>JAXQQM020089451.1:0-34017 GCA_034641835.2 Pinus albicaulis
ATAAATAGATAGAAATACTTTACTGATGTAGAAAATGTTGAAAATGGCAACAAGAAACAGTGAAGGAGGCCTCCTGAAACATCTTTCCTGATCCTAGTTGGAAAGTGATCACCTAAACTAGGTGGGGACCACACATGTGATTTTTGTCGAAAAAATCTATTTTTAGACTATGTCTATT
Organism: Pinus albicaulis; assembly: GCA_034641835.2. Taxonomy (NCBI): domain Eukaryota; kingdom Viridiplantae; phylum Streptophyta; class Pinopsida; order Pinales; family Pinaceae; genus Pinus; species Pinus albicaulis. Next base: position 179 of record JAXQQM020089451.1, read on the forward strand.
TTTAGACATATGGAGCATGATTCGGGGATTCTAGTTGGAGATTCTTGAAGTATGCGACATGTTGGTAAAAATAGATGAGATTCATATTTTTAGGTCACAGGCTATTTTTAGACTGCCTCTCCTAAAAATATGGAAGTCAAATATTATTTACCCTTAATAATATTTAGACTATAAACAACAGTTTACTCTCTTGGAGCACTTCAGTTTGACCCCCGGGGGTGGGGCATGAAGCTGACATAAGGAAATTCGAATTTCCTACGGGTTATTTGAGCTATTTCATGGTTGACTTCAGTTAGACTCATGTGGCAGAGTTTTGGTGGAGTTGATTGAGGAGTTAATGGAGATTGTGTTCCGGTTAACTAGTTTAACTAGTTATGATCAGTTTAACTTGTGATTATGCTAAAGATGAGTTGGGTGAATTAATTATTAATTAATTCACTGATATTAACTCATTATTAAACTAAAATAACACATCAGTTAACTCAGTGCATGGACAGTTCAGTGAAAGACTAGTGGAAGAGGTAGATGAAAGGGTGAGACTGACAGCAGTTGTACATTAGTTGTGCATGAGATTTGCACAATCAGTGGGATGATGATGCCAATGATGATTACGCTGTACCAACTAAGTGAATTCGAATTCCATTCAGCTATATTCACTTTTTGGATTGTGCAGTAGAGGCAGGCAGAGCAGCAGAAGGATTTGAACCTGTGACTAGTTTCAGATCTAGCTAGTTTTGTGTTCAGCATATGAGATAGTACTGAGTACTTGTGAGGAGTATTGTATTATGTATTGCTGAATGTTTCTCATCCATTATATGATACATATAGCTGGGGGTTTTCAGCTATAATCTTTCCCCGTACATGCTGCGTTCTATGTGTGTGATTTGATGTTCTGTCGCTTTGTTTTTTTATTCCGCATGTGACGATTAATGGTAGAAGCGATTATGTGTTATGCATGCAATTCAAATTGATGTATGATCAGGTTAATCGCAGTGAATAAACTTCATTATTCAGCAAATTTCTACAGAAAATACTGATTTTGATATATACTAGTACTAATATTATTCATAGAGTGGTTGGCCCAATACAAGGGCATCGTCACCGTTTGATTTAGAGAGAACATGATGAGATAGAGACCGTTGATAACTACCCAATATGTTGCATTTTTAATAATTGACTATAGTTAAATGTGTAAATATATATCATGTTAACAAAACCCAAGCCAAATACAAAAGAAATAGAACTAGATACGTTCTGGGGTTTTTCCAAGGCTTGCTTTAAGAGAGAAGCGATATTTTCCCGGTCAAATTGGGGATATGGACTGCAATTCCTAGTAACTATATCTATCATTAATATTTGAGAAAAGTAATGGTGTATACTACAAGTGAACATAGATCAACTAGGTTGTGAAATACCTAATTCCCATTAATCCTTGAACTTGCGAGGGAAAAAATGGCTACGAAGTATAAGGAAAAGAACGAGCACTGAGACATTACAGAAGTAGAAGCATTGAGTGAAAGAGAAACAAATACCATAAACCCCATTCTAATCTTTCCATTGGGAGGTATTGGGATCGAGTCCCGATCGTGAATGCGCATGAAACTGTGAAGAGAGGAAGAGGTGGATTAAGTTTTGAATTATTTTTTAGCGCAAGGAGAATAGAGATGGTTTAACTCTTTTTGGGTGCTTTTGAATCTATGTCATGGAGCAACCGAAAAAAAGCATCCATTTTTTCGTTCATCACACTGTGATGAAACACTCTTATTTTGTTCTATCGTCCTGCTGAATTCCAATAGGTTTAACCATGTAAAATATATGTGTAAAGTTCCATCTAAAACATATCAATGAATAACTTTGGAGGTAAATGAAAACCATTTCATTTAAAATAATATAGCATTGGAATGATAATAGGACAACATGGGAAGTTTTCAAGCCTAAATACGAGAAAGATAATGCATAGGTTACAACCAAATGAATTTTTTAAACCATATTAGTTGTGTAGAGTGCCCATTAGGGAAATTTTCAGGTCTAAAATAGGCCTCCTAAGAAAAATGTAAAACCAAAATAAAATTTATAAGAACCAATAGGATTAAAGATGATGATGTCAACCATGGGCTATGATTCACCATTTTTTAAGTAAAAGAGTAAAAATATTGAAAAATAATAAAATAATAAAACTACTTTTTCAACTCGAATTTCCAACTTATCTCCCAAAATTTTCACTCAAATTTTGTGTGGGAGTACTCGTTGGATGAAAAATTTAATTTCTCATCTAAGGAGTACCCATGTTGCATACTTTTGATGGACCCTGCTACACAAAAAATGAGAAATACATGAAAAAACGTGATTGCAATCACGTTTTTCATGTATTTATGATTTTCCGTGTAGCAGGATCCATCGAAAGTATGCAACATGGGTACTCCTTGGATAGGGAATTAAAATTTTCATCTAATGAGTACTCTCGCTCGAATTTTGAGTAAAACCTTTGGGAGATAAGTGGAAAATATGAGTTGAAAAAATAGTTTTTCTTTTTTTCCCTCTAAAATTTGATGATGTAATCAAATCTTATTTTATTATTTCCACTATTATTTTATAATTTCCTTAGGAGGCCCATTTTAGACCTCAAAATTCCCCTAATTCCTTTCCTTCTCACAGGGGAGCTTGTAGATCTGAATAGAAAGTACACTGCTAACAAAAAAAGATAAATAACGTAGTCAAGAATCAAAACTTAAGAGTGAAAAGGAGGTTAAGAACAAAGCTTTGATTCTGACCTGGAGCAGAGGTTTATGCTTACTTAACAAACCCCTGATTCTGACCCAAAGTAGAGGTTTATGCTTACCTAGTTTCTTTGCTAGTAGTCCATGTTGCAGCAGTTCTTGCATAAGTTATTGTTGTTTTTCTTGGTTTTATCTACATGTTCCATTTATTTCTTGTTAAATTATTGGTACTTAGTCCTTTTATTTTGCCCAAATTTTTGGTTGTATTCCTTTCCCTGATTTGCTGTTAGACAATATGAGAAATTTCACATTGCAAGAATAACACAGGGAAAAATATAAGCACTCATAAGCCCCTGTGTTATAATGTGTAAAGTGCTACTAGTGCCAACCGCAAAGTAGAAACCCACATTGGGGGAGCGCCAAAGAGGGTCTGGCCACTTCTATAGGGTGTTGCAACTGTTCTAGGTGTTAAAGCAATGGTGCCCACTTCCTATTGTTATATAAGTCGAATTTAGTTTCAAGTTTTTGTCAAAATGTTGAGGGGGTAAAGTTTGAGGTTTCCCTCCCTGCTACAACTATCTAGTTTTTATGGTCGGTATTCCTAAGCTTGTTGTATTGTCTTGTATTTTACACATATGAGAATATATGCAAAAAAAAATTTCTCCCTGGTTCAGATTTTTTACCGTTGATTAATATTAGATTTATACAAGGACATGATTATTCGTTCTAATTTTAAGGGGAATGGAAGAACCTAATAGGATGATACGGGGAAATATATTTTTTTTCATTCGAATTTTTTGTTTACGGGATTTGAAGAAAAATCATGATGAAGGTGAGGAAATCACTCAGCAGCAAAAACTAAACATGGATCGACTCTATGCAATCAGTTAGACAGTTTCTAGCCTAGAGGGTGAAGGAATTGCTAGGTGTTAAGGGCTGACCATGGGTTGATTCTGCACAATCGTTTAGGTTGTTTCTAGGTAAATGAAGCTAGTAAAACCCTATGGGAAGTTATCCAGTCAAAGGAGTAGTAGAGGCCATGGGAATAACAATATAAAGAAACCGACAACTAATATATTTTAAAATTAGTTCTCCACTTAGTCGAGTGCAAAAATCATGGAGCTATAAAATATCGAAATCATCAAAGAATACTTTATTCAAAGATAAGAATGCATTTGTGATCAAGTATGCCCCATTAAAATTCAAAATAAGTAAAAGCATGCCCTTTTCTCATTAGGAACAAAACCTATAATGTGCTTGTTTAGCTAAATGAAAATCGATCCCACAAGCATCATTATATTTTGCGTCAAATACTAATATAGACCATTATTCATAAGATAAAATTTTTTGGATGAAACTAATTGAATTTTTCCAGTAATATTGACCTCCTATCAACCCCATACCAAAATAAGACAAATTCAAGGAAAAATAGGTCAGATGGGTTGAGAAATGGGTCTCTGTGTGTCTTAGGATGAGGGATTACTTCCTGCTCTAATTGGATGCTCTCATGCTATCGCCGTTCTCTGGGCTTCAGACTTGCATGTATTCTTTTGCCAACGATAGCAAAAAGGGTAAAATGAATGAATACAAGTATTAGACACTAAAGTATTACCCAAAGACTAAACATAAGGTATTGGACCCTACCTGAATGGATATCATGCTATTGTAGGAGGTGTCCCCCAAAGTAAAACCTGTGCCATGCTTAACTGATTGAGCAGGTATTCTCCTCATGGATTCACTGCTTGAGTAGATAGTGTATTTGTCAGCTTTTTCTTAGTTTCCAAACTATATCTTCTTGGTGTCATAGTGCAAGGTGATGTGAATGCTCTTCTTCGCATAAATAAATAAAACTCATCGCCATATACAAGAGTTTCATGAAACATATTGAATCATGGTGACTTATAAATAAGGTTCGATCTTGAAGACCAACAATTCCAAGTATTTATGGTAGTGTAATGGATCAATTGCAACCATCGATCAAACCAAATTGCAGAAGGGACAACTATGGTTCTTCCAGAATTCGATTGGGTGTAACAACACACTATTCAATAGACTTAAACAGTGGCTATGCACTTCAAAAGGAACCATCCTTCAACTTCCCTTTAACACCTATCTGTAAAAAAAAGACTCAATTGGCACAAAACTCACTATAACCTATTAGCAAAAAAAAAAACAATAAAAATCGCACAGAAAAAAATTCTTTACTTTTTATATGTACATAAGTTTTGATTTGATATAATTTACCTGTCTTTGGGGCCTATGAATCTATATCATCGATCACCCAAACTAAACCATTCATTCGTTCCTCCCTCTGCGATGGAATTCTCTTCGTCTGTTCTATTTTCCCGCTCAATTCAATAAAGCTCATAATATAATTGGTCTATTGTCCCGCTGAAATTCAATAAAACTCATAATATAATTGGTCCATTGTCCCACCCAAATTCAATAAAGCTTGTAATATAATTGAGGATAAAAGGTTTTGGATTAGATTATGCCTCAAATTATATTGATGATATACGCAGCATAATCAAATGAATAAATGAATGGGTTCGTGATAAAATTCAAAATAATTTAAATATTTTATTAAGAGAAAGCGAAGAGGGAAGCACAATAAGGGAATGTACAAATATTCTTTCCAATACTCATAGTTTTATTATATGCAGCATAATCAAATGAATAAGTGAATGGGTTTGTAATAAAATTCAAAATAATTTAAAGATTTTATTAAAAGAAAGCGAAGAGGGAATCAAAACAAGGGAATGCGACATTTTTATTTAGTTACCATGTTTGGTTGAGGGAAATATGACATAAAATATATGGGCACTAACTCCCAAATATTATTTAGAGTAGGAAAAAGCCTATAACTGGTGTGAATGGTCATTTTCTTTAGTAGAATATAGTTCTTCCACTACTTGTAGGCTTCAACAAAAGAATGTAGCTTTTTATCATGGGTTGGGTATATATGAAACCCATCATAGAGTGTTTGGCTACGATAGACCATCGAATGTTTGTGTTGTTGTATATATTTAACCCCTGCCTATGAATTTTGGTCCGTTGCCTCATTTGAACCCAATTCAGAGCTCTACTGTGACCTAAAACTTCATGCTCCTGTCTGATATTACCATTTCCGCCCGAAAAATCCGCTCTACAAAGGTTAAAAATGCATAATTTAAATGTATCGGGCCCAGTCCTAAGACCTTAGCCCCCCGTGCTTTGGCTATCATATGACCCGAGCCTGAAGACCACAAGCTAAAAGGAAAAGGGGCTTATTGTTTTATGTTCAGGCGCAATAGTAGCCGTCCGATTGAATTAAATCAACGGAGCGGAGATCTTTTTATATGGTGGCCCCCGCGTCCGTATATCACTGCAGAAACCGGCGGTATAATCCTGCACCGCTTCCACCGAGCCAGCGGTTTTGAACCCAAGGCCAGCGATTCCATTTAGAGCATGCCGCGTGTCTTTGGTACGGGCCCTAAAACCGTTTTCCCTGTGCGTTAAAGATTGAACCAGGGCCGGGTAGCGGAATCCATCCACGCCGTAGGATCTGCCGATCTCCATCCGACGGCGGATATGTGCCAGAGCTGCTCACTCGTTAACGTATGTTCGCCGTGATCTGTGGCCCACCATTGTGTTGCTCTCATCGCCTCCTAACCGTCGATCCGTCTTCCAAGATCCGACGGCCAGAAATTAGTCTCCTCATCCGTTGACCCCGCTGCCACGTCAGTCCCCCATCTATCCATCGTACATCCACGTGTTCCCATCTTGTGCATCCGTAATATTCCTCCCCGCCATATGTATATATATATGTGTTCATATGTGTTTTTATTTGCGTTTGTCGTTCTTCAGTCACCGCCTCCCCACTGTGTTACGTAGAAAAACCGCATCTCGTCTATCTATCAAAGCCCTCATTGTGTTTCCTCCGCCACCCTTTATATTCCTGTCATTTGTTCATTTTCACGACGTCATTATCATCTCCCCCTTCACGCTCCCTGTCTCCGAGTCTGTTTTCTCTAATGTTTTGTGGATTTTTCAGGTTTTTAAGATGATAAAGAGGCCCCATAATTTATCGCCTCCATTGCAAAGGTTGAGAGTATGTCAAAGGACGACATTCTGCTGGTGAAATTTAAAGAAGAAGCCGAGGGTACGTGTATGAAATGACCATCATTAAAGAGAACAAAGATATGGATCTACAGAACCCTCCAGAGAAAATCAAAGGAGGCTTCACCCTGCATTAAAGGTCCAAGATTTAAATTCAGAGCTAAAGGTCGGGAGTACAGTACAGAATTGCAGACTATCTCAGGGTTCTTACGGCAACAGATTTTCCCTCTTTCAGTAAGAGGCAGAACGATGTATATTTTATTATTTGTGTCATATTTATAAGGAGATTTTCATCTCCCAGCATTTATTTCTAGAGACAGATTGTAAAGTACAGTCATTTATAGTTAGTCATTCATAGAGTGGGAGCGAATTTTTTCCGCCATTGTATTCAAATTGAGTCATTAAATGTGTTTCATCTACGTCCTCCTCTAGAATTCTCTATCTTTTCTATTAAGGCCTGAAAAGAAGACATTGTAAGGGTTCCAGATTTCTTTCAGCAAACTGTGCAGTGAAAAGGCTCTTGTATACATTCTGTAATATTTTTGTATGAAGGTTCAGAGCCCGTAGGGTCTCAGTGAAGAGGAGTTATAACTGTAATGAGGATTCTGGTCTTTGGTATCTCACAGTATATAATTTTCTCTTATGTGTTAATACAATATCTCCTTTCATGCTATTTATCTTCTTGTATCATGTTATAGAATGCGAGTGGCTCACTAGTTTGCAGTAAGGATTCATCCTTGTTGATGCCCTTTCTGGAATTAGTCAAGCGCTTTAAATAGGCCTAGTCATGATATACTGTTCCATGTTCATCTCTTCCATATTTTCTGCTATATTAGTTTCTTGAGGAGGGTGCTTTTAAAACACCATTTTCATATAAGGATTCATAAATTGGCATGCCCTTATATGGTTCTGTTGTGTATCTGGGTATCAGTCTCATGTTAACTAATATCTTCTTTATGTTTCCTCACTGCACTCACTTCCTGATATTTGGTTGATATTATTTAGGCCCGGCCTCACCCTACATTAAACTATCTATAGCTTTATTAGTTTTGTGTTAAGTTTCAAGATGTTCCTACACTATTCTTATATTTGTATCAGCTTCTGAGAGAGATTGGTCCCATTCTAAACTAATTTCCTTGTTGAGCAAAGATAAGCTAAGTGACTCTTGGGTAGCAAATCAAACTATGTGGAAAAACCCCTTGCCCTATATTAGAGTGTCACAAAGCCTTGGTCTACTTGGAAACTCTAAATTTGTCTCTGAGTGAAAAAATTATCTTTAACATACCTTCAGCACACATTGGGGCCAGGTCAAGTCCTTGGTTCCTGGTCTAAACAAATTGTTTTCACTCTCCTAATCGAGTGGCAGAGGAGTTGAAGAGTTGCGTGTCTCTCCTTAATGACTCATATTATTTTGATGATTTATTAGTGATCACAGCTATAAAGCTACATTTGGTCGAGATACACATCTCGTTCGAAAACACCTTACGTGTTAAACCCAGAAGATCATTCTCATAAAGAGTTCCACAGAGGAGAAGGAAATCAGTTGATCAAGAGAACTGTGGAATATTTGATTGAATATTGTCCGCCTCTTCTTCTCAAGGGTAGGAACGATCCCAATTTGTGACTCATGCAGAAAGGAAGTGTCTGGATTGAAGAAAACTCTCATCCTACTCCCGAGGCTGAGGAAATTAAAGAAGTCACAGAAGTAGCCGCTGTTAGTCGTGAATTATTCCCAGTTACGCCTCAGTCCTCCATATCATATTTTCCCATTGTTATTCATACTCCGCTTCCTCCTACTCCTCTCCCTTCATCTGTTTCTCAGACCGTTGCTCAAACCCCACCTCCTCCAATGGCCAATGTTCCTGATTTTCTAGTGAACAAATACGCTTTACTGGCCTTGCCCCAAGTGCTGAACGATATGCCACAGGATTATCTAAAGATTCTGCCAAGATTTAATGGTGAAAATGAAGTTGATGCTCAGAAACATCTTGAGACCTTCTGCTCTTTTGCAGAGAACTTAAATGTTGAACACCTTGATGTGGTCTTGAGATTGTTTGTGCAGTCTTTGGAAGGGGAGGCCACAAAATGGTTCAAGACATTGGGGAACCGTTCAATAACCACCTGGGATATCATGGAGAATACTTTTCTCAGAAAGTAGGGAGAAAATAAATATCATGGTCAGTGTCTTACTGAGTTCAATACTATGAAGAAGAAACATAATGAAGGAGTATCAGAATTTATCAAAAGATTCAACAAGTTATATCTGAGCCTGCCTCCTGAAATGAAGCCCCATGAAGCCGCTGCAAAGATCATCTTTATAGCAGCCTTTGATTTTGACTTTGGATTCTTGTTGAGAGAAAGAAAACCTACCACTTTAGATGATGCACAGTCAGATGCTCTGGAATTGGAAGCAAACTTTGCCTCCATTGGGAAATTGAAGGAAAAAATTGAACAAGATACTAGGAGGAAAGGCAAAGAAGAAGTTTCCACCTCTAATCAGGAAAAAGATTCAGATAAAATTGATGAAATAAGAAAAATGATAAAGAAGATGGTCAAGATTGAATTGGAAGCTAAAAATGCAGCTCCCAAGAACTATTATAGTGCTCCAAACAGAGGATACAATCCTCAGTATAGAAGGCCACCATTGCAGATATTACCGAGAGAAGCAAAAGAACAACAAGACCAGGTACCCCATCCCTTGTACCTGGAAGGACCAGCAGATGACTCCACTGGAGATGCAACTTATGGATTGGAAGATTCAAATCTGGCTTTTTCAAATACTGATGATATGGATTGCCCATTGCAAGATGAGGACGAAGAAGCAGAGATTGATCATTATTGTAAGCAATTTGCTGATTTCATGCAAGCACAATTCAATGTCAAATACGATCTTAGATCTTCAAGGAAGAGGACCAGAACTCAAAATCAAGAAGAGGAGCCACCTCAGAAAGAAGCATCTGCTCAGAAGGAATCAGCAGCAAAGAAGAGCGTGGAAAAAGGTAAGAATCCTCTAAATACTCCCTTGCAGTCCAATGATCAGATTTCTTCTTCTTCAAAAATAGTCAGTCCTCCTAATACTGAGCCAGTGTCAAAAGAAATCAAATCTTCAGCTGAAAATAAAGAGTCAAAAGAAGTTGTGATAGAAAAGCCCCCATCTACTTTCAATTTGAAAAAATAACTTGAGAAGATTAAGATTCCTGTCCCCTTGACTGAACTATTAAAACAGCCTGTATATCAGTCTCAAGTTACTTCCTTTATACTTCCTCCTGAAATACCAATTGTACCTGATAGTCTAAAGCTTCAAGAAGAAAGACCCATGGTAGTCTTTGGCCCACATGTCGAGGAGATAGACCCTTCTACTCCTCCTTTTTACGTGTATCTAGTTATACATGACCTAATGTTGCACAATTGTATGTTAGATTCTGGGGCTTCCCATAATCTTATGCCTCCGTCTGTCATGGAGCAACTAGGACTGAAAATTACAGGACCATACAAGGATTTATATTCATTTAATTCTAAAAGGGTTAAATGCTTGCGAATGATTAAAGATTTAGTGGTCAATTTGGCTCAAATCCCGGCAAAGAGTGTGGTCATGGACATTGTGGTTGCTGATATCCCAGCCCGCTTTGGCATGTTGCTGTCAAGGTCCTGGGGTACAAATATTGGGGGGTCAATCAAATTGGATTTAACATATGCTACTGTCCCAGTCTTTGGAGGTCAGGAAAGGAGGTTGTACCGGGAGACTAGATTTGTTAAAATGGTATCTAAGGCTGACTGCTCAGATAATTCTCCAGTTTATAACAAAGAGGGAGACTTCTCATGTTTGATGTTATAAGAAAATCAAAATTATGCTCATGAGCTCCTTTTTGGTCAAATTCAAGCTGAGCGGCCTAAAGAAGATCAGGAATCAGGAATTTGGACTTTGCATTTTGATGGAGAAAACTCAAGGGAAGGCAATGGAGCTGGGGTATTGTTGATCTCCCCTACAGGAAAATGGGTGCCACTGTCTTTCAAATTGGAGTATGAGGCTAAAAACAATGTATCCGAATATGAGGCACTATTATTGGGACTGCAGACAGCCAGAAACATGGGCATCCAATGTTTAAAAGTCTTGGGAGACTCTGAGCTGGTGATAAGGCAGATAAAAAATGTATGTCAAACCAAGCACCCTCGGCTGAGAGCATATAGAAACAAAGTGTGGGACATGATAGAAAATTTCTTCTCAGCATTTAATATACAGTTCATGCCCCGGGAGCAAAACAGAATAGTCGATTCTCTTGCTGTAGCTGCCAGCACATTCCGTCCTCCTCAAAATCCACTTTTAAGATACGAAGTGGAGGTACGGTACAGACCATCCATTCCAGATAATATAAAGCATTGGCAGGTATTTGAAGACGATGAACAGATGAAGAGATTCATGGAGACAGTGGGAGAATTCTCCAATATGGAGATTGATGATAATGAGGAGGAAGAAGTTGGAAATACTGCAGAAAACAAATGGGAAGAAAGAATAGTAGGTAACAGAGTGCTGCAGCTGAAAGGAAATGTTATACCTAGAGGGCTGGTGCCTCTAGAAATATTATTCAACAAGGATGATATTCCATTGCAGCCAAACAAAGTAACAGAAGAAGATCAAGTGGGAGATTTGAATTTGGGTACTTATGCTGATCCCAAAATTGTAAAATTATCTAAAAGAGTCCCAGAAGAATACAAAGAAAAATATTTGAAGTTGTTTCAATCTTACAAAGATGTATTTGCTTGGTCCTATCAGGACCTAAAAACTTTTGATGTAAATATAATGCAACATAAGATTCCATTGAGGGAGGATGCAAAGCCACATAAGCAGAAGCTCAGATAGATAAATCCTCTGCTCCTTCCCTCTATTGAAAAAGAAGTCAAGAATCTATTGAAGGCCAAAATAATTGTGCCACTGAGGTACTCAGAATGGGTAGCAAACCTTGTTCCTGTTTGAAAGAAAAATGGGGAAATAAGGCTCTGTGTGGACTTTAGAAATTTAAATAGAGCATCATTGAAAGATAATTATCCACTGCCTAAGATGGACCACATCCTGCAGAAAGTGGTGGGAGCATCTAGAATGTCAATGATGGATGGATTTTCTGGTTATAATCAGGTAGCTGTATTTCCAGAAGACCAGAAGAAAACTGCATTTACTACACCATGGGGAACTTTTATGTATGCTAGGATGCCATTTGGATTAATTAATGCAGGAGCTACTTTTCAGAGGGCAATGGACATAGCCTTTGTTGGAGAAAAGGACAAGTTTTTGGTGGTATATCTTGATGATATTACAGTGTTTTCAAAGAATGATGATGAGCATATTAAGCATTTAAGAAGAAATTTTGAAAAATGTAGAAGGTACGGCCTTTCCCTCAATCCTCAAAAATCTTTGTTTGCATTAGATGAGGGAAAACTCTTAGGGCACATTGTAACTAAAGATGGTGTGAGAATTGACCCTAAGAGAGTTGAAGTAATAAACAACATTCCTTTACCAATGAATAAGAAGGAAGTACAGGTGTTTTTAGGCCGAATCAATTTTTTGAGAAGGTTTATTCCTAACTATGCTGAGATAGTTAGGCATATAACTGATATGTTGAAAAAGGAAAATGAAGTAAAATGGTCCCAGGAGTCTAGAGATGCATTCACAAGGATAAAAAAAGCATTTGCTGAAGCTCCTATGCTAGCTGGACCAGATTACAACAATCCATTTATGATCTTTTCATTTTCTTCACCCCATACAATTGCTGGAGTATTATTACAGAAAAATGAAGAGGGATATGAACAGCCTATAGCCTTCTTCAGTCAAGTGCTTTATGATGCCGAATTGAAATATAGTATATTGGAGAAGCATGCATATGCCCTGATAAAGTCCCTTAAAGATTTTAGAGTATATATTTTGCAATCTCACATTACTGCATATGTTCCCACAGCAGCTTTCAAAGACATCCTTGTTCAGGGAGATAGCAAAGGTAGAAGAGGAAGATGGATTGCAAAAATTCAGGAGTATGATTTGGACATAAAGCCGACTAAGTTGATTAAAGGACAGGGACTTGCCAAGATGTTATCTAAATCAACTCATCAAGCCTTGGGCATTAATTTATCTGTGATAGAAAATGAAGAATCTGAAAAAGAAGAAGAGCAACAAGGACTGGAGATGGCTACTCAAAAGATACATATGAAATATCTAACTAGTCCTTGGTACAAAGAAATAGTTGAATATCTTTTAACACTTAGCTGTCCTCCGAGTTGTGATAAGGTAAAATACAGAGCCGTAAGAATGAAATCTCAGAAATACATAATTGCCAATGGACAACTATATTGGAAAGACCCTTCAGGTATATTACTGTTATGCCTCACATAAAATTAAGTAGAGAATATATTGACAGAATTTCACGAGGGAATATGTGGAGGGCATTACAGCTGGAGGGCTACAGCTCATAAAATCCTGAAGGCTGGTTTTTACTGGCCAAAATTGTATACATATACTTTTTTTTGGGTCAGAGCATGTGACACGTGCCAAAGATTTGCAGAAAGACAGAAATTAGCAGCTTTGCCCTTGATTCCTATTCATGTAAATGAACCATTTTAGAAATGGGGATTAGATTTTATAGGAGAGATACATCCCCCATCAAGTGGCCAATATAAATGGATATTAACAGCCACAGATTACTTTACGAAATGGGTGGAAGCCATACCTACAAGAAATGCTACGGATGCTGTGATAATGAAATTTATGGAGGACAATATCATATCTAGGTTTGGTTGTCCTACCATAATTGTAACTGATAATGCACAGGATTTCAGGTCTGCTAGGTTTGTGAAATTTTGCCAAAGGTATAACATCATCCTGACTCACTCTACAACATACTATCCACAGGGAAATGGTCTAGCAGAATCCTCTAATAAAACCCTGGTGAGGGCCCTGAAGAAAACAATCAGTGAAAATCAGAAGAACTGGGACTCTCAATTAAAGTTTGCTCTGTGGGCGAATAGGATAACCAGCAAAAGAGCAACAAGGAAATCTCCTTATGAGCTGGTATATGGAAGAGCTGCTGTGTTTCCTGTGCAATTGGCATTGCCAGTAGCACGCTTTATGCAGGAAAGCCAGGAAGAACCAGACGACATGGTCAGAAGGATTAATCAGCTGGTAGAACTGGAGGAAACACGGAACCAGGTAGATCAAAGATTGATGGAATATCAAGAGAAAATGAAGAACGTCTTTGATCAGCATGCAAAGGATAGAAAGTTTCAAGTTGGTGACCTGGTTCTTAGATGGGATGTTCGCAGAGTAGAGAAGGGAAAGCATGCTAAGTTTGATCCGCTATGGTTTGGTCCATTCAAAATTGCGAGTCAAGGGCGAAATAATACTTTCATGTTAGAAAACCTGCAGGGTGATCTGTTGAATGCTCTTGTGAATGGCCAATTTCTCAAGCCATATTTCCGATTCTGATCCAGGTTGGGGTGCCTGATTGTATTATATTGTATATAAGTTGTTTTAATTTTTATTTTCATAAAGAGAAGGATGCTGGCATTTACCTGAGGCAGGAGCGCAGGAGAATTGAGAAGCAAAGTGGAAAATTTAGTGGTCTGCGTGTTCTCGACATGTCCGAGGATGACCATGCCGTCCCCAGATGGAGCCGATGTTGTATATATATAACCCCTGCCTATGAATTTTGGTTCGCTGCCTCATTTGAACCCAATTCAGAGCTCTACTGTGACCTAAAAGTTCATGCTCCTGTCTGATATTACCGTTTTCGCCTGAAAAATCCGCTCTACAAAGGTTAAAAATGCATAATTTAAATGTATCGGGCCCAGTCCTAAGACCTTAGCCCCCCATGCTTTGGCTATCATATGACCCGAGCCCGAAGACCACAAGCTAAAAGGAAAAGGGGCTTATTGTTTTATGTTCGGGCGCAATAGTAGCCGTCCAATTGAATTAAATCAACGGAGCGGAGATCTTTTTATATGGTGGCCCCCGCGTCCGTATCTCAATGTAGAAATCGGCGGTATAATCCCTCACCGCTTCCACCGAGCCAGCGGTTTTGGACCCAAGGCCAACGATTCCATTTAGAGCATGCCGCGTGTCTTTGGTACGGGCCCTAAAACTGTTTTCCCCGCGCGTTAAAGATTGAACCAGGGTCGGGTAGCGGAATCCATCCACGCTGTAGGATCTGCCGATCTCCATCCGATGACGGATATGTGCCAGAGCTGCTCACTCGTTAACGTATGTTCGCCGTGATCTGTGGCCCACCATTGTGTTGCTCTCGTCGCCTCCTAACCGTCGATCCATCTTCCAAGATTCGACGGCCAAAAATTAGTCTCCTCATCCGTTGCCCCCGCTGCCACGTCAGTCCCCCATCTATCCATCGTACATCCACGTGTTCCCGTCTTGTGCATCCGTAATATTCCTCCCTGCCATATGTATATATATATATATGTGTTCATATGTGTTTTTATTTGCGTTCGTCGTTCTTCAGTCACCGCCTCCCCACTGTGTTACGTAGAAAAACCGCATCTCGTCTATCTATCAAAGCCCTCATTGTGTTTCTTCCGCCACCCTTTATATTCTTGTCATTTGTTCGTTTTCATGACGTCATTATCATCTCCCCCTTCACGCTCCCTGTCTCCGAGTCTGTTTTCTCTAATGTTTTGTGGATTTTGCAGGTTTTTAAGATGATAAAGAGGCCCCATAATTTATCGCCTCCATTGCAAAGGTTGAGAGTATGTCAAAGGACGAAATTCTGCCAGTGAAATTTAAAGAGGAAGCCGAGGGTACGTGTATGAAATGACCATCATTAAAGAGAACAAAGATATGGATCTACAGAACCCTCCAGAGAAAATCAAAGGAGGCTTCGCCCTGCATTAAAGGTCCAAGATTTAAATTCAGAGCTAAAGGTCGGGAGTAGAGTACAGAATTGCAGACTATCTCAGGGTTCTTACGGCAGCAGATTTTCCCTCTTTCAGTAAGAGGTAGAACGATGTATATTTTATTATTTGTGTCGTATTTATAAGGAGATTTTCATCTCCCAACATTTATTTCTAGAGACAGATTGTAAAGTACAGTCATTTATAGTTAGTCATTCATAGAGTGGGCGCGAATGTTTTCCGCCATTGTATTCAAATTGAGTCATTAAATGTGTTTCATCTACCTCCTCCTCTAGAATTCTCTATCTTTTCTATAAAGGCCCGAAAAGAAGACATTGTAAGGGTTCCAGATTTCTTTCAGCAAACTGTGCAGTGAAAAGGCTCTTGTATACATTCTGTAATATTTCTGTATGAAGGTTCAGAGCCCGTAGGGTCTTAGTGAAGAGGATTTATAACTGTAATGAGGATTATGGTATTTGGTATCTCACAGTATGTAATTTTCTCTTATGTGTTAATACAAGATCTCCTTTCATGCTATTTATCTTCTTGTATCATGTTCTAGAATGCGAGTGGCTCACTAGTTTGCAGTAAGGATTCATCCTTGTTGATGCCCTTTCTGGAATTAGTCAAGCGCTTTAAATAGGCCTAGTCATGATATACTATTCCATGTTCATCTCTTCCATATTTTCTGCTATATTAGTTACTTGAGGAGGGTGCTTTTAAAACGCCATTGTCATATAAGGATTCATAAATTAATATGCCCTTATGTGGTTCTGTTGTGTATCTGGGTATCAGTCTCATGTTAACTAATATCTTCTTTATGTTTCCTCACTGCACTCACTTCCTGATATTTGATTTCTGTGATATATTATTTGAACTGGCCCTCTTTACAGTAAGCTGTCTCTTAACTGTCTGATGCCTTTGTATTGGACTTTTACAAGATGTCCCTACACTATTCTTATCTTTGTATCCGCTTCTGAGAGAGTTTGGTCCCATTCAAAACTAATTTTCTTGTTCAAACAAGAGATAGTAAGTGAGCTCTTGGACTGACAATCCAAACTATACGAAGAGCCCCTTGCTATATTAAGATGTCCTAGGCACTGGTCTATGGCAACTCTAGACTGTCTCTAGGAGATGACAAAATTGTCCACAACATGTGTCATGTGCAGGGAAAATTTTAGGGGCTAATATTCACAGGTGGGTTAATTTTCCAAGATTTTTCCAAAAAATGGTTTCGCCAATTTCTATTTTCTTGAAAATTGATTCAGCCAAATTTTATAGTATAAAATTATTTTACCCTAAAAATCGCCAAAATTTTATATATAATAATATAAAATAATTAGAAATCTAGATATTTTTACAAAAATATCATCAAAATTTTTACAATTTACATATTGGGAACTCGTAAGATTCACCAAGGTTTCTAAAATTTAAGATAAAATTCCATCCTTAAAATTTTCCCTAGTCATGTGGGAATTAAAACGACGACATGAAAAATTGGCTCATATGGTCCCTATTGTGTAACCATTCATCGATGAAAGATATTTCTCTGATGGGATAGAAGTGAAAAGTGATAGTTGAAAAGGTAGGAATAATTGCATCACAACAATATTGGTTACATAGACGAGAACCCGAAATAGGCTTATGAACACCATCAATATCTATTAGAGGTTTTGCGATGAAACTAATAATGAATACAAAATTTGTGGTCAATAGGATAGGGATCATCAAGAAATTTAACCATCCAATGTAAAGATGGTTTTTAGTGCTAGTGCCATAGTCACATAAAATAACCCATAAATTTACACATTGGGGTACCCCAGAGATTCAAGGAAATCCAAAGTGACATGATTCGTTGTTAAGGTGATAGTGACAACAACCCTGAGTTGGCCCAAGGTGACACATTGTGAGCCTTGCATAACTAGGGTGTCAATTTGAGCATCAATAAGAGACAATTTCACAATTGCCAATATCTCATATTTAGCGTACTTGGCCACAAATATTTATGCATGTTTTTCCATTGAGGGAACCTTTCACATTTCCCAAGGAAAAAATAACATGTTTGGAGGAATTGTGGATAACTTGTCACATTCCACTAGCTTCATGCACGATGAGGGGCTCCCATCCTTTAAGATGATTTTGGAGGATTTCATGGTGTAGTCAAGGGTCACATGTATAAAAGAAGAATACCATAGTCAAGAATATGAAAATTTGCATTCATATCATGTGGTGTAAAGGATAAGGGCATAAATGAAGGGTACTTCATTTAGAAACATCTAAAAATATTTTTTATCTCCTCTTTCTAAAGAAGAGAATATATCTTGTGACAAAAGGCCCAAATTTCCAACAAAGGAAGACTACGGTAAGGGTTTACTTTTTCTTTCACATGTTAAGAGACATTCATGTATTTTAAGGTGTGTTATTTTGTTGAATTCACATATTTGGAAGCACAATTTCACAAGTGGAAAAATCTCACATTTCGGGCACTTGTCTACGAACTTTTATGTGTGTTTTATGTTGAGGGTATCTTTCACATTCCCCAAGGCACAAATCAAATATTTGGAGGTATCTTGGATAAATTGTCACATTCCACTAGCTTCATGCTTGAAGAGGAATTCCCATCATTTAAGAAAGTTTTAGAGGGTTTTCATGGCATAGTCAAGGGTCACATTTACAAAATAAGAATGCCTTAGTCAATAAGATAATGATTTCCATTCATATCACATGTGGCATACATGAGAGGAACACATGTGAAATGTGCTCCATTTTGAAATATATAAAACAACTTGTTTGTATCCTCTTTCCAAAGAAGAGAGGATATATTGGGACAAAGGGCAAAAGTTGTTGACAAAAGAGGACCATGTATTGGATCATATGGACTTTGGTTTCTCCTCAAGGGATAAGGGCCAAGGGATTTGGGGCCAGAGGCTTTAGTGGTTAAGGAATTAAGATTTAGGGGATTTAGGTGTTATTGGTTAAGGGGTTAGAAATTAAGGTGTTTAGGGGTGAAGGATTAAGGCTTAAGGGTCATGGGTTAAGATGATAAGGAGTTATGGAGGTTCATGGATTATAGGATTGGGGTTAGTGTCTTAATATTTAATGAGTCAAGGGGTTTATGGGTTATGAGTTATGAGTGTAGAGGTTAGGGGATTATGGATTGGGGGTTAAGGGGATAGGGAATTTAGTGGTTATTTTTTAAGGGATTATGGTTTGTGATAGTTGGACTCCTGATCCCCTTATGGAGAATAATCTCATGATGTAAAAGGAATTTAAACATGATGTAACTTTAATAGTGCCCTACATTCACCCCTTGGCTCACCACTCATGACAAATGTGAGGCTATTTCAAGCATTGATATGGATAATATCATTTTATTTTATCTTATGTATAAGATTCTACATTGACACAATTGCATTTTTTTAGCAAACAAAATATTTGTATCAAGGGTTATCTCCTTGTTCATTAGGGTTGAGGAGGTTGCGTCATTATGAGTGATCTATTCATTGCCAAATCCTTGTGTGGGAGAGCACTACAAAATACATGTCAACATGAAGTGTAGATATTGTGAGCAATTCTTAATGAGGTTTTGAAAATTATCGAGTTGTTCTACATTTTGTGTACATGTTAATAAGGAAATTACCCACAAATGCGCACCCTCAAGACCAATATCTAGTTCTCTAAAAATCAAATGGTACCAATATTCTTAGTTAGAGGTGAAGGATTCTCCTAAGAGGCTATTTTGTTGGTTTTTGCCTTGGATACTAAGTGGTTAAGGAATTCAAGAGTTAAGAGTTAAGGGCCAAGGACTTGGGGGGGAAGGGATTTAGTGGTTAAGGGCCTAATAATTAAGGGATTTAGGTGTTAGAGGTTAAGGGGTTAGGTTTTAAGGTGTTTATGGGTTGTGGATTAAGGTTTAAGGGTCACGAGTTAAGAGAATAAGGGGTTAGTGCTTAGGGGGTTCATGGATTCTAGGGTCAGATTTAATGGCTTAAGATTTAATGTGTTAAGGGGTTGATGGCTTATGAGTTATGAGTGTAGGGGTCAAGGGATTACGACTTCAGGGTTAAGGGATAAAGAGTTTAGTGGTTATGTGTTAATGGTTTATTGGTTTATTGGTTGTGATAATGGGGCCCCTAATCCCCTTATCACCACTACCAGGGGTTCCCCTTTCAATTTCTCTTGTTACCTTCCCTCTAGGCCCCCTAGCCCCTATGATGTTAGGTCTTAATCCCCCTTCTCATTCTCTAATGCATGGATTATATATATTAGTAAACCATGCTTGGACATCCCACTTCTACTCATTCATGCTAAATGTGTGTCCCCTAGTCCCGTTCAATACACCACAAAATACTCCTCCCACCTTTTCGGTCATATCATTCAACTTATCCTAACATTACGGGTGAAATTGGTGTTTATGCTGTAAAGTGAACACATAAAAAATATTGATTGTTTTTTCTATTGAGAAGATGTAGAAATTGATTTTCATGATTTGAATGTGCATGCATCAATCTACATTGGCTTGTTTTTCGATGGAGTTTGATATCACAAAGGTATCTATGGCTTGTTTGAGATATTCTTTTGAAAGCCTGTGTGTTGTGGTATTTAGCTCCTTGATAATGTGTCTGAAAGATAGCTAGTCCAAAGAGTTGCGGGAATCTATGATATCATGTAAGATGGGATGTATGTAGTTGATTTCTATCGTGAATTATTAACCCAATTGATCATGATCTATGAATCCCCCATGATCTATAGGGATTTGAATATTTTGATGGATGAAATTTACAGAAGGGTACAAAGAGCAATGGAATCAACTCAGTTGTTGGAGCCTTAACTTTGGGTATATCTTACTAGGAGAGGAAGATTAACACACCCACTTTGCAACTAGGTGGGATAAATTGTGCAACACAATCAAAGAAGTCACAGGGGCATCCAAGAGGGAGTGGAGGAATTAATAGAATCCATTATTTTTTTGGTTTAGGATGAATCTTGTCTTCCAAACACTGTTTTTTATCAATTCAATTGTGATGTTTGTTAGAATTTATCATGAAAAAAGTGTTGTTTTAAGAATACCATCAGATATTTTTGATTAGAATGCATGGGAAACCTTTATAATAATCTTCCATGATGTTGAGTAACTAAGTTTTGAAATTTTCTTCCAAGCTTAGATAGGACCACAAGCCTATCATGTTCAATTTTGCAAGGGGGGTGGTGATGACCTGCACTGTGTTGGGACAAGAGATAAATAAGTGTGAATAAATATCATCATATAACTTGCATAAAGGATACATGTTTGGGTGATTCGTAAAATATCATGGATATTTCTCATAAAAAAATGTGTTATTGTTCTAATCCCATCAAATATTGCTGATTAGAATGCATGGGAAACCTTTTTAATAATCTTCCATGATGTCGTGTAACTAAGTTTTGAAATTTTCTTCCAAGCTTAGATAGGAACACAAGCCTATCATGTTCAAATTTTCAAGGGTGGTGGTGATCACTTGCACTGTGTTGGGACAAGAGATAAACAGGTGTGAAGAAATATCATCATATGACTTGCATAAAGGATAGATGTTGGGGTGATTCATAAACTATCATGGATATTTCTTGCGAACAGAATGTGTTGTTGTTCCAATCCCACAGATACTGCTGATTATAATGCATGGGAAACCTTTATAACAATCTTCCATGATGTTATGTAACTAAGTTTTAAAATTTTCTTCCAAGCTTAGATACGACCACGCGCCTATCATGATAAAATTTTCAAGGGTGGTGGTGATGACCTGCAAGGTGTTGGGATAAGAGATAATTAAGTGTGAAGAAATATCATCATATGACTTGCATAAATGATAGATGTTGGGGTGATTCGTAAACTATCATTGTTATTTCTCGTGAAAAAAATGTGTTGTTGTTCCAATCCAACTAGATATCGTTGATTAGAATGCATGGGAAACCTTTATAATAATCTTCCATCATGTTGTGTAACTAAGTTTTGAAATTTTCTTCCAAGATTAGATAGGACCACGAGCCTATCATGTTCAATTTTGCAAGGTTGGTGGTGATGATTTGCACTATTTTGGTAGAAGAGATAAATAAGTGTGAAGATATATCATCATATGACTTGCATAAAGGATACATGTTGGGGTGATTCATAAACTATCATGGATATATCTCGTGAAAAAAATGTGTTGTTGTTCCAATCCCACAAGATATTGCTAATTAGAATGCATGGGAAACCTTTATAATGATATTCCATGATGTTGTGTAACTAAGTTTTGAAATTTTCTTCCAAGCTTAGATAGGACCACGAGCCTGTCATGTTCAAATTTTCAAGGGTTTTGGTGATGACCTGCACTCTGTTGGGAAAAGAGATAAATAAGTGTCAAGAAATATCATCAGATGAATTGCTTAAAGGATATATGTTGGGGTGATTGATAAACTAAGATGGATATTTATTGTGAACAAAATGTTCTTTTTTTCCAATCCCACCAGATATTTATGATTAGAATGCATGATAAACCTTTATAATAATCTTCGATGATGTTGTGTAACTAATTTTTGAAATTTCTTCCAAGCTTAGACAGGACAATGAGTCTATCATGTTCAAATTTTCAAGAGTGGCGGTGATGAAAGTTCACTGTGTTGGGACAAGAGATAAATAAGTGTGAAGGAATATCATCATATGACTTTCATAAAGGATAGATGTTGGGGTGATTCATAAAATATCATGGATATTTCTCATGAACAAAATGTGTTATTGTTCCAATCCCACTAGATATTGTTGATTATAATGCATGGGAAACCCTTATAATAATATTCCATGATGTTGTATAACTAAGTTTTAAAATTTTCTTCCAAGCTTAGATAGGACCACGAGCCTATCATGATAAAATTTTCAAGGGTGGTGGTGATGCCCTGCATAGTTTTGGGACAAGAGATAAATAAGTGTGAAGGAATATCATCATATGACTTTCATAAAGGATAGATGTTGGGGGGATTAGTAAACTATCATGGATATTTCTCATGACCAAAATGTGTTGTTGTTCCAATCCCACTAGATATTTCTGATTAGAATGCATGGGAAACCCTTATAATAATCTTCCATCATGTTGTGTAACTAAGTTTTGAAATTTTCTTCCAAGCTTAGATAGGACCACGAGCCTATCATGTTCAAATTTGCAAGGGTGGTGGTGATTACCTGCACTGTGTTGGGACAACTAGAGATAAATAAGTGTGAAGAAATATCATCATATGACTTGCATAAAGGATATATGTTTGGGTGATTTGTAAACTATCATGGATATTCCACTAGATAGTTCATCATAACAAACTAGATAAAACTATATTTAAAAATGAATGAATAAGAGTTTATGACATGAAGTGTTAGTGAGTTTTGGGTGTTCTAAGGAGGGAGTGACATAAAGGTATGCTAGGTAGTGTTAAGGCATGCTAAAGGCCAGGGAAACATGGCAAGATGTTCCAGGTGCAAGGGTGCACCAATGCATGCTAGGTTGGAGTGTTTGGGAGTGCCATGGAAAAAAGGGATCACTAATCTCAAATGCATGGAAATGAATGAATAGGAGTGTGTGATAGGGAGCATCAATGAGTTCTAGGTGTGCCGAGGAGGGAGTGAAAAGGTATGCTAAGTAGTATTGAGGAATTATAGAGAGCCAGGGAGACATGCTATGATGTGCCAAGTGCCAGGGTGTGTCAATGCATGCTAGGGAGTGCCATGGAAAAAGAAGGGAGAACTAGTTCAAAATGCATGGAAATGAATGAATGAGAGTGTGTGATAGGGAGTGTCAGTGAGTTCCAGGTGTGATAAGGAGGGAGTAGCAAGGTTATGAGTGTAAGGGTTAAGGGATCACGGCTTCAGGGTTAAGGGATAGGGAGTTTAGTGGTTATGGGTTAATGGTTTATTGGTTTATTGGTTGTGATAATGGGGCCGCTAATCCCCTTATCACCACTACCAGGGGTTCCCCTTTCAATTTCTCTTGTTACCTTCCCTCTAGGCCCCCTAGCCCCTATGACGTTATGTCTTAATCCCCCTTCTCATTCTCTAATGCATGGATTATAGATATTAGTAAGCCATGCTTGGACATACCACTTATACTCATCCATGCTAAATGTGTATCCCCAAGTCCCATTCAATACACCACAAAATACTCCTCCCACCTTTTCGGTCATATCATTCAACTTATCCTAACATTATGGGTGAAATTAGTGTTTGAACACATAAAAAATAATAATTGTTTTTTCTATTGAGAAGATGTAGAAATTGATTGTCATGATTTGAATGTGCATGCATCAATCTACATTGGCTTGTTTTTCGAGACTAGAGATGAATAATCATTTGGTTATACTCCATCCTATCGATGGAGTATAATATCACAAAGGTATCTATGGCTTGTTTGAGATATTCTTTTGAAATCTTGTGTGTTGTGGTATTTAGCTCCCTGAGAATGTGTCTGAAAGATAGCTAGTCCAAAGAGTTGGGGGAATCTATGATATCCTGTAGGATGGGATGTATGTATATGTTTTCTATTGTGAATTATTGACCCAATTGATCATGATTTCTAAATCTCCCATGATCTATATGGATTTTAATATTTTGATGGATGCAATTTCTTAGAAGGTTAAAAAGAGCAATGGAGTCAACTCAGTTGTTGGAGCCTTAACTCTGGGTATATCTTACTTTCTCACTATAAGACTGGGAGAGGAATATTACCACACCCACTTTGCAACTAGGTGGGATAATTTGTGCAACACCATCAAAGAAGTCACAAGGGCATCCAAGAGGGAGTGGAGGAATTACCATAATCCATTATTTTTGTGGTTTAGGATGAATCTTGTCTTCCAAACACTGTTTTTTATCAATTAAATTGTGATATTTTTTAGAATTTCTTGTGAAAAAAAAGTGTTGTTGTTCCAATCTATTAAGCAGGTAAATCCTCTCTGCGGAAAGAGATGATCCCTCTAGCCCTAGTGTGGCTCTAGAAACAAAGAGACATGCTAGAGTGTTGATTCCTAATTACTGAATGAAAAGAGGACACGGTAGATCAACCTACCTAGAATCCAACGCTGTCCTCGTCACTGTAGTGGTGATGGCCTCTTGCTCCTACCTTGGAAGGTCACAATCCTTCCGCAGTCATTCTCGGATACTTTCACATAAAACAGTAGACAAGAACAACATACGACATAATAATTTCATTCATAACTACTAGAAAGTCAAAGAGGGCTAAGAATATTTCATTAAACATCTAACATAATACAAAATGGGAACCAAACAATAGTCACGTGTATGTATTGATAGAAGGAAGAGTTACAACCAATGATTTGGGTCTCCTCTAGCAAGGTTCAGCTGAAGCGCATCTCAGATGCTCGTCAGGGAATTTTGATGGGATGAAGGCATGGAATAAAGCTCTCTTAGAAGGCATGGATTCAAGCTCTCTCAGCGTAATTCCTTCTTATTCTATCTCTTCAATAGTTCAACTATAGTATGTTCAATTCTCCAAGTTCATCTAGCTTATGCAAAGAGAGATAGCTTCTTTTTATAGAGGAAAAGGAGGAGGTTAGGATCCCTATAAAGGTGGGAGGGAGGCCTATCCTTTAGGGAGTTCCCATAAAAGGTGGAAACCATAAAATAAAGGAGGGAGTTTGTGGTTTATTTGGTTCAACCACTCCCAATGACTCATCCTCAGAGTTGTTGGAGTGGAATCTTCGCCTCTATTTTTAAAAAACATTTCATAAATAGCTCGGCGCAGGTGGCTAACTTAGATAGAGCACTAGATGGTGTGGGGCCCAGTGTTAATATTCCCCTTCGGTGCGAGGGCATAACTGACTACTCACGCCAAGGAAAAATCAAGGGTTTTTGAGTCTCTGCTCATGGAATTGTTAACAAAAGGAATATTACTCTCATGTAAAGGGATACAATGATGGTATTTGCAAGGCATGACACTGCTTATTGATCATGGAAATGACCCTCCAATGGGCGAGATGGGGATTGTAGGGACAGTGAAAAAATGATGTGTAATAGATGCTCCCTAAAGCATGAGGTCCGAGGGAGAGGGAGGGGAAAAATGCTTTATGAGAACACGTTAGAACCAAACACTGCTATTGGAAAACCTGCAATTAAAAATACAACTGATATCTCTGATACATGAATATGTGGTATGGGCACAACCATCCATAATAGAGTACATAAAAACTAATATCCGAGGTATGGACGTAGCCATCCAGTAGTAAGGATCAACAAATAGACTCAGGTATGGTCACAACCATTCAATCAAAATAGTTGTGCAATAAGTCATGATAATCCACACAAATCCATAGCGTGGATTTTATCTGACAAAACCCACGGTCTTGCACTCCATCTCGACTCGAACAAGTATAAATTCAAGCATGTGAATATATGAGCTGAAGTCGAACATGCAAGAAAATCACCTGATTACCAGCCAATGATGAGAGCTATTAACAGGCATGAGCGAAACCATCAATAATGAAAATGGCTCTCAAGGTACAACTGGTACAATCCACAAAATGTGAACAGTGACCTAGCGTCGAACATCCGCAGAATCACTTGATCGAAGGTAAATGATGTGGACCTTACGTCGAATGCGAAAAACCTGCCATTTAGGCATGCAGGCTCTAAGGTACCAGAAGGGAGTCTCTAGATCGAATCCCTAGATAATGAGCTGAAGTCGACAAGAAGTGAACTGATCGCAGGTGGGCCATAATGTTTCCCACATCATCGAAACGAGACAAAGGAACATGATGATAGTGAATCAGGACCAACAGAGAATCAGAGGGAGGTTGAAAACTGCAGAGGCAAACTTCTCTTGAACATATCAGCGACACGGCACTGGATTTGGCAGTATTTGACATCAAAGGTTCTGAGGTCATGATGATGTGGCAAAGATAAAATGAGAGGTAAAAACGGATTATCCAAACCCATGGACGCAAAAGTGATGAAATGAGATATCCCAAACCCGACACGAATGTAGACAAGTGCCATGTTTAAGAGTGACATACTGCCAACATGATTAAAACTTGGTTCCATTTTCCCCCACCATTTCTGGTGAGTACCTCAATTATTTTTTAAAACAAGATTGAAGGGGATATCATATGCATGTGCTGTAAGTTTTTCCTTCGGAAAAATCCAACCTAGTACATTTTACGAGCCCTAGGAAGGAGGAACTCTAATAATGTCATGGTGAAAAAGTCCGATGTCATCAGGTTTTAACGAGTATGACAAAGGGAGAACTCAACATCTTTTAATTTTTAGAGAGTTTGAAAAGAAGGCAGAAAAGAAAGCTCCATCATGGCCCTTTTCGTAATAGTCTCTCAGATCTGAAAATGTACAAAACAATATCTGAAAGAACCTCTTAGTCGCGATAGGCTAAGGTATTCATTTTTCGTAAATAATCTATCCAAACTTGAAAAAGGGGTAAATATATACTGGGTAGATATCACTTCGCAGCCATTTAACGAGTTTGAAATGAAAAAAGTCTCAAAAATATTTTCAATTTTAGAGAGTCAGAAAAGAGCTAAAAGATGACTCCAGTAGTGACTTTTTCGTGTTTTTATCGAGTCCGAAAAAGAAAAAAAATTTAACTCATTACTTCATCATTATGGCCTAAAAACCTGTCGCTGCACAAGAGACACGTGTAAAACCCATTTATCGAAAATGATATAATAAAATAATTGAAAAACATGTCTTAAAACCTAATTAGGGTTGTGAAAAGTTATAAAATGCCAAAAATGGTAAAAATAATTACTTTTCAATTTTTTACCTCTTATGGAGCAATAGCTACCCATTTTACAATGCGATTTTTCGGTGACGATAGTGGGCGATCCAGCAGACCAATCTCAAATCCTTCAGTTCCAGATAAGTGCCGATATCTCTCCCTTCATTTTAAGTCATATTTTACTGCCTGCAACTTCCAATTTTTATTTTTGGGGGAGGAAATGCAAATTTTAGGGCACAGTGGTTGGCGCAGGTTTCAGGCATGGATTCGCGCCAGTCACCCATTTTTTGAACTAGGGCACACCCATTGGCGCGACTGTTTGGGAAACAGTCACGCCAACTGCGCAAATCATTTTTGTGCAAAAAATGGAAGTTAAATACCCAATATTTTTGTTAGGTACCTATATTACTAGTATAGTCCCTTATTGTTGTTAGTGTAACCCCCATATTGTTATTATTGTGTCCTTAAATTATTATTTTTAGGTCGGCTAGAATTACATTGTGGCCCCACTAGGATTACATTGTGGCCCCATGGACTCCTATATATAGAAAGGAGGTTTTGTAATTTGAATCATCCAAGAATTGTTCATTCATGTAATGTATTGGAGGTTTCTCCCTCAAAGTGGCTTATTTCTAAGGCGTTGATATCTCTTTTATTCTCTTTTTTGAGCTAGTTTCACAACATTTGGTTTCAGAGCTTTGAGATTCTAGGGTTTCGCTGCTCCAAACAGGTCAGCGTGGAATTTTTGCTATAAATTTTTTTCTACGAAGGTTAAGAATCTAAAAGTTTTAAAGTGCGAAGCCAAAATCTTGAGGAACATCGTCAAAAAATTTCAAAGCTTTGTTCACAATATTTTTGGAGATATGATCTGTGCAAGTTAGGTAATTTTGCAGGCTCCTAAATTTAACCTAAACAGGTCATTGTGGTATTTTCGTAACAAATTTTGTTCTACAAAGGTTCAGAAGCTGAAATTTTTAGAGTGCGAAGCCACAATCCGAAGGAACATCATCAAAAAAATTCAGATATTGGTTCGCAATATTTTCGGAGATATGATCTATGGAAGTTCTGGATTTTTGAGGCTTCTAAATTTCATCTCAAAGAGGTGATCGTGGGAAAATATTCATAGCTCTCTCTTTGAGCATCAGATTGGAATTTTGTAGAAAGTGGCCGCAAGTGCACGGAATTTAGTTTTTGTTCTATCAATTTCAGAGCCAAAGGAGGAAATAGTGACACGTGGCAAGTTGTACAAGTTTTCTCTAGTGAACGAGTCCAAAATTGGGTCATTGTGGGAGATTGGACATAAATTTGCCTTGAAGAATCCAAATCAGATCATACTTGTGGAATTTGAAAGAAGCTTCAGAGGGATACTACAGGGCTGAATTTTAGATATTTATGATCCACAATTATAGAGATAATTCTATTTCAATATCGAGCTCCTCCAAAGCAAGTAAAAGGTGTGTATTTGTTTTCCGAATTGCATAAGTCTTTTTTGAAGAATCAAGTTGAATTGATTCCAAGGGCATATTGTAGAATAGATATAATTATTGGATTCTAAAATGGCCCCTAAAAATAATTCAACACCCATTAAGCCTTTAGAAATCTCTACTATGACTCATGAAGACGAAGAATGGCAACATGACATATCAAAATTACAAGAGCAAGTGCAACAAATTTCTCTCTCGCAAAGAGCAACAAAAAATGACATGGAAGTTTTGAAGAAAGGCGTGTAAAATAAGATGGATGGTTTGAAGAAAGGCGTGGAATCTAAGATGGATGGTTTTAAGAATGGCATGGAATCTAAGATAGATGGCATGGAAGTTAGCATGGAATCTAAAATGGAAAACATGAAGAATGATCTAAAAGCAGACATGGAAGATTTGACAAAGTTGATACAAGAAATGTTTCCTAATGGTGAAAAGATAGTAGAGGAAACTCATGATGAGAACAAAATAAATGTTAATCATGATTTCATAAAATCTAATGTTGGTCAGAAGAACCACCATATTCCAAAAATGGATATGAGGAAGTTTGATGGAAAGGATCCTGTAACATGGATACTACATATGGAGCAATATTTTGATCTCCATAATGTGCAAAACACACAAAAGGTACTCATTGCAACTTTACATTTAGAACAAAATACATTTGTATGGTATCAATGGCTTTTCTCCCGTAAAAAAATTGTCACTTGGTCAATTTTTATGGAGGAAATGATAGCACATTATGAGGATACAAAGAGCAACACCTTCTTTAGCCAATTGATAAATCTCAAACAAAAGGGTTTGATGGGGGAGCACATTGAGGACTTCCAAAAATTGAATATAAGGGTAACTGGTATTCCAGGGTAACACAGGATTGATCTCTTCATAGGTACTTTAAAGGATAATATACAACATGAAGTTTGCGTTTTGGAACCTGATTCATTGGAGAAGGCATTCAGGTTGGCAAGAAAAATTGAATGTAAAATTATGGCGACAAGGAAGCCTACCACTCACTTCTATAAAGAGGGAAGCGTTGCTACTCCTAGATTTCCACAACCTACAAGGTTGACACTACAACAATTGGAAGAAAAAAGAGAAAAGGGGCTTTGCTAAATTTGTGATAGCAATTACACTAAAGGTCATAAGTGTGTTGAGAAGAAATTATTTTACATAGATTGTGAAGAGGAAGAAGAAAATGAACAAGAGGAGGATATACACCAGGAACCAACCCAAGAAGAGGAAGAAATGAGTCTGACCAAATCGTGTAATGCATTGGAAGGAATTACCACTCCTCAAACTCTAAATATAGAAGGACATATCAAGAAGAAAAAGGTAATAGTGTTGATTGATTCAGGTAGTACCCATAATTTTATTCATTGTAAGGTAGCCAAGGAATTGAATTGTTTCCTATACCCAACACCAGAATGTCAAGTGATGGTTGCAAATGGAGAAACTATAAATTACTCTAGAAAATTCCATAATATCAAGCTAACCATGGGGGAATATGTATTGAATATTCAAATGCTTTCCATTCCTATGGGAGGTGCTGATGTTTTACTAGGAGTATAATGGTTACAATATTTGGGGATGGTAGCTTTTAATTTTCAAGAAATTTTCTTGAAATTTTTTTCAGAAGGAAAGGAATTCAAATTACGGGGTATTGCAGGGAAGCCGAGAAAGATAACAATCTCTAATGTCATGACAAATCTTCTAAATAAAGAATAACGAGGCATAATTTCAAAATTATGCTCACTAGAAGTTCCAACATCAAAATCATCTATTTCTGCAAATCTCCAAAAAGTCTTAGACAATCATTCCAAGGTTTTTGAAACTCCAAAAGGACTCCCACCTATTCGTGATCATGATCATGCTATTCATTTGATTCCAGGAAGTGTTCCTCCAAACATCAGGCCTTATAGATATCCTTATGTCCAAAAGAGCAAAATTGAACGTTAGAGACAGGTATAATTCAACCTAGTCAAAGTTATTTCTCTGCTCCTGTAGTATTGGTACACAAAAAGGATGGATCATGGTGCATGTGTTTGGATTATAGGGAGCTCAATAAGATCACCATTAAATATAAATTTCCCATTCCTGTGATTGATGAATTATTGGATGAATTACATGGAGCAATTTATTTTACCAAATTGGATCTTCGTTTAGGGTATCATCAAATTAGAATTAAGACTAAAGGTTTTTTGCAAACAACATTTCGAACTCATGAGGGTCATTATGAATTTTTGGTCATGCCTTTTGGCCTTACCAATGCACCTTCTACATTTCAAGGGTTGATGAATTCCATTTTCAAACCCTTAGAAAATTTGTGCTAGTATTTTTTGATGATATACTAATCTACAACAAGTCTTGGAAGGATCACGTTCAACATGTTGACAGGGTGCTCAAACTATTACAGGAGAAACAATTATATGCAAAAACATCCAAATGTTTCTTTGGAGTACAAGAGGTGGAATATCTGGGTCATATTGTATCTCATGAGGGTGTTAAGGTGGACCCTAACAAAATTAAAGCCAATAAGGAATGGAAAGTCCCCACAACCATAAAGTAGTTGTGAGGATTTATCGGGTTAACAGGGTATTATCAAAATTTTGTTAAGAATTATGGGAGAATAGCAACACCTCTAACAAAATTACTGAAGAAAGATGAATTTTCATGGACTCCTGAAGCAACTAAGGCCTTTGAACATCTTAAAGAGGCAGTGTGCCTAGCACCAGTCTTAGCTACGCCAGACTTCACAAAAACCTTTATTGTGGAATGTGATGCCTCAAGAAATGGAATTGGTGCTGTTTTAATGGAAGAAGGAAGACCCATTTCTTTTGAAAGTATTCCAATCAAAGGAAAGTATTTACAGAAACCTATTTATGAGAAGGAAATGTTAGCAATAATGCATGCACTAAATAAATGGAGAACTTACCTAATGGGAAGACACTTTAAGGTAAAAACTGATTATGATAGTCTTAAACACTTTTTGGAACAAAGAATATCTTCGGAAGAGCAGCAAAAATGGGTCACAAAGATGTTGGGTTATGAATTTGAAATAATATACAAAAAAGGGAAGCTAAATTTTGTTGCAGATGCATTCTCAAGAAATAATGAAGAGGTGGAAGAATTTCTTTGTGCCATTTCTATTATCCAACCAGATTGGATAAACGAAGCAAGAGATGAATGGAATAAGGACGAAGAAGTGTGGACACGCATTCAAAAGTTGCAGCAAGATCCTAGTACATATGATACCTTTAGTTGGAAAAATGATTCCTTATGGTACAAAGATCGCTTATATCTTTGTAAGAATTCCCAACTAAAACAAAATAGTATTTTGGAATTGCACACTTCTCCTTTAGGAGGACACTCAGGATTTTTAAAACCTTACCACAAGGTGAAGAAAGAATTTTTTTTGGGATGGCCTTAAATCTGATATTCAAAATTTAGTGGTGGAATGTTTGGTTTTCCAGAAGAATAAAGTTGAGATAATTAAGACCCCGGGTCTTCTACAACCTTTATCCATTCCAAGTCAATGTTGGGAGGATATTTCAATGGATTTTATCAGTGGTTTACCTAAGTCTGAAGGAAAGAGTGTCATCATGGTGGTAGTTGATAGAATTACCAAGTATGCACACTTTTGTGCATTATCTCATCTATTTAAAGCAATTACAATTGCTACTGCATTTATGGACACAATTCAAAAGCTACATGGAAACCCAAGGGTTATTGTGAGCGACAGAGATCCCATTTCTACTGGAAATTTTTGGACGGAGTTATTTTCTTGTTTGGGTACTCAATTAGCTTATAGCTCATCTTATCATCCTCAATCCTATGGTCAAACTAAGATAGTAAATAAATGTTTGGAAGGATATCTTCATTGTTTTGTATATGATAAACAAACACAATGGGTCAAGTGGTTACCTCTAGCTGAATGGTGGTATAACACTTCCTTCCATACTGTAGAAAAAATGACCCCATTTATGGCACTTTATGGATATCATCCACCATCCATCACATCATATTTAAGAGAAAATTCAAAGGTTCAAGTAGTGGAAGATCACATCGAGCCTCAACAAGAAGTTCTCCAACTCTAAAAGGATAACTTGAATTTGGCACAAAATCGAACGAAACAATAGGCAGATCAACATCACAACGATAGAAGTTTTGATGTAGGAGACTGGGTATTTTTACCGCTACAACCATACAAACGAATGTCCCTCAAGCAAGCTAAGAAGGATAATAAATTATCACCAAAGTACTATGGTCCTTACAAGGTGTTGCAAAAGATTGGTACTATGGCATACAAATTGGAGCTTCCGGCTTCTTCGCAAGTACATCCAGTTTTCCATGTTTCATGCTTAAAGAAGGTTATAGGTGAAAATCTTCCAGTTCAAACAGTATTGCCAGAACTTGATGGGGAAGGGAAAATCATATTGGAACCTGAAGCAGTCATGGAAAAAAGAACTCGACAACTACGGAATCGATCAATTTCAGAGTATCTCATCAAGTGGAAGAACTTACCCACTAAAGATTCTACATGGGAGGATGAGAATTTTATACAAAAGCACCCAGAGCTACTCAAGCATTGAGGACAACACTTTTTTTGAAGGAGAGGGGCATGTTAGGTCCCTATATTACTAGTATAGTCCCTTATTATTGTTAGTGTAACCCACTTATTGTTATTATTGTAACCTTGTAACCCCCATTTTGTTATTATTGTGCCCTTAAATTATTATTGTTAGGTCGGCTAGGATTACATCAGGTCCCATGGACTCCTATATATAGAAAGGAGGTTTTGTAATTTGAATTAGTCCAAGAATTGTTCATTCATGTAATGTATTTGAGGTTTCCCCTCAAGTGGCTTATTTATAAGGAATTGACATACCTTTCTTCTCTTTGAGCTGGTTTCAAAACAA
>JAXQQM020084028.1:0-20585 GCA_034641835.2 Pinus albicaulis
ACAATTAAAATAAATATATGTGAGTTCTTATTTTTCAATCTTACAACTTTATAAAAAATACAATTTTCACTTACCTTATATACCAATATTAACCCATATACTGAAGCCATAAATATAATATTATTTTTATTATTTTTATATCAAGAATGTAGATACATCAACCTATAGCCCATACATTCAAGCCAGAAAAATGTTATTATTCTAGTTATTTTCACAGAAATAATGTAGATATATATTTATATTACTTACTTTGTTATATTGACATTAGCCCTATCTTTAAAAAAAAAAAAAAAAACTACTACTACTATATTATATGCTTATCCCATAAGTGATATTAATATACCAAATTTGATTTGGCATAAAGCCCAAAATTGATGTCTTTGTATTTTTTATAACATGGGTATATCTACATTACTTATGTCAATATTTCGGTGTTAACTTGAGTAATGAAAAATATATATATTGATACCTTATCATTGAGCTTCATCATCTTCTTCTGTATTTCTTCAATGCATAGTAAAATCTCTTATTAGGTTTTTGAGCAGTTGACGAACACATTTTCTATTATTATTTTTAGCTACTGATATAGGTCAATATCCTGCATATAATTCATTTGCCAAGTTTTGGTATTTTTAGAACCCAACTTCCTACCGTTTTCTTGGCTTGAGCATCCAATATCAATCATATTTCTATGCTTGCCATTCTTTCCACATTTTGAATTTCTCTTCTCACATCAAGGGGGTGGATTACACAAATATTGTTATAGAACATTCAACTATGTATTGTGCCATTGAACCTGGAGGGTGCTTAGAACTCCTCACATGGTGACCCTTCAAACCAATAGTAAGTGACATAGTGACATGCAATATGGAAGAGCTAGGGAGACTGAAACCTAACAAGACCAAGGTAGTATCACTATAGGGAGAAACACAGTAAAACCACAATGACACCTAGAGAATAATTCAAGCTAAGAGAACAAACTAAGGAAAACCTTGAATTCCAATCCAAATGGAAAAGGTGGTGAGAAAATTTTCCAGAAATGGAGTAAACCTCATACGTTCCCTTTTGAAATCAAACTAAAAGCCTAATCCTACTAGAGGTCCCACACCTTGTGGAAAACGTCAAATGAAAGATGATACAACAACAAACCTAAGCATTGTAACAAAGGCATAAAGTGGCAATAATGGGGCCACCGGCTAGAAAAGGAATAAACCTCTAGAAAAATAAAGTTACTATTAATAGACTTGAAATAATAATGTGCACCACGTGCTCCCCTATGGGTTGAACCTAAGTGTAGAATAAGGGAATTATTTGACCAATTTTCCACCTGAATCTTACTGTTGGTCACCAAAAATTGAGATTGTAACCAAATCCCACAAGGGAACATAAGCCTCCTTAATGAGCACTAGAAAGAACAAATTTCCATGAGACTAAACACTGTAATACAAGCTTCCAATGTCGTTCTAATGGCAAAAATATTCCCCTGGCTAGGAAGATATTTGTTTTCAAAGAATTTAAAATTCTTCAAGAATAGGAAACCTAGGAAGAGTGAGTTCTCAAAGAGAAATTGTGCCTAAGTACAAATAGTTTCCTAACCAAAATCTTTTAGATAATACCAAGTATCCATACCAACACAATTTTCCTTTCCATGAGAGCTATGTTATGTTTCTTTCTTGAATAATGATGATTCCTAATGGGAGAGGCCATCAAACACATCCTTAAGATAAAGCATAGTGTAAAAAGAAACCTTACTACATGTGCATGAACCATATTCATATACAATTTCCATGTAGGTTGATCGTAGGTCCCCACCTTCCTCAACTATTACCTCACTTAATTACTAGTTGTACCCCCATTTATGAATACCCACACTAGGAGTTAAATAACACATTTGTTAAATAGTTGAGTTAATATTGAATAAATATCCATAGTATATAAAATTTTGAAATGTGAGAAATATGTTAGTATGTTTTGAAATGGTTCACCAACAAATTATTTTAAATCAAATTTTGGTTTTCTTTTCTAGTTCATTCCTTCATCATATGCTTCATGATCTACCTCACAACTACTCTAATGTGCCAATTGATGCTTATGTCCTTACTCATGTCCCAACCTTGTTGTCTCCCCCTACATTCCTTCATGCAAATATTACCAAATAATAGGCACAAAATTCATCTTCTCTCCTTTTCATTGTCACCAAAGATCACTACACAGGGTTCATCGATTCTGAGTATACCATCATGGAAGCAGAGCCAGGAAGCGGAAGATGGCGGGAGAGGGATGGCTGAGAGTGTAAAAGAGATCATGGTATCTGCCTCACATTCCTTGATTGACGTGACATGGAGTTATTCGTATATGTTTCAATAACTCATCTATTTCAAGGTGGCTTCTTGGAGGTTGAGGAACTTGTTGGCACGCCATCTCTAGACCATGGAGTTACCTAGAGAAGGCCTTCAAAGGAATATGGCATAAAAAATTTCTCAACTCAGTAGAACTCATCTCTCTTTACGCAATCTCTCAAGATCCATTGGTATAGAATTCATGCTTTCTCCTCTATCCTCAGCGTCCTCTAGTTCCTTGGAATATTCTGAGGATATAAATTCTACCTACCAACCTCGCTCCCCTCCTCTCCTTGATCTCCCAACAGGAAAAGTGTAAGACAAAGGTCTTATTATCAAATTTTCTCCAAGCCAAAAGTCTGAAGCAAAGGTGTGCAACTTCAAGTAGCCCCCCACCAACACCACCCAAATTTCCTTTGAAATTCCCTCTCAGTAAGACATAAGTTCTTATGGATGCCTCATTTTTTAGGAAAAAGTGGATGGTGAGACTCCAGGCAATGCAAAGCACCGAAAAAGGAGGAATCAACAAAGCACCACAAGTTATATCTAGCTCCAAGGGAAATAAATCAACCTGAATGGGTTTTCTATTTAGTTTCATTTGTTTTTGTTCCTCCTTAACTCACCTTATAGCTCTAGTTTTGATGGCCACTTATGTAGGAATCTCGGAAAATTTGTAAGATATATATTCTCTTTGAGGGGTCATGTGGCTTTCCCTTCATGGGTAGATGGTCCACTTCTTGCTCATCTCATTTTGGTCTTAGCTCCAAACCTCATAGCGACTCTATGATTGTATTATATGTAACATATTTTTTCTAATATAAAGTTGCTTGCTTGCTTACAATTTTTTTATTAAAATGTTTATAATTTGTTTTACTAGAATAAAATAGTGTAGAATAAATATTTTTTTATATAAAATTAATTCTTTATATTTTTAAAGGAAAAAGTATATAAAATTAAAATTATATTATATATATATATTAGCTTAATATTAATATTATTAAATAATAAAAATGTACTCTAATATTAACAAATTACATAATTTTTGTAATTTTAATATTTAAATAAATTTTAGTTGATCTCATATTAATACCCTTTCAACTTTTTTAGCTTTTTCAAGTGTCGTTTTAACTTTTTCTTATTGTCCCAAGAGTCGCTTTTGATTATGTCCGCTCCTATATGTATTTCACCTTCGCGCATCACTCGAGGTAGCTCTAGAAAATTCTTCCACATTAGGTGATCCTATATACCATAAGAATATGTGTTATAGACATTCCTATAGTGTAAATCACTTTCTGGTTGCAGCCGATCCTTCTATTGCAATTTGTGTTTTAAGTGTCACAATGATGTGTTTCAACTGTCACACTGAGAATTAAGTGTTCCTTTGATGTCCTTTCAACGTGTGATTTCTGATTGTGAGTATTGTGTATTCCCTTGGCTTGTATTGATGACATTCATTTCTGTGATCTATTTTTGAGTCTCCTTTAGATTATTTTCATTCACTTACTCTATTGGTCCAACACTTAGCCATTTTGGAGCTCTTCTTTGTCCTATTATCAGGTGCAAGTTATGAAAGCATTAATATTTCACTAGGTGATGAGCATTGCTTATGCATGAGCCTCTTTGATGAAAACCTACCCTATGGACCTAGGACCATGATCCAATACCAAGTAATCTTGTTTTATTTCCTAAACAAAAATGTATAAAACAAGACTCTTAATCAATTCCATGATGTCAACTCTATGTCCACTTGCTTAGTATGTAGGATGTTCCATCTACATTTCTCACATGGAAGGCGTTGGAAACTAAGAAAATATAGCACACACACACACACACAATTTACAGGGTTATTTTTTAACAAAATTCCCTAGAAAAACCAGTGCATCAGCTAAGAGTTTTATTATTGTGCAGTAGTGAGAAATTTTGACTGCAATCTGGATGTCAAAAACTAGAAATCCTGCAGAGAAATTACTAGAAAAAATATTGTGATGAATTTTCCTCACCCCCATAGGAAATCATGGCTCAATCAAGCCAATTGAATTGGCTTCCCAACTACCTCTGCGTGGGCCCTGTGCCAACCTTTGTGCAGACCCTAAAATATGTTGGATAGGAACTACCTCTAATATGCTTTTGACTGAGTACCACTAGTCTGGAGTCCTCTGGCTTGGATCTCTGGAAATTATTTCGACCACTAGCACCTGAAACACCCCTTCCTCCAACTAAATAGAAATTCTCTGTAGAGGTTACTACGCAACCCCTTGTATCAATCTCACTATAGCTCTTTCTTCCTCACTGCAATGTACTTCACCGGATCTAGAAAATAGTTCCTCCAACCTCACTATATTTTCTTCCTTCGTTGACTTTCGGGAAACTGTGGTTGCTCTCTAGAAATTGGATAGCCAAGAAAATTGAACTCCTCAAGTGTCTCAAGTGTATTCTTTCATCTACCTATCAACTTCTTATTATAATCCTCAATTAGGACAATAACAGTCAGGATTAAAACTTAATCAAGGGCTATGATAATATCAAATTCGATCCATGTGATTTTCTATATATTTATCACCTTGAATTAATTAATCCAAATTAATTAACTAGTTTTATTAAGTTTATACTTAGGAAACATTAAAAAATAAGTTAATAATCTAATTAAGCCATCTCTAGGTGGAATTCCTAGAAGTGATTTCTCGGTTATGTAGATTTCATGTACATATCGTCTTCTTCTTATAATCTTTAGTTGGGAAAATAACGACCAATATTAAAACTTAATCAAGGTCTATGATCATATCGAAGTCAATCCATGTGATTTTCTATAGATTTCTCACCTTGACTTAATTAATTCTCATTAATTAACTATTTTTCTTAAGTTTATACTTAGGGAACATTAAAAAATAGGTTAATAATCTAATTAAGCCATTTCTAGATGGAATTTCTAAAAACGATTTATGGGTTATGTAGATCTCCTGTATTCTAGCCTCTCCACAAAGTTTCAAGACTATACCACATATGATGCTATAAAAATTAACACATATATGGAAATTTCCATGTTGGAAAGCATGCATGGTGGTTTGAGGAGCACTGATGATATAGGATATGGAACCCATGTGTGTTTTTAGGAATGCAAACTCATTCTTATGTAAGCACATTCATGGTGGCCCCATGGCTACTTTTGAGGTCATCATCTTTATGCGAGCACTCAAAAGTGTTAGAAGTTTTGTAGGAACAACAAAATTAAAATCGTAGCAAAGAGGTGATAGCATTGAAATAGTAACTTTACACAAAGAAAGAGAAAAAAAAAACTTTTAAAGAGGAACATCTACTACTCCAATGGAAGAAGATACTAAATCTCCAAAGAATGAAAGACAAAAATTAATAAAGAGGTAGAAAAAACCAAAGACTAGTCTAAATGAATAATATCAATCACTCATATTATGACATCTTCTTAGGATTCTTCTTAAAGAAAAATATTTTTGGGAATTTATATTTCAAAGGAGATGGTTGTAATATAAAAGAAAAAATAAGGATTCAAACAAGATAAAGGAGATATCTATTCAAAAATTACTCATGATGGATGAGCCCCATCAAGATTATTATCTACCATTGACTATGTGAAGGGAATCATGTAAATGGACATTCTATATCCTAGGGTGTACAAAGAAAGAAATAAATTCCAACCATAATTATGAAACTACAAATATTTCAACATATTTTAATAAATTTCCACTAGATGATATAAATTACATAGCATAAAAAAACAATTAATATAGTATTAAGGGATTTGATTCAAGCATAAATTAATGTTGTTATAGGTCAATTTGGGATCCATTCCCAATGACCTGATTAAACTGGACATCATCCCCAAAACCAATGAAATAGGGACTATCATCCCCAATCATTTCAGTTGCTATATGCCCTAAGACAAAGAACAAGAACAAATCATCCATGACTTCCATTACAAGGTTTCCAAGATTTGAAGTACATGTTATATCACCTATGAGATCACCAACGCAATCTCTCAAGGGACTAACTACTTTCCATATGTAGTTACCTCCATTCAGAGGTGCTCTACAAATCACTTCCCGACATTCAAGAGTGCGTTAGTCAAATGGGAGTGAAATTCTCATTGTTCTAGAATCTCCACATGGCCAATGCCTTCTAGAAGAGTCCATATGTGTCAAACTTAGAATCCATGTGTCCATCTAACACCTCTGAGCTTGGGAACATGTCTTGCCTATTATTAGAAAGTTATTGATTGAGAAACTACCTTCAGCTGTTCTATAAATTAAGCACAGATCCTAGTGCTTGAGAGGGAAGAAATTTGGTAAAGAAATGTTGTTGTTTTCTCAATTGAGTATTTGATTAGGGTGATATGTTACTGGAGAGATGTTCATTGTGATGAGGCTGGGATGATGCTGGAGTTGGTGAAATCAAATAAATCGCTAGTTGTAACCTCCCCCTT
Source organism: Pinus albicaulis (assembly GCA_034641835.2). NCBI lineage: Eukaryota > Viridiplantae > Streptophyta > Pinopsida > Pinales > Pinaceae > Pinus > Pinus albicaulis. The sequence continues at coordinate 6,793 of JAXQQM020084028.1, forward strand.
CTATCCATTAATAAAGATTGCTGCTCACTTTCCCACATATGTATATGTTTATGTTTCTATCTTTCATATCATGGATTCTTAGCTGATGTATATGTTTCATGTTTCATTGATTTAACTGATTAAGATGAATAGACATCTTTATATTGAAATCTATTTTCTGTTTCGTGTTTATACTTGCAGGAACTAGTCTGGCGATCAAAGTTGGATTGGAAGCTACAGTAAGAGCAACAGAAGGAGAATAGGAAGCACTTGGACCCCAAGTAAGTTTCTCCATCTTTATATGTGTCTATTTACTCTTAGGAAAAGTGTCTACAAAGTCTTTGATCTGTTGTTCTAAATGCATAGCACCACATTTAGGGAATGTGTTTTATCCGTAATTCATAATTCCGCATAACAAATTGGAAAAACCGTTGGGGACTTTCCCTTCATCCTTGGAGTGTTTTTTCCTCTGCTTATCCACCTAGTAGCATTTACTCTCAATTATTAGACTTGTGAAATAAATAATTGCATTAGAAGTGTGTTTACTAGCTTGGATTTTGTTCTCTATTGTGCCCAACGCACTGTTGGTCAAGACACAGTGCTTTGCATAGAACTGTCTCCCTCTCAAGGGTGCTTTGTAATGCACTGTGTCCCCTTAGAGACTGTGTTTCCCCCTAATCCAACCGAATTCCCTTTGAATTTTTCATTTCCATCACATTCAACCTTTTGTTTGTTATGTTTTCAACTATCTAATGCCTCATAGAGACCAGTGAATTTTCCTGAATCATCCTCCTTTGAAAAGTAAGTTTGTTCAATGTCTCTTTAAGTGTTTTTCTTTATCATTGAAAAATCAAATTCAAAGTATATTTATTTCTGCATTAGATCCATTTGTTTTCGTAAAGGAAATTGTCGTTAAATTCTTCATTTCCTGTAGGAAAAAATGTAGTTTCATTCTTCATTTTTCCTAAAAGAGAAATTGTTGTTAAATTCATCATTTCTCAAAGAAGAAAGCATTTGTTTTTTTTTATTTGATGCATATAGTTTCCTTTTTGCATTCACATTAAGGGGTCTGAAAATAAAAACCTGCATTTGCATGTAGTGGATTGTGTGTTTTGCATAGGAACAAATTAGGAAAGTTGCATATTAGTTTGTGCTCTTTGTTGTTTGCTCTTAAAACTGATTGCTCTTTCTCCTTTGTAGCTAAGATTTTCATTGAAAAAACTAAAATTGAAAAGTTTTCTTATCATTTTGGTTTTCATTTTAGTAATTTCCATCCCATCATCGCGGTGAACCTTGAAAGGAAAATTGATAAACAAGATCAACTTAAAATTTACATCAATTTACCTAAAAAAGCATTGGAACCATAATGATAACATTTAGAAGGTCTAGGCTAGAGACGTGTTCCGACGTCGTAAAACATAGAAGTTATCGTTAATTGTCTGTGATACATTTCGAGTGTGATACCTCACTCCACATACATAATTATATCGTAGCTCGTCCACATACCTTTGGGTATATCGGGTGATATAGTACGAAAAGTATAAAGGGGTGTCTCACTGTGCGGTTTTGCATTAGATAGCGCTAATACAGACTTGGGCCTCCATGTACCTTTGGGTATATTTAGGAGGACAAATTTAGGTTGTTATCCATCCATAGTGAACCGAGTTGGCCGCCTTGTAAATTGTTATACACCAAACACAACATTCGAGGAGATTGACGTCCCGTACTTCTTGGTTCACCAGCGGCATTCTGCAGTTCACAGTTTCTTGGTAAACCTTTTGCCTAGCATTACCCTTTTATTTTGTTTATTTGTTTTTTGTCATAAAATAAATCAGTCATCGTGGAAGAAGAAAATCCCTTTCCCCATTGTTCGCGTAGACTTGCATTGAAACCACCTTTACCATCGGAAGTCACTTCTAGTCGGCGAAGGCGACATCGCTCTACCAAAACTAGTACCATCAGTACCTCTCATGAAGCATCATCTTCACATATACCAGAGTCAGCAAAAGTTGTTTCTACAAATCTTGGTTTGTCTATTATTGTCGATATGGACTCCTCACAGCTACCCGTGGTCACAATCCATCCAATCAGTGAGACCATGCCTCCTCAACCTCACGTTGTTCAACTGGAAGTTTGCCAGAACATCTACATCCCAAAGTCAAACGACCAGAATTTGTTATTGTATCAGTCACCCCAAAATCTATTATAGCCATTGAGTCTCCCATATCGCGTAGTCAACCTCTTGAAATATACTTTGGGCCTGATGGTGAAATCCTTCCACCTGGTTTAATTTCGATTGAAGAAATCCCATAAGACGAAACACCTTTACATCCAACTCATTTTGGGGATGTTCTTTACTTGTACGAGTCTTTTCCTCAATCACCACCCTCTACTTTTGTTCATCCCGTGCCTATTCAAATTCCCGTTGATTCAAAAGGGTATACATTTGGTCAAGTAACCATGCCTGAACCAACATCTTAGGTTGGACCATATGTCCTGATTACATCAGCATTTTCTCTCGTCACTTCTTCAATGTTCACAACTTCACCAGAGTCATATTTACATGGTGGCCCTATGGTCCCATCAAGTTATAAATATTTATCTAGAATTTAATCTGGTGCATCTTTAAACCCATGGACTTCACCAATGTCATCATCTGGTATTTTAATTAGTAAACCTATAGTGAGTACTGAACAACTTGATCCTTTATATCCATCATCAGGGCAATATCAAGCTAGTCCATCCTGGTCTATTCCATCTAGTACCATCTCAACTAGACTCCCTGCATTTGGAGAATAATATTTTCTGTCTTATTATACTCCTAATGCTGGGGGGCAACCTATGGTTACCCACTTTAACAATACTTCGTCGTTTTTTCGTCAACCTAATGTCGAAATGAATATATTTCAATGGAAGCTCACTCTACCTATCCAACCACAAACAGTTGTACACTCGTATCAACCGGTTCAACCTGTTGCAACCACATCAATTCCACTTGTTAATATATCTTTACCCCTGTTACAAACTCAAACTGTTGTACAACCACCATTTCAGGCAGGTTATTCAACTCAAAAACCCTCAAGTATTGGGCCCTCAGACTCCAACTCCTTCGACTAATTTACAACAACATGTACCCGTAATCATTTATTCACAAGATGGATTACCATATTTTGGGATGCCACAGCCACAACTAGGTTATACCTATCCTCAACCGAATCCAAGTTATGGGTGAAAATGTGAAGCTGGGTTACACTTTTTGCCCTTTTTTGAGAAAAAAATTTCATTTTTTTCGATTCTTCAACTTTCTGCAAACTATAACAATTTTTCTGTTTAGAATTTCATTTTGCGATAAAAATAAAAGTTGTCAGAAATTTTTTTAGCTTTATATTACTTATTTTTTGGAATTTTTTTATGCACATTTGATATGTCAACTTAGTGTTTCTTTGAGTGTGTGTTTTTTAACAATCAAAGGATTCATAAGAAGTCATGTTAATACGCAATGTTGTATTCTTTGAAAATTTGTGTTTTTGAGAAAACAAAATGTGCTACAACAATATAGACAGAGTCTACTTCGGTTTCATCATATTTACAAAGCCAATGGATGCATATCATAATTACTAGAATTTTTTGAACTGGTCTAATATGAAAAAACTACATATTTTGAGTATGTTTCGCGACACAAGAAATTTCTTAACATATAAGTTATAAACTAAAAATCTAAAAGCTACCCATTAGAGGTGATGGACCAATGTAATGCCCCATAATTTTTTCAAATTTTTTACAATGTATTTTGGGAGATACAAAATTTTGATTTCACTGAATCATAATGACCCTCATAAATTGTTTGCACCCATTTTATTGCAAAATTAATTAAAATTAGTAAATATTTATGAAATTTCATAAAAGTTATATTTCCTGAAAGTAGATTCAATTCTGAAAATACTTGTTTTGGTTCTAACAATTAATTCAGAATGTTTCACGGAGTTTAATCAGTCCAAAGTTGTAGAAATGTATTCAGAGCTTGGATCTGCGTAACTGGTGACGCGTTAGTTCGGCTAAACTTTTATAAAAAGTTCGACCGAACTATTTTTTGCACAAATGGGTCGTTAAGTCTCACACCTTAATAGTTCGGCCGAAGTTCTGCCTACTTTTTCGTCGGCCAGAAAATTTCGCGGAGCCCCTCCAAAAGAACATTTCGTGGAAATATAAATTTCCATGAAATCAATCATAATTTTCGCACATTTCAGACATTTGGTCTGATTTTACAAAGGTCTTGGTTTGGGTTTAAAGACTTTTCTTGGAGATTTGGGTTTAAGGACATTTCTTGGAGATGGTTTTATTTTGCAAAGAATTGTTTTGGGTTTAAATAATTTTCTTGGAAGACATTTCTTGGAGGTGGTCTGATTTTGAAAATAATTGTTTTGGGTTTAAGGAATTTTCTTGGACGTACATTCAAAAGACATTTCTTGGAGGTATGTGATACATTTTTTTGGATGTTTTTTGTTCTTCATTTTTTTTGGAAGTATAGATTTGGGCTTAATTTCGAATTCTTGGAGGCGGTCTGATTTTGCAAAGAATTGTTTTGGGTTTAAAGACTTTTCTTGGAGGACATTTCTTGGAGGCGGTCTGATTTTAAAAAGAATTGTTTTGGGTTTAAGGAATTTTCTTCGACGTACATTCAAAGGACATTTCTTGGAGATATGTAATGCATTTTTTTGTATATTTTTTGTGCTTCATTTTTTTGAAAGTATGGATTTGGGCTTAATTTCGAAAAGACATTTTCTAGAAGTATTTTTGAAGTATTTTTTAAAGTGACGTTTTTTTTTTAAGTTGGAGGCATTTTTTGAAGTGAGATTTTTTTAGAGTACGTGTTTTGAGTTGAAGTAAATATTTTGAGCTTCGTTTCATTTTTATAAGACATTTTTTTCTCGGTTTTTTTAAAGTAAGTGTTTTGGATTGGAGTATGTATTTTTTGCAAAATTTTTAAAATGAGTTTTTTTTAAATTAAATCTTTTGTGATTCTTTTTCTGATTGAGTTATTGTCTAAATTTTTGAAGGAAATTTTTTGAACTTCATACTCTATTATCATGGGAAATCGAAGGAATTGTGCGAGAAAATATGATCGAAAAAGAGACCCTGAGGAACGTAGAGAGGAGACGAGACAATATCGCAAAAGAAATATAGAAGCACTCTCAAATATTGAAGGGGAAAATCAACCTCAACTAGAAATTGAAGAAGGTATTTAAATGTAAATATTATGATCTATTGATATATTTAAAATTTTCCTAGTGTAAAATGTGAAGCTTAATTTTTATTTGATGAACTAATTCAAGAAAAATATTTTGCAATGTAAACAGAGAGAAATATTCCTCAAAACATTGATGATGAGATACAAAATTTTGAAAGAGAAAGTGAAAGATATATTGAACCAATGATTAAAGATGGTGAAAATATTGAAATAAATTCAAGGGAAGAAATTGAATCACAAGGTATATATATATATATATATATTGAACACATGCATGTATTATTGAAATTATACATATATTTATTAATTTAGTTATTTATTGAATATGTAAACTTATTATGTACTATTTATTCGAATATGTACAGATGAAATCAGTGTCGATGATGAGATGTTAGAAAATGTTGACACTCACACATATGGAGATAAAAAACCTGACCATTATATACGATATCGTGTTAACCGCATTTTTGAAACGTATTTCATAAAGGAGCAGGGGACAGTTCAAGCTCAAATGTTGAAAGGTCTCCTATCATTAAGGAAATTAAAAGAAGCTACGACACTACTGGGTATTCGAAAATCAACCAAAGATTAAAAAAAATGAAGGAAAATGTGATACAAAATATAAGTAGTACTATAAATTCAATTAAGAGATCTAGAGATAAAAATGTTTCAATTGTACGTAGAGGAATACATATGGCAATGGTTTCATCAAGTACTAAAGAGAATCGTTTGGTAACATCTATGGCACGAGCATTAGGAACCTCGCAAAAAACTTTGCACAAACATCGGAAGTTTCGGCTGCAAGTAGATGTAAATGATGAACTTGCTTGTTGGAGAGCTATTTGTAGGCAACCATACAAAGATAGACTTGGAGAAAATGTTAAAAAAATAATATATGAATATTGGAAGAACAATTCGTGTGCTTCGCTAACTTCAAGGCATGTGATGCGAAGAATAATAGCACGAAATCAGTACGAAGAACATGAAAAATACTTCTTGGAAACCACTCAGATAGAGTTATTCAACAAGTTCAAAGAAGAGAATCGTCAAATTCATGTTTCAATCAGTGCTTTTGTTCAACAAAAACCATGGTATGTAAAACCTATCACCGTATGCGACACTTGTTGTTGCCGTTATCATGTGGAATTTGAGTTATATTATGACACATTCCTTGATTTCGGTAGAACATTATGGAAGGATTCACCTCCTCCTTCCACTATCCGTGAATTCATATCTCAAATTCTATGTGAAAGAGAAAACGATGAACTATTTTACAAAAAGAAATGTGTTGGTGGTAAAAAATGCGATGATTGTGGAAATTTGACTAAATTTCAAAACAAATATCGTATTGATATAAATGATCAATCGTTGTCCAACATGAAAGTGAAATGGAAGAGATATGAATATATCGATACATTGATTCAAGGTGCAAATAGTGTTAAAAGAATTGAATTACTAGAAGACGAAATTTTTCTGATAGACTTTTTGAGAAAGTTTGAGGCAGAAATTTACAAATACACCAAGCATTCCCATAGAGCTCGATGGAAAGACTTGCAATTCAAAAAATCTTGTGAATTTTTTCCACCAAGGACCATTTTGTCAGTGATTGATTTTGCAGAAAACTACACATTTGTTCCACAAAAAGAAATTCAGAGTGAATACTATCATTCTGACCAAGTCTCCATGCTCGTCCATATTCTATATAGACATGCTGAACAAAACGTCGATCATATAGAAAGCACCAGTGAAAATAGACATATTATTAAAGAATATCACTTTTATATCAGTAACGATCGTACACATGATACATATTTTGTACAACATTGTTTTGGAAAAATTTATGATTCCTTGAAAAATCATGGAATAACATTCAATGAACATTGGATATGGTCAGACGGATGCGCAGGTCAATTCAAATCTGGATGATCATTTTTTTGGTTGTGCTGTCTTCATAAGAAAACATGCATTAAACATTGTTGTAATTTCTTTGAGACTGACCATGGAAAAGGAGAACATGACAGTGCAGGGGCATGCATAAAACGAGCACTTCGAATATATCAAATGAACCCCCCTGCAAGCCGACTTGTGGACGCGAAAGAAGTTGTTCAATGGTGCATCGCTGCTCAAGCCAAGAGACTAACCCATCAAGGGAAGTGCGAAGGTACATTCAATTTAATTTTTATTGGAAATCTAATTTTATCATGCAATGATTATCTTTGATTGTATTTTGATATCATATTTACATTCTTCTTTGAATTTTCCATATAAAGGTTTTTCTAGCATATTGGGATCGAAGACGTAGATAGATCAATTGGAAATGACGTTGAAACAATAAAAGGGACTCGAAAATTGCATTCAATTAAAACAAAGTCGTCCAAAAATGTGTTTGCATTGGATAAAAGAAAATATTCTTGTTTTTGTGATGTTTGCATAGACAACACAAAATCCAATGATGTTTGTGAAAACAAAATGTATGTGAACGATTGGAAACATACAGAGCTAAATACAAAGGGAAAAATGTCTGTTGAAATGTTTGAAGAAATGGATTCAAAGGAAACTACAATATCATCCGATGGTGATCGAGTTTCTGATCTTGTTAGAGAAGGTAACATTTGAATTACTTTCTAATGATTTAAATATCTAGAAATAAATTTAAATATGCATAATTTTGTTAAATTTATTTTATTGTGCAGGAGATGTTTTTGCTGTAATTGCACCTATTGACAACGATGAAAATGTGAACTATTATTTGATGCGTTGCACTGAACGAAAAATGAAATTATTACAAGACTATAATGATCACGGATTTCAGTATGACAGAGGATCATATCTTGAAAAGTTATTTTTGAATAAACTAATCAAAGTGGGGATTTTGTTTTTACTTTGAACAACATGAACATGGTGTGGTGGGAGCACACTTGGTATATAATTGAAAAAAACACATGGTCATTAAAAAAGACGCATTTATAAGTACACAACACACACATATCCAAGATATGTTACAATGTCCATCAATAAATTTTGAAGGAGAGCATCTCAACACTAATTCATCTTTGAGAGATGAATCTTGAATTTTTGAAGAAGAGCATCTCAAAACCAATTCATCTTTGAGAGATGAATCTTGCATTGGCATTTCTCTGTATAATTCTAATTCATCTTTGATAGATGAATCATGAATTGGCATTTCCCCACGCAATAGATCAACATACATCTTATTCACATTTGTACAATGCCTTATACTAAAAAATTGAAATTGGCTAACAATATTGTTTGCTATTCCATGCAGTTCTTTTAGCCTCTCCTTCTTAACTTGGCACACACCATTCATCTGGTTGCACACAAGTTCAGAATTGGTGAAAACTACAATTCCATTTGATCCATACTCCATCGTTGTTCCCAAGCCTTCTATCAATCCAATATAATATGCCTCGTTGTTTGTTGTTCTTCTCGGTATATTCATTTTCCTTTGGACGACTTTGCTAGTCACAATATTGGAAAGCACATATGTAATCACTACTTTCCCTGGATTGGGATAGCAAGAAACTTCTATGCATAATTTCCATTTTTCAACCATATTTAATGGTTTTCTTATCCCTGAAAAAAAAACAAATTCAATAAAAAATATATATGACATGGGAGAAATGACACAAGATCATGAGGTAAATGACATGTGCATGGTTTATCTTAAAGTTTGACTTAAAAATTTTATGGTCTAGAATTCACATCTAAAATTAATGGGAGGAAGCCTTTAGTTTGTGGGAGAAATGACACATGTACACAGTTTACCTTAAAGTGGTTATGTTTTATGGATATTAAAATGAAGAAATTCTATTTATATCTATTCCAGAGATTGATTGTAGGGGAATTTACTAGATATGTCACCTTTCATAAAAAATGAGATCCAGAGGCTACCTGGCCCTTTACAAACTCTGCCTATAGAACTTGTAGAAGTTAAGAAATTTACATTGACAAATTTACTTGTGAGAAATTTACATTGACAACATATAGAGATTCAACTAGGCTTATGAAAAGTACAAGTGGACAATTTATAATTCTACTTAGAAGAGTCTTTGGTTTAATGGTTAAGCAAGAAAGAGTTGTTACTTTCTCTATCTAGAGTAGAAGTGGAATACATCTAGTAGTTACTTCTTTTTTAGTGTTTTGGATGAAATGGGCTCTACAAGATATTAAGGTAATTTTTTTTTTGAGTGAGTAGAAGTGGAATGTACATAGTAGTTACTTCTTTTTGAGTGAGTAAAAATGGAATGTACATAGTAGTTACTTCTTTTTGAGTGTTTTGGATGAAATGGGCTCTACAAGATATTAAGGTAAATCTATATATCTATTAAGTGTTTCAATAGAAGTGTAATAATAATTTCAAAAATAAAATATTATACTTCCTTCAATCACTATTTACATATCATCATAAAGTACCACTTCCTCACACAACAAGTATTTGAGAAAATAGTGAAGATGGAATACATACCCACAAAGCCTCTTGTTAGAGAAGCATTTGAATATGTGAGAAACAAATTAGGAATAGTTCTTGTAAATTATCTTGTTAGAGAACCATTTGAAGATGTGAGAAACAAATTAGGGATAGTTCTTGTAAATTATTGTCACTTATTTGACTTAAAAAGAAGAGCCTATGAAATTGAGTGCAATATCTATGTGGGAGAGTACACAATATCTAAGGGGGAGAATACAATATATTTGACTTCAAAAGAAGAGCCTATGAAATTGAGTGCAATATCTATGTGGGAGAGTACATAATATATAAGGGGGAGAATAGATATAAGGAGGGAATAAAAAGAGTAACAAAAAGCATATGATTTTGTCAATAATTTGATGTAGTCAAGAAAGTTAACAAAGGACCATCAAAATTGAGTGCAATATCTATATGATCAAGTGTCAATAATTTTAAGTAGTCAAGAAAGATAACAAAGGACCATCAAAATTGAGTGGAATATCTATATGATATCTATATGATCAAGTGTCAATAATTTGAAGTAAATAAAGATCACAAAGGACCATAAAAATTGAGTGCAAAATCTATATGATTGTGTCAATAATTTGATAATTTGAAGTAGTCAATAAAGATAACAAAGGACCATCAAAATTGAGTGCAATATCTATGTGGGAGAGTACACAATATCTAAGGGGGAGAATACAATATAAGGAAGGAATAAAAAGAGTAACAAGAAGCATATGATTGTGTCAATCATTTGAAGTAGTCAAGAAAGATAACAAAGGACCATCATCAAATTCAAATTGAAAGATCAAGTAGTCTTCTTCATGAAGAAGAAGCATTAACTAGGTTCATCATTTAAAGGGTTCATTTTTTAATGAAAAAATTTATGAAAAAAAAGAAGTACATACATGTACATATATAATTTATATAAACATGTAAATAAATATTCTCAAATGTACACGGTAGTATTATAAATTTTCATATCTAATTATAAATTTTCATATCTAATTAATAGATGTTGAAGATGAGTCTAGTTCATTCTTTATTGGCATTATCATAGCATTCTCAAAAGCTCATCCTCAATCTAAAAATGAATATGGAATGAATCCTAAAAATGAATATGGAATTAATCATTGTACATTATTATAAAACTTGTATTTAAATGACATTTGATCTTATGAATAATATGGAATAAATGAATATGGAATGAATCATTGTACATTATTATAAATCTTGTATTTAAATGACATTTGATCTATGAATAATATGGAATGAATCATTGTACATTATGATAAATCTTGTATTTAAATGACATTTTATCTATGAATAAAAAAGAAAATGGGATCATCTCTTAATATATATATGTGTGTGTGTAAGAGAGAAATAAAAAGCAAAGGTAATTCCACCAAGCCTAAAGGAGCATGTCCTAATACATTAAATTATGTTTGGTTTCTAGAAGCATTAATCATGAAGAGTCATGAGATCCACATTTCGACCATACTATTTGCAAGTTAAAGGAGCATGTCCTAATAAATTATTATGTTTGGTTTCTAGAAGCACTAATCATGAAGAGTCATGAGATCCACATTTCCAAAATACTATTTGCAAGTTCACATTTCCATCATGCTATTTGCAAGTTCTATATGAAGATATGTAGTCTAATAACTAATTAGCAAGTTGTGATGTCCTAATACATTATTATGTTTGGTTTCCATCATACTATTTGCAAGTTCTATATGAAGATATGTAGTCTAATAACTAATTAGCAAGTTGTGATGTCCTAATACATTATTATGTTTGGTTTCCATTATACTATTTGCAAGTTCTATATGAAGATATGTAGTCTAATAACTATACAGTCTAGCCCATATAACATATAACGGCCTTTGACAGTATGAGCAAAGAGTCAAAAAACAGAGAGGCCTCCCAGCAGAGTTCCACCTGTTCATCAAGGTAAGCAATATAATATCGGAAGTGAAACAGTACCACCACTAAACATATGTGAATTTAGAATGATTTTAACTCTTTTTTCAAAGGAGAAAAAAACTTGTTTCATATATTGATAACAGTTCATATACAAAATCCTCTTGATATACCCATAATAGGTTATCAAGTATAAAAGATCAGATTCTGGCTCATACAGAAATACATCCGAAAAAGACAATATGTAGTCACATTACAGCAGTAGATCATTCTAGTTCAATCATTCTTCTTGTAAAACAAAGTTCCCTTCACCCTCATATGCCTAATTATGGTTGTTTAGCTACAGTCTATCCACACCATGAGCGATTACAAAAAATAGCAAAGGTTGCACATTCCAACGTTGAGGAATCAAGAGAAGGCTCAGTAATGGCATAAGCTTAACAGTGGTGGTAAACTTCCATGCACAAGGCGAGAATCAGCTAGAGCGGATGAAATTGATGGATCCATAGGAAAAGTAACAACTGTAGCAACCGAATGCATATCATACTACCAAAAATTCAACATACACCTTATAGAAAAAGGTAATGAAATTTAAAGCATAATTATGGCCGTTTAGCTACAGTCTATCCACACCATGAGTGATTACAAAAAATACTAAAGGTTGCACATTCCAGCGTTGAGGAATCGAGAGAAGGCTCAGTAATGGCATAAGCTTAACAAGGGTGGTAAACTTCCATGCACAGGTGGAGAATCCCGATTGTTCAGATAATAAAATTGGTTCTATTAGAGACAAGTTGTATTCATGACCAAGAAAACTCTAGGGAAGAGGCAAGCTTCACCTTCGTTGTTGCTCCCATTAAGCCCAGCCTCGGTAGAAGTGGGTAGCGGCACTGAGTGGATGGTCTATCCGCCCCTAAGTGGTATTACCAGTCATTCCAGAGGAGCTGCTGATCCAACGATTTCTAGTCCTCATAGATTATTATTGGCTGACCGGGGCTAGCAATGAACTTATGGTGGGCACTTAATGAGAATCCATATTAGTTGTGTATGGCAAGGGGGAACCCTCTGACAATGTGACTGGGACATATGGGCTATTGACCGGCTAGCGACATCCTGGGCACAATAATAACCAAGGAGCTCGACCGGGAGAGGAAATTTAGTTTCTCTCCAACTGTCTTAGTGCGTGTCGTAACACACGAAGAATCAACTAGAGCGGATGAAATTGATGGATCCACAGGAACAGCAGGAATTTTTTCACACTGTTTATCAGCTAATTGACATTTCTGGGGATGGTTTTTTTAGCCTATTGGCTGAATCTAGGCAGACTAAGGATGATCTCAAGCTACCTACTAATGACCAACTGGTGGCACAGATCAAGAGAAAGACCATTTTCATTATTGAAAGACCATTCTTATTCATCAAAAAACACAAAAACATCTATACACTGAGACAACGCTCCATAGCTAAAAACGTTTAATTTTACTTAGTTTGCAATCATAAAACAGAGATCAGACAAATAAACCTAGAATTACATTTCAACTTGATCTAAACTTCCATGCACAGGTGGAGAATCAGCAACAGAAAGAATTCCTACCTGGTGGTTCGCTTGACGTCGCCGCAGATAATCACCAACAGAGCGGAAGCAGCCCCAGACCAGCAGTAGTGTCGTAACAATTCAACGAACAGAGCAAAAAGACCAAAACGCGCGATGAGACAAAGCGAAGAAACATAGAAAACGCACGAAGAAATGGAGCAAAGAAACACAGACGCGGGAAAAAAATGAACTTCGCGGGCGATATATTTATAAGAAATAGTTCGGCCAAACTATTTTAAGAGTAAAATTTCGGCCGAACTCAAAGTTCAACCGAACTTTTCTTGCCAGTTTTCCCATCTCTGGCGAAAACTCTGTTTTCCCACACCGTCAGTGTGTTGTCAATCTAAACGGAAAAACGAGTTCGGACGAACTTTCTCATAAATTGCAAGCTGAACTATCTGATATTTTTAATTGTTTTATCAAAATTTCAGGCCAGAACTATTCTTAGAAAAATATTTCCACCCGATTCTCTGAAAGTGTAACCCAACTTCACATTTTAGCCCTTATCCTAATTTGGGTTATAACATTGGTGGACAGACCCCTTGGCAGCCACAGGTGCAAATACCTCAAACCTCATT
>JAXQQM020059509.1:0-45976 GCA_034641835.2 Pinus albicaulis
GAAATCAAAGGTTGTCAAAGATGCAAAACAAAAACAAGTTTTTAGCAAACAGGGGACCAAAAGAATAACTAGAAGCCAAGCAATGGTTTTGAAAGGAAATACAGTGGCTATAGAAGACAACTCAGTAACAAGGGGGAGTCTAGAGGATATTCTTCATGCCATTGACATAGAAGAAACACCTATTGTACAAGTTGAATTCATAGGGGAAGATGAGCAAAAGTTGAAAAAGGTCAAGTCTACAAACATATTAGATATTGAAGGGGAAGATGCAGGTTACATTTTTCAAGCAAGAAAGCCTATGAAAAGGCATGCTAACGTGGTACCATGCCTACATTCTTGGCAAGAGAAGAAGAAGAAGGAGAAACACCAAAGGAGGAGACTCTTGGTGACTATCTCTAAGAATATGAATATCAGTGTAGAAAATTCAAGGAGCATCTAAGCTTCCAAGGGTTTTGTCAACCCAAAGAAGTTATAAGACCTAGTAACTGTTAGGTCTCTGTAACAAGCAAGATTGGAAAAGTCCGATCACAGAGTTAACATCATTTCAACCAACTTTGGGATTCTAGGATCTAGCCCTCCTGAATCCGAAGAGGGATCTCTCCAATATGTACAAAGATGGATATTGTCTTTGAAGTTTAGGGTGATGATGTTAGGCTAGTTATGAAGGCCAAGGGTTTTGTTTGGTTTTCTTGGATGGTTGAACATAGTTGCTGTCTGAGACGGAAAGATCTATATGCAAATAGGTTCAAAGGTGAGAAGTTGCAAGTAAACAAAATAAGCTTTGATTCTAAAGAAATATGATGGCAAGTTTTCAATCCATTGGGCTATGGAGTCATAAGGGAATTTAATTGAAACATCCAGGTTCAAGAGTAATCTATGGGGCAAGTCATCTAGGCCTAAGGATCTCTTTGAAGTTTGATTTATGGAATGGGGTGATACAATAAGAAAGGGAATCAACAGATGCAGAACAAAGAGCAGCCCAGGATTTGGTAAGTACTTTGAAACTAGCCAGCCTTTGACCAGGCACTTTAAGAAAACATAGAAGCAACCTAGGATCTGGTAAGTACTTTGAAACTATCCATCCTTTGATATACTTCTGTTAGAAAACAGAGTAAAAACAAAGGGAAACTTGAAGGCAACCTTTGGAGCAGAAACTAGTGGGCAGGGCTCACCTTTCTCCTCATCTTAGTTCTCCTTTACTTAGTTACTTCCAAGACAATAACCAAGATAACACAGAATGGCCCAAGATCTGATAAGTACTTTGAAACTAGTCAGCTTTTGACACATCCTAAGGGAAACAGACAAATAGTTGAGCAAACAAGAAAGGGACTCGGGGCTAACCTTTGATTTCCTCAATTCATTCCTTACACAACATATATGAAAGTAACATTTAAAAATAACATTCAGCAGTGACGAAAAGATGAGGGAACGCCAGCATCTCTGTACTTAGACTGAATTAAATCATTTCTAAATAACAAAATAAGAAGAAAACATTGGGATAAAGATTTTTCAGCCAGAGAAGGTCACTGGTGTACAGCAAACTCTAACACTGTTTAAACTGTTCTTTATAGTGGAAAATGAAACAAATTGAAAACAGAAATAAAATAACAAATTACAGTGAGAATAACATCACCATCAGCATAGACCAGGATCCCATAAATCAGCTTGTATTTATTGCTTCAAACCGGTTACAATCTTCAAATCCAGTGTTTTAATTCATCTCTCTTCACAGTCTAACCTATCTGTTACAAGCAGAGCTCCAAGAGCCCATGAAACCACTATTTACAGTCAAGAGTTTTCCACTCAGAAATAGCTACAGTGCTTCAGCAATCACGTTGACAACCAACTAATCCAACCCCTCACTCATCTTCTATTGAAGTATTTATAGAAGGATGAGGAGGTGAGATCTGATTAAAAGATCTCAAACACAATCAATGCAGAATTAATGTAGTCCTGACCCCGAGAGGTTCGATGAAGAAATTCTACAGGTGTTACATTGCATTAATGTGTTTATACTTAAGAAGTAAGCTCGAAGAGAGCTTATATTGACCTTTGAGGCTCTGCGTAATGTTAGGGTTACTCTGCAGACATTCTGTCGTTGAAATCCGGTGCAGTAATAACTTCTTTGGTTGTTCGAGGCATAATATCTGATCCTGTTCAATAAATTCATCCTCTGTTTGAGCTTTCTGAGGCAATAGGTGGCACTGTGGTGGTTGAGGAATCAATTCGCCTCGAAGCATGGCGGTGGAGGCGATCTGTCTGCCGAACACTTTTAGGTTTTGCTTTAATCCGTGTTCTGATCCGGGGATTAGGCTTTTGATAACCGTCTTAGCCGTAATCCCCGCCAATCTTCTCACCAAACCACTGATCTGGTTCATTTTATCTTTAATCGGATACTCTTTCTCTGCTCTGATATTGGCGGCCTTCTTCGAGCTTTGCAGGGACGTGCGGCAACCAAAGCTCATGAAACTTTGCAAATATCTCTGTTCTTCTCCGTATGATCAATTCCCTGAACAAACCGGGAGGATTGGAGTCGTCACTCTCATCCTTCAGATTTCATAGAATACGAAGAAAAACCTTTGAAAACCTGCAAAAAACAAGAAAAATGAGGAAATCCTGCGTTATATGGGCAGGCTGCATCGGAGGGCGTGCGGGTGGATGGAGAGATCGGGACCGTTGATCGTATTGCGATCAACGGTTGAGAACAAATCAAACGGTCAACGAAGAGGAAAGTGGACCGTATAATGGAATCGGGAGAGAAGATGCAGACCGTCGATCTACAGAGATCGACGGCGGGGATTTGATTTTAAACGCGCCAGGGAAAATTTATCGGACGAGCGGATTGGTTAAAGGGTGAGCGGGAAAAGTGATCGGGGACCGTCGGATGGGAGGGCCCAGATCCGACGGCAGGGGTGAATCCCGCTGCGGGGCCACGGGACAATGTTTAACGCGCGGGAGATGGACATGGAATGGTGGTTTTCGGGGTGAGGTGGATAACACGTGTCAGTCGGCGCGTGGAATCGCTGGCCGACGGCACAAAACCACCTCCGGACGAAAGGTGGTGCGGGCACATACCGGTAGGAAAAGAAAAACAGCGCGGCGGAAAGGGGGAGGGGTCCACCAGATGACAGCACACTCCGCACCGTTGATCCGTGGAACAGATCGACGGCGGAGTTTCAATTTTTTTTTCTTCGGTGGAAAAATAGAACAAACCTGTTTTTTGCATTTTACAAAGGTTTTCCATGTTTTTTCGGGCAATGAATTATTTCCGAGTTTAAGCGCCTGGCAGGTTTAGCACGCGGTTCCGGCGTGGGGACATATGGATGAAGAGAAAGCAGGGGCTTAGCCTGAGGGGCTAAAGCCCAACGCATGAAAAATGTATGTTTTTCCATGGTTTTTTAATGATTTTCGCAAGAGGAGAAAGGCTCCGATAGGTTAAAAAAGTGGGTTTTAACCTTCGGAAAAGAGATTAAATGGAGGAAAAGGAATATACAAGGGTTTGATGAGGTTTTTTATGGTCGAGAAGGGAGTTGAAGAAACGGAGGAAAGGTGGAAGAAGGGGAGAGGACAAGGAGGGGGATGCAGCAACATTTTGATTAGGATTTTCATGGTATATCAGAGGCAGAGAGGAGGGAGAGTATGTAGAACCAACAGTAGTTTGGACTTTTGTCAACAGACTTCAAGTACCAACAATTTTCAGGATTTTTAAACTTGTTTCTTGAAGGCTGCAAAGACCATTTAGCCACCAACTGTCATATTTGAAAAATATAGGTGGCTAACAGTGGCTCCACTTGGGGATGGTGCCTTCTTGAAGGCATCAAGAATTCAGACCTGATTCCTCTGGGATGCTGACTGGTGTCCGATATCTGATCACTTGCTCTCGCTTTTCTTCTGGACAAAATAAGGTCAGTCATGAAAGAAAACTGAATTTCATCAATACAACTTCTACCTACCCCAATCCTACTGGTCTAACATTTTTTCTTCATCAGAGTGCACTTGGATTGGCAAACTCTTAACACAACATTTTATTCTTTTGAAAGCAGTAAATCTGATCTACTTCTACTCCTTATTTCTCCCCGAACTTAGATTGAACAGTTGAGTTCAGATATTCCTCTACCTATTCTACTGTTTGTTGGGATTAAACAGTCCAACAAACTTTCATTCTCTAAATTCTACAACAGAAATTTAAAAAATAGCCAAGCCAAAATTGAACTGTTTGACTTGCTATGATCCATGGCATAAAGACAAGCTGCACATAGATTATTTATTTGCAGAAAATTTAAAATCAAAACAGAAGGCTTAAGATCTGAAAATTTTCTCATTATAGCCTTTCCTCATATTCACAGCTCTGTTCTTTCTTTTTAGTGAGCTAATTTTGCTTCTCTTCTGGTTCGAGTTTTGAGTGAATTAGAACCAGGTCTCTTCTTTGACTCAGAAATTAGAGTAGATTTGAGTCATTTCTTTGGAAACTTTGGTTCAGATTTTGAGTTTGTTTGAACCTTTATTTCTACCCTACTCTATCTACTGATAAGCCAAGATTAAACAGTTTGGCAAATCCACTATGCTACCCTATCAGCAGAAAATTGAAAGCTAATCAGTCAAGATTAAACAATTTGACTAATTAGAAGTGTGTTTAGAGGAGTGGCATTTAAGCTTGCACACTTTCCGATCCATTTCTCTTTTTTGGCATGGGGCCTTGCCTTTCTTATTTTACATTCCTGCCCTCTTTTCATTTTTTTTTCTTTGTTTTTGTATTTTTGATTTTTTATAACTTTAAATGCAATGATGGATGCAGTATTTACAATGAAAAAAGGTGAAAAGGCTTCAGAATCATGAAATAATTTTAAGAAAGATAATGCTTGAGCATCCTGCCATTGACAGGACCCCCAAACAATTCTGCTCCATTCAGTTCTTGTAAGAAAAATGCATTGTTCCCAGCAACTGAATGAATGGAGTAAGGGCCAAGCCATAGATTATCAAATTTACCATGCTTTCCCTTGTCTTCCCTCTTTGAGTCCCACTTTAAGACTTTGTCCCCAATTTTGAAGTTGCTGGCCTTTGTTCTTCTGTCAAATATCTTCTTGATATTGTCTTGCTTCTGTAATGCTTTTTGGTACACTTCCTCTCTGGTTTGCTGAAGATGAATGGTCTGATTTATTCTCCTGATTATGTCATTGTCTTCAGTCTGCAACTCTTGAATTAACTTCATAACTAGTACACCAAGGTTGTTAGGAAAAATTGCATCTGTACCGTATACAAGCTGGAAGGGTGACATGCAAATGGATTTCTTCAATGTTAACCTGTCAGCCCAAAGTGCATGAACCAGCTTGGTGTGCCAAGACTTCTTATTGTCTTCCAACAGTTTCTTTATTATGTTCACTAAGCTTTTGTTGGAAGACTCTGCAAGTCCATTACCTTGAGGGTAATAAGCTGTGGAGTGCCCCAATGTTATCTGGTACTTATGACAGAATTCAACCATTTTCTTTGATCCAAAAGCCGCTGCATTATCTGTAATGATCTTGGTAGGACAGCCAAACCTGGAAAGGATATTGGTTTCTATGAATTTTATGATAACTGAATCATTGGCCTGTCTACAAGGAATGGCTTCTATCCACTTAGTGAAGTAGTCTGTGGCAGTGAGGATCCACCGGTGCTGAGCAGAAGATGCTGGGTGGATTTCTCCTATGAATTCAAGTCCCCACTGTTGAAAAGGGGCTTCAACGGTAATTGGATGCAGAGGAAGGGGCAGTAATTTTCTCTTGCCTTCAAACAATTGGCATTTATGGCAAGTGGTTGTCAGTTTATGTACATCAGGAAACAGAGTAGGCCAATAGAAACCAGCCCTCAAAATTTTGTTGGCTGTTGACTTCCAGTATAAATGGCCTCCACATTCTCCTTCATGGAATCCCTGCTTAATTTTTTCTGCATCAAACTCAGGCAAACATTTAAGCAATATACCACTAGCATTTTTCCAATAGAGACATTTATCAATAATGCAATAGTTTACAACTTTTAACTTTAGGAATCTTGCCTTTGTTTTGGATAAACCAGGCGGTGTGTTTAAATTAAGCAAAACATAAACAATATCAACATACCAAGGAGAATTCGCAAAATAATCTTCGACAATGGGGGTTGGGAATTCTTCTTGGTCATCCAAAGCATTAATCATGTTAATATCAAGAACTTCACAATTTGATTCGGCCATTAGCCTCGCTAGACCTTGACCTTTGATAAGCTTCGTGGGTTTAATCTCTAAATCATATTCAAGAATAACAGCAATCCACTTACCTCTCTTACCATCTGGATCCTGGGTTAGAATGTCCTTTACAACTGAATTTGGGACAAAGGCAATAATGTGTGAGTGAAGGATGTATACCCCGAAGTCTTTTAAAGCTTTCACCAAAGCAAAAGCTTGCTTTTCCATAATGTTATACTTCAGAGGGGCATCCCTCAATGCCTTGCTAAAGAATGCAATGGGCTGCTCTTGTCCTTGCGGATTTTTCTGTAAAAGGACAGCAGCTATAGTATGTTCTGATGCAAATGAGAAGATATAAAAATCTTTCGAGAAATCGGGACTTATGAGAACTGGTGTTTTGGTTAACGCTTGTTTAACCAGTTCAAAGGATGTCTTTGCCTCCGCGGTCCATTTTACCCCTTGCTCCCTTTTCAACATGTTTTTGATATTCCTAAGGAGCTCAACTAAGTTTGGGATGAACCTTCTTAAAAAGTTAATCTTTCCTATGAAAGACTGCAACTCTTTGATATTTCGAGGATGAGCGATTTGCAATATGGCCTCAATCCTCATGGGATCTATCTTTATGCCCTCTTCTGAAATGATATGTCCAAGAAGCTTACCTTCTTGGAGTCCGAATAAGGTTTTCTTGGGGTTCAAAGATATCCCAAATCTTCTGCACTTCTCGAAAACTTTTCTTAAATGTTCTAAGTGTTCTTCATCTTTTTTTGAAAACACAGTTACATCATCAAGATAGATAATGATGAAGAAGCCTAATTCTTCCGAGAATGCTATGTCCATGGCTCTCTGAAAGGTTGCTCCAGCATTCATTAAACCAAAAGGAATTTTCACATACATGAAAGTGCCCCAGGGTGTAGTAAAAGATGTCTTTAATTGATCATCAGGGTGGACTAGGACTTGGTTATACCCTGAATAGCCATCCAGCAAAGAGATTATTTTAGACCCTACCACCCTTTGCAAAATATGATCCATCTTGGGCAAAGGGTAGTTATCCTTCAATGAAGCTTTGTTTAAATTCCTGAAGTCTATACAAAGCCTGATTTCTCCAGTCTTTTTCCTAACTGACACTAGATTAGATACCCACTCCGAATATCTAATAGGGACAATAATACTAGCATCATGCATTTTCATAATTTCCTTCTTAACCAATGGCAACAGGATAGGGTTGATTCGGCGCAGTTTTTGTTTGAATGGTTTTTGGTTTTCTTTAAGAGGGATTTTGTGCTGTATTATTTCGGTGTCATAGGACTTAAGATCTTCGTAACTCCATGCAAAAACATCAGAAAATTCTTTAAACAGCTCCAAATATTTAAGTTTAATATGAGCTGGTAAAGTTTTAGACAGTTTAATCAATCTCGGTTTTTTCTCACTGCCTATATTGCATTCTTCCACTTGATTTATTGATTTCCAGGTTCGAGTTTCTTTTTTTAGCCCGTCATCAAAATCAAGCAGTTCTTCTAGAGGACCAAACCCAACGAAGCTGAGACTATCATTATCGAATCAGAGTTTCTTTCTTGTATTTGATTCGGACTTAGTGCAGCGGCGGTGATGCTGATAGTCACGAGGTTCTGTTACAGTTAATGAGCGGTTCTTCTTCATAGAAAATTTTCTTCAACTGTGATGCAATCTCCCTTAGTCTGAATCAGACTGGAGTTCAAACTCATTCGGAATTGCATGAAGTCTTCTGTTGTTGTCTCCATGAGCACGCGATCTTCTTGTTATCGGGATAGGTAGCGAAAATTATATTTTATCTGAGAGGTGTCATCATACAACATTGGGCATGTTCTAGCAGCAAAGGCTAAATTGTGGGCTGCAATGTTTTTCTTCCTTGGGACAAAAGATAAGGTGTACCCCTCAAATGTTTTCAAAACATCGATGACATCATTCCTATAGGCCTTAAGTCTGGGGTGATTTGCATTGTACTCCCCATTGACTTGCCTGATGATTAATTCAGAATCCCCATATACATTGATTTTCTTGGCACCTAGTTTTTTCAAAAGATGCAAGCCCAAGAGAAGGGATTCATATTCTGCTATGTTATTGGAACACTGAAAGTTTAATTTGCATGAGATACATTCTGTATGATTATTTTCGGTGTTAGTGATCCAGACACCTGCACCTGCATTTGTTTTGGTGCATGACCCATCGAAATACATAGTCCAGAGAGGTTGATTTTCAATTTGATGGACGGACTTTGTATCATTTGGTTCCTCAAGTTGTTCATCGGGTTGAGGACTGTATCCCTGACTGTCAAGACCTAAGTTCAAAGGACGGATGATTTGCAGTTCAAGATCTGTGTTTAATTTGCTAGGATCTTCGGACACAGTAAACTGTCTTGGCACTTCGGCATCGTTTTCCTCCTTTTTTATTCCAGCCATGGATTCTTTCAAAACATATTGTTCAGTGAGTGTTTCATTATTGAACATGATAAAAGAATCAAGGCTCGTGTTTATAGCATAAAGTGGGGAGTTTTGAGGCCGCTCCTGGCTTGTTACTGTGTATTGCATGTGAGATTCTCTATAAAGCCTCCTAGTTTGATTGAAGACAGGGATGGTTGCATAGGCCATGTCCATTTGCATAGTCCCTTGTAACTTAGCCCCCCAAGATCTTGATAAAAGCATTCCATACTTTGGGGGAACATCAGCCACAACAACGTCCATGACCAAACATTTGGCTGGAATTTGGGCTAGATTAACACAGAGATCTCTAATCAATCCTAGACACTTAACCCTACTTGAGTCAAAGGAGTACAGGTCTTTGTAAGGTCTGGTAATTTCAAGACCCAGGCTCTCCATTACAGCTTTTGGCATTAAATTATGGGAAGCACCTGAATCATGCATAGCATTATGCAGGATTTTTTCATGAATGTTTAAGCTTACATAAAATGGAGGCACAGGGCCTTCTTGGAATTTTCCTTCAATCTTTGGACCGAAAATAAGCTCTGGTTGGTCATCATTAAGATTGAGGGTATCTTCATTATTTTCTAATTTCAAAGCCCTCAAAATTTTGGACCTATATACATGCTGGGCAGCCAACTCAGTCAAAGGAACAGAGATTTTGATCTTTGAGATTTCCTGTTCCAGGCTAAAAAGGTTTTGATTCTTCAGAATACTGACTTCAGCCTTGTTTACTGCCACTTTATCAGCAAAAACAACTTGCTGATTCGGTTCATCTACAGTTGAAACAATCGCTTTTGCAGGAGTACTAACTGAGGTGTTAGTACTACTAATGTTTGCACTCTGTTTTTCGATGTTTTGAGTGTCTTTCTCTTTATCTTTACCAGAATCAACAACTACCGTTTTGTCCTTTTGTTTAATCGTTTTAGACTTGGTTGCAGTGTTGTTTTGAGAAGGTTTGTCAGAGGTTTTATTGTTGGGTGTTTGTTGATTAGACTTACTTCTGAGTTCATATTCCTTTAAAGGTTCTATGACAGCGTTCTCCATGTTTTGGTAGCTGTTTTCAGCATCATCTCTTCTGTCATCATAAGGTGTATAAAGACCTCGTTTATTATCATAATGAACCTCAAAGTCATCATCATCCACCCCAAATAAGTTTATATCATCTTCCTCTGTTATTTGATCTGTTTGCTCAACCTCACTTAAAAAGTTCTGATGGAAGGGAGGGATGATGTGCTGATCATCTTCCCTGGGTCTGTTAGGAGGCTGATTTCGTCTAAAATTATGATTCTGGTTTTGATTTCTGTTTTGAGGAGCATTCTGATTTATACTCGCTTGCGCCTTCTCTAGAATGCTCATCTTCTTCATCATTTCTTCCATCATTCTTTCCATCTTTGAGCTTGAAGTGGAAGGGGAGGATTCCTCTCTAAAAGATACTTTCTTTTCAGCTTTCATCCTTGCTCTTTTCTCCATAAGGTTCACCTCTACAGAAAGGGCACCTCTTTGCATATCTTCAAGGGTTGCAAAGACTCTTTCTCTGAGTGAATATGTCATGTATGGATCAAACCCTTCAGGAAATTTGTTCAGAGCTGAACCCTGAGGGGGTTTCAGTTCAGGGGAAAGTGCATTATACACGCTGTTGAATCTAGTACAATAAGCTTGCACACTTTCCCCAGGGTTCCTATGGAGATTGTTATAGTCAGCAAGGACTTGGAGAGGGTTTTTCCTTACTTCCCATTTGTTTAAAAATGTTTGATGGAAGGCTTGAAGGTCGTTAATACTATGGGGGGTTAAACCTTTAAACCATTTTCTCACATCTCCCCCCAAACTTTGAGCAAACAATCTGATTTTGACAGATTCATTATCAATTTCATTTCTGTCAAAGTAGTCATTCATCTTGTCCACATGTTGAGATGCTGTTGTGGTATTATTAGCATCATATAATGGAATTTTGGACTGATAGTCCTGTGGAAGATTTACTAATGGTACAGGAAGGACTAAGGGAGCATACCATGCTGCCATGATACGTGGTGGGGGTGGGTTTACAAGTGGAGGTATGGGTTGAAGTGGAGTGGTTTGAACAGTGGATGAAGGATGAACAGAAGTGGATGGAACAGCAGTAGATCTCTGAGTTGACCTGGGGTGAGAGGCACCTAGATTATGTATGAAATGTAAATCAGGAGGTGTTGATTCTCTATTCCCAAGAATCCCACTGGTTTCGGGAGATGAAAGGGTAGGCTCAGGATCTAACTGACCTAAATCACCAAATGACCTAGTCCGGAATGGGTTTAACAAGTCAATTTGTGATTCATGAAGAGCTGAAAGGTTTTCAGGGACTGAATTGGCTCTTATGAGGGATCTGAAGATAGTTGAGGATTGTATCCTAGGAGACTTCCTAAGAATTCTTTCAGGGTTGTCAACTATTTCAGGAGGATCCGGGTCAGGATGGGCTCTAGTATGAATCTTTTTAGGAGCCACAATGTTTATGGGATTAGATCCAATCTAAACAAGAAAAGTTCAACCAGATATGACAATCTTTAGACGGTTAACTAATCTGTTTTCTCAATTCGAATCCTACAGTCCTTTAACTGAATTTGAATGATTTTATAATGATAAGGGTTCTTTCCAGTGGAGTCTTAAGGTCTGTTCAGGAAGGTGGAGTCGCCAGGTGGAAGGTTCAGAGTGTTTTCAAAGGAATGCATTGTCCACCACAGTGTTTGTGAAACATTCTCCTTCAAGGATATCTCAAAACACAACAAACTCTAACCAGAGATTGACTGGGAGGGCATTCACTAGATGTGTCACCCCCTAAAAGAGGATGAGATCCAGAGGCTACCTGGCCCTTTCCAGACTCTGTCTAAGAGTATAGAGTAAAACACATCAAAGACGTATACAGGTATCAAAAACTTGTGTTTTACTACCAATCTGAAATGTTTTTGGTATTTTCTGAATCGTTTATATTTGTGGTTTCTTGAAAGAATGTCCTAGCTTTGCCTCAAAACTTAGCTACGGTTAAGAAACAAAGACAGTCTATCCTTGTGGCTAAGCTAGCTGATTTTCCAAGGTTAGATAAAGACTTAAAAGAACCCTAGGATTGACCTAGTTTGTCACTGATCCAAACAAGTTTTATCGTGATTACCATTCTTTGGTAGTGCTTGGAAAGGCTGATTTTTACTCTCAAGGTGTTATATAAAAATAAAAGGGAAAAAGATGAAAAACTCAAGTCATCCCCAGCGGAGTCGCCAGAAATGTTAGGACTCTGTAACAAGCAAGATTGGTAAAGTCCGATCACAGAGTTAACATCATTTCAACCAACTTTGGGATTCTAGGATCTAGCCCTCCTGAATCCGGAGAGGGATCTCTCCAATATGTACAAAGATGGATATTTTCTTCGAAGTTTTAGGGTGATGGTATTAGGCTAGTTATGAGGGCCAAGTGTTTTGTTTGGTTTTCTTGGATGGTTGAACATAGTTGCTGTCTGAGACGGAAAGATCTATATGAGAATAGGTTCAAAGGTGAAGTTGCAAGTAAACAAAATAAGCTTTGATTCTAAAGAAAGATGATGGCAAGTTTTCAATCCATTGGGCTATGGAGTCATAAGGGAATTTAATTTAAACATCCAGGTTCAAGAGTAATCTATGGGGCAAGTCATCTAGGCCTAAGGATCTCTTTGAAGTTTGATTTATGGAATGAGGTGATACAACAAGAAAGGGAATCAACAGATGCAGAACGAAGAGCAGCCCAGGATCTGGTAAGTACTTTGAAACTAGCCAGCCTTTGACCAGGCACTTAAGAAAAACATAGAAGCAAACTAGGATCTGGTAAGTACTTTGAAACTAGCCAGCCTTTGATACACTTCTAATAGAAAACAGATTAAAAACAAAGGGAAACTTAAAGGCAACCTTTGGAGCAGAAACTAGTGGGCAGGGCTCACCTTTCTCCTCATCTTAGTTCTCCTTTACTTAGTTACTTCCAAGACAATCACCAAGATAACACAGAATGGCCCAAGATCTGATAAGTACTTTGAAACTAGTCAGCTTTTGACACATCCTAAGGGAAACAGACAAACAGTTGAGCAAACAAGAAAGGGACTCAGGGCTAACCTTTGATTTCCTCAATTCATTCCTTGCACCACATATATGAAAGTAACATTTAAAAACAACATTCAGCAGTGACGAAGAGATGAGGGAACGCCAGCATCTCTGTGCTTAGACTGAATTAAATCATTTCTAAATAACACAATATGAAGAAAACATTGGGATAAAGATTTTTCAGCCAGAGAAAGTCACTGGTGTACAGCAAACTCTAACACTGTTTAAACTGTTCTTTATAGTAGAAAATGAAACAAATTGAAAACAGAGATAAAATAACAAGTTACAGTGAGAATAACATCACCATCAGCATAGACTAGGATCCCATAAATCCACTTGTATTGATTGCTTCAAACCGGTTACAATCTTCAAATCCAGTGTTTTAATCCATCTCTTTTCACAATCTAACCTATCTGTTACAAGCAGAGCTCCAAGAGCCCATGAAACCACTATTTACAGTCAAGAGTTTTCCGCTCAGAAATAGCTACGGCGCTTCAGCAATTACATTAACAACCAACTAATCCAACCCCTCACTCATCTTCTATTGAAGTATTTATAGAAGGATGAGGAGGTGAGATCTATTTTTAAAAGATCTCAAACACAATCAATGCAGAATTAATGTCTTCCTGACCCTGAGAGGCTCGATGAAGAAATTCTACAGGTGTTACATTGCATTGATGTGTTTATACTTAAAAAGTAAGCTCGAAGAGAGCTTATATTGACCTTTGAGGCTCTGCGTACTGTTAGGGTTACTCTGCAAACAATCTGTCGTTGAAATCTGGTGCAGTAATAACTTCTTTGGTTGTTCGAGGCATAATATCTGATCCATTCCAATAAATTCATCCTCTGATTGAGCGCTCTGAGGTAACAGGTGGCACTGTAGTGGTTGAGGAATCAATTCGCCTCGAAGTATGGCGGTGGAGGCGATCTGTATGCCGAACACTTTTAGGTTTTGCTTTAATCCGTGTTCTGAGCCGGGGATTAGGCTTTTGATAACCGTCTTAGCCGTAATCCCCGCCAATCTTCTCACAAAACCACTGCTCTGGTTCATTTTATCTTTAATCCGGTACTCTTTCTCTGCTCTGATATTGGCGGCCTTCTTCAAGCTTTGCAGGGACGTGCGGCAACCAAAGCTCATGAAACTTTGTAAATATCCCTGTTCTTCTCCGTATGATCAATTCCCTGGACAAACCGGGAGGATTGGAGTCGTCACTCTCATCCTTCAGATTTCGTAGAATACGAAGAAAAACCCTTTGAAAACCTGCAAAAAACAAGAAAAATGAGGAAATCCTGCGTTATATGGGCAGACTGCATCGGAGGGCGTGCGGGTGGATGGAGAGATCGGAACCATTGATCGTATTGCGATCGACGGCCAGGAGCGATTTTGAACAGTCAACGGGAAAAGGTGGGCTGTACAATAGAATCAGGAGGATAAAAGAGAGCCGTTGATCCGTAGAGATCGACGGTGGGGATCGATTTTCGAGAGCACCAGGAGAGATTTAACGGGCGTGCGGGTTTAGTAAAGAGCGAACGAAGAAAGGCGATGGGGACCGTCGGATGGGAAGGCCCAGATCCGACGGCGGGGAGAAATCCCGCTGCGGGGTCATAAGACAATGTTTAACGTGCGGGGAGAAGGCACGGAACGGTGGTTTTGGGGCGAGGTGGAGAACACGTGTCAGTCGGCGCGTGGAATCGCTGGCCGATGGCACAAAACCACCTCCGGACGAAAGGTGGTGTGGGCACATACCGGTGGGAAAGGAAAACAGCGCGGTGGAAAAGGGGGAGGGGTCCACCAGCTGACGGGATACTCCACACCGTTGATCCGTGGGACAGATCAACGGTGGAGTTTTAATATTATTTTCTTCGTTGGAAAAATAAAACAAACCCGTTTTTTGCATTTTACAACTGTCTTCAATGTTTTTCGGGCAATGAATTATTTCCGAGTTTAAGCGCCTGGCGGGTTTAGCACGTGGTTCCGGCGTGGGGACATATGGATGAAGAGAAAGCAGGGGCTTAGCCTGAGGGGCTAAAGCCCAACGCATGAAAAATGTATGTTTTTCCATGGTTTTTCAATGATTTTCGCAAGAGGAGAAAAGGCTCCGATAGGTTAAAAAGTGTGTTTTCGACCTTGGGGAATGAGATTAATGGAGGAATATGGGATATAAAAGGGTTTGATGAGGTTTTTTATGATCGAGAAGAGAGTTGAAAAAACGGAGGAAAGGTGGAAGAAGGGGAGAGGACAAGGAGGGGGATGCAGCAGCATTTTGATTAGGATTTTCATGGTATATCAGAGGCAGAGAGGAGGGAGAGTATGTAGAACCAACAGTAGTTTGGACTTTTGTCAACAGACTTCAAGTACCAACAATTTTCAGGATTTTAAACTTGTTTCTTGAAGGATGCAAAGACCATTTAGCCACCAACTGTCATAGTTGAAAAATATAGGTGGCTAACAGTTCCTTCAAAAAAATCGAAACACTGCCTTGATTCGGGAGGCCATCCATATTCGTTATGCATTGTTTCCATATTATTACACTTTATTTAGTGAGGCTAATGTCAGAGAAGTTCCAGTCATGCGTCCACTGTGGATCCAATTCCCTGGTAATGAATCAGTATTTTCAAATGATGAAACATTCATGGTTGAAAGAAGTTTGTTGGTCCATGGTATTTACAGTGAGGGAGCTACTTCAGTGTCAGTCTACATGCCAGGATCCCAATATTGGTATGACATCAGAACTGGAGCTGTTCATACTGGAGGTAACCACTATAAGTTGGATGTCTCAGATGAAATCTTACCAGCCTTTCAGCAAGGTGGCACAGTTATTCCTCATAAGGAAATTTCAAGCAGCACCACAGAGATTGATGACTGCCACTGTCTACGTAGCTTTCTTAGGAGTCGTGATAACTTAAATCTCTATGATTCTGGCCACCGATTTGAGCATATTCAGTTTTTGTTGGTCCTTCTTCGAGCTATAAAGAATATTTTATTCTTGACTTGCAGTCATCCGGAGAATAGAACACTGACTTCTATGCCGGAAACGCCTAGATAGCTCCTGGAGATTCTTATTTCCAACTTTGAGATTGGCATAAATAAAGTGCGAAATGCTATTGGAATTGGGAAGACACCAATTGCTTTTGCAGTCAAAATCTTCGGTTAAAGTTGTTAGCGCTCGAATCTACCTTAGGCTGAAATAAGGTAAAACTCAAGGCAACATCAAACCACGCTCAGCCTCGTAGCTAGCCCTACGAGGACAGGAGAGGGCTCTCTCCAGTCAATCTCGATAAAATGAGCAATAGGGTGGGAGATGAATTAAAATGGGAACTGATTTTAGGCTAGTAAATAGATCTGAATGAGGTTTTTAATAAATGACTGGGTTTTCTTGGATGTATGGGGCAAAGACAGCAAGAGCAGAGATTTAATCAAAGGCACAGATTATTCCATAAGGCAAGATAGGAGTGAAATTTAACAATTAAATTTGAAATAATGTGGAATGTAAAGACTGTTGAAGAAAATTGAAAAGGGCATTAAACAATGAATCCTTTCCAACAGAAGAAAAATCATAAAACATGAACGCTTCTCCAGGGCAGAGCAGCAAGCTGAATTCTACCCTTCTCACTCAGAAGCATTCAAATTGAAATGATTATGAATGGACTGTGAAAATAACAAGGAACATATGAAACAGAGAAAAACATATGCCAAATTCATACCACAGGGATCTTATGAAACAGAGCCACATCCTTCCATTAATTCTCAGTCAAAAACTATACAGTGAAAGCTTTGTATTTTTCTCCCACACGGCAAAACTCTCCAACCCTTTACAAATGTTTACAATACAATAAATAAACTCTGCTCGGAGAAAACAGAGCGACCCCCAAAATCAAAAGTTATTTAATCATTTAACTAATAAAAGCTAAAAAAAACAAACACCTATT
This sequence comes from Pinus albicaulis, assembly GCA_034641835.2. Lineage (NCBI taxonomy): Eukaryota > Viridiplantae > Streptophyta > Pinopsida > Pinales > Pinaceae > Pinus > Pinus albicaulis. The sequence goes on from JAXQQM020059509.1 coordinate 16,671, forward strand.
CTAAAAAGGAACAGCTCTCCACCTAAATCTTCCGATGACAAATGAAGAAGCGAAGCCTGTAGGTGTAAATTCCTTTGAATTTGCGACTGAAGAAAAAAATAGGAAATTTGTTCCTATTTCTCTGCTTCTTTATCCAATTTATCAAAATCTTCAATGTCCAATCCAAAATGAGTTGCTGGTGTATTCATTCGAGCTGAATTATCGAGGCCTAAAACATCTAGCATGGGGATGATGGATGTTCTGTCAACTGAAGAGAGCAGCAAACTGGAGAACTGCCATTCCAGGTGCACCGATAGCGTTGCACAACTGTACAACATCAACCGTAATAACACCAAGATCTTCGGCAATTATGTCTATCTTTCCAACTGCTTCGCTGATAGCATTAAAAAATGCCTCCCTTGGACCCACCTTCCATGTTCTTTCCATGGCCGTCTCTGACTCTGCAGGAACGGCCCAATAGCCAAAAAGTCCTCGAAAATGGCCAATTTGAAATTCATCAAAATGATCAAATGCCCGCTTCATGCGCTGTACCTACCATGAGAAACTCTCTCTTTCCATGTTTTTCCAATCATACAAGGGGTTGCCCCATAGCTGCCTCGCATTACTGAATGCATCAGGAGGAACACCACTAACAAGAGTGGGGCGGCCAGCTTTATTCAGTCGAAATTGGCTTCTATTGGCCCATACATCTGCACTATGCCTCCCAACATAAATGGGAATGTCCCCAATAATCCTACTGCCTTTCTTCTGAGCATCATTATGGACTGCTTGCCATTGCCTTTGAAACAAAAACTGTTAGGCAATAAATACGTCTATAAATTCTTTCTGATTTTGGTATACAACTTTAAAAGCCACAAGATGTCGATCCTTGAGAGATTGAGGCTAGTCTGACCAAGAGCAAGCATCGAGAGTATTGTCAATGGCTGCCATTGGAGAAAATTGCACTGAAACAAATCGAATTCTCGTAGAGCAGAAGTGTTTTGGCCTGTGCATCGCGCTGGCTCTGTGCGCCGCGCTGCTGTAAATTTACACTATGGAGGAGCGCCCAACGCGCCGTGCTCCTCCAGTGCGTCACGCTGAAGTCAATACACAGTCAACCCCTTTATTATATACATTTCTTGCCAATGATCGCTCAGCACGAGCAAAACGGTTGCCAGAAACTTCCAAAGCTTTGATGTAATTATCGTCATTAAGTGTAACATCTCCCAGCGAGCACCAGAGTCTTGGATCTTTCGGGTTATGTTGCAAACGCTCTTTAATAAGATCCATGGCTGCTGCCTTTTTCCAAGCAAACAATAGCAATAAATAAGATTATCCCTCGAAACCTTTCTGGTGCATTTCTACTGACTGGTTTATAGACACCTGGTTCAATCGTAATCACAATGCCTGGCTAAAGAAAACGGTCATTTTTTATTGAAGAGCAATCATGGACATCCATTCCTAGATAATGGCCTGTTTCCAAGCCATAGATCAACGCATGAAGTTCTCTGATAAAACATCTATTGATGTTGGATTCAACTTCCAATATGATTGGAGCATGCTTGGAGAATTCTTCAGAATTCCAGTTTCTGCCAGACCTTTGGATAATAGCTGTACAGAATACGAATGTATTTGGCACAGGTTCACTCCTGGTTTACATAGCTTCAAACACTCATTAGCAGTGTCCAAGATGAGCTCATACAGCTCTCGTTGACAAGGAGAAAAGCTACCACAAGGAGGCCATGTCCGCGTCAGGTCACTGACATAACCATTTACTTCAAATCCAACATCCATCAAAACCATCTCTCCATTTTTGATCTGTTGGTCATTTCGACTGTAATGGATGACACTCCCATTAGCTCCACCTCCAACCACAAGGGGAAATTCCATGCGTTGGGCTCCTCTGATCTTACACTCATATTCAATAGTGGTTGCCAAGATATGCTCATGTGGGCATCTTTTAGAAGCCAACATTGTTTGCAAGAGTGCCTAGCATGTAATTGCTGCCGATTGTTTCATAATATTCAATTCAAATGGTGATTTTATCCAACGAGCCTCATGAGTATATTTGCAAAGATAATGGACATTTGACTCATTAAGGGCCTTCTTGAAGGCTGGTAAATCTGCATAATTTGAGCTAGCAATGTTATGATTATGGTACAGTTTGCATGCTTTTGCAATCATATCTGGAAGAAGCATATGTAATTTACTGATTGAAAATGTTTGATCTGCTTTGAATGTATTCAAAGCTGCATAAGTACCAGCAACTTGTCCCTGCAATATCTCTTCCTCTGGATCTGAATCAGGCATAAACATACATAACCCAAACTCATCACGAAGAACAGCTATCCCTCCTGGTTGCTGACAACCCGTGAAATATAAGTAATCAGCATCCTGCCGAAAAGGGTAAGGTACAACATCAGTCATCATTTTGACTGGAGCAAATGCCATGATGACTAAACTCTTTTCTGGTAGCAACTCTAGCAATTTTTTCCTCCTTGCAACATATTCTTCTAACAAAGGGCACATCATATTTCCAGACCAGGGGAGACTTTGAGATCTGTGAAACTGCTGAAGGCACCAAGGGAATCACAGTGATCTTATGCTTCTGAACATGGTCAAGCAGAATGCCAATGTTGAATTTCTGCATAATCAAAATGGCAGCCCCTCTTCTGAGACTGCAGAGGAATATGCTGTTAAAAGCGAAAACATGAAACAGAGGCAACACGCAGAGGACCATATCACCGTGATGAAGGATTTTCTCCATCAACCTGTTGTGCCACACTAGAAACCAAGATATTGTGAATTACCATAACACCCTTGGGAAGTCCTGTGGTTCCAGATGAGTATAGCAAGGCCACTACATCATCAGGTTTGATGTGAACTTGGGGGCATTCCTTCTCATCTGCTTCTATTAGAACTGAAATAGGCAGACATCCTGGAAGGGGATCATCCCTGTCAATTGTAATTACTATAAGATTTTGTTTATTGAGCGTTTTGAGTTTCTCAACACAGGAAACATGTGTGATACCCACCATGAAGAAGAATCACTCTTGAAATTTTGCAATTGAAACTGATTTGGAAATTCTCATGCAGAACAGGTCGACCAAACCCTAGACCTAAAAACTCTTAAAGAGTCTTTGCCATCCATGACTATGAATGACGAGAAATGAACTTTGGTGAATTTGACTCTGACAAGGGACTGACAAAACCGAGTCTAACATTGGCTCCAATGGGGATGGTAGCTGCCGCTTCTTGGAGGTGCCAAGAACTGCAGATATTTGGGAGACCAGACAGTGCCTCCATCCATTTGGCTATGGAATCATTATTTCGACAGACAACACGAAACTTTTGACTCATTTATGGACTGAAACTTGACTGAAATGATTGAAAAACTGACTCGGCAAACTTCAAACTAAAACTGTAATGAAACTAGAACGAAATGCTGCCTTTTGGCTGCTTATTTATTTACAAAATCTACCCTACTTTGCTGCAGAGCCAATAGATCAAGTGATGATGTAATTCCAGGTAAACCATTCAAGTAAATCTGAGAAGGATGCTGCTTGAGAGTGCTTCCACCAGGACACAGATGTAATTTCTGACAGCCATACACGCGCATAATGAGCCTGGTTATGTAAAAGACAGCTTGATCTACCAGTCAAACTGAAAAACACTTCCATGTACATTGCAATAGGATCACAAAAGCCAGACTCTGTCTGCTGCCCCAACTCTGCAATACATACTTCAAGATGCACACTGTCAATGCAAACATCTGTAGGCAGCTCTATTATTTCTTGTTTTGAAGGAGGAAGAGTTTCCAAGAACTTTTTGGGATCTCGGAATTCATATGATTGGATCTAATCATTTAAATATTGAATCTCTTTCTCAAATATTTCAACAACTAACTCACAAACACCAGTTTTAGCTTCAAGAGGAAACTTCGGAGATTTCAAACATTGAAGCAAGACACTGAAAAATTCTTCATCAATTTCAAAATCTGCTAACTGATTTCTTAATTCTTTTACAACTTCACACAGTGCAGGGTTTGCCACATACCCTACCATTGCATGAGAGGATCAACGAGCACTGGAATATCTGGATCAAGTTGGAGTCGCCAGGTGAATGTTTCAGTCTTCATATGTTTCTGACTGTTGTCCACCGTCAGCATCAGATCTGCAACTTGATTTCATGTACTGGGGCAAGACAATCTACAAGTCGAATGTCACATCAACAGCAAAACATCTTCCCCAGTATGGTCGCCACTATGTTAGCGCTCGAATCTACCTTAGGCTAAAATAAGGTAAAACTCAAGGCAACATCAAACCACGCTCAGCCTCGTAGCTAGCCCTACGAGGACAGGATAGGGCTCTCTCCAGTCAATCTCGATAAAATGAGCAATAGGGTGCGAGATGACTTAAAATGGGAACTGATTTTAGGCTAGTAAATAGATATGAATGAGGTTTTTAATAAATGACTGGGTTTTCTGGGCTGTATGGGGCAAAGACAGCAAGAGCAGAGATTTAATCAAAGGCACAGATTATTCCATAAGGCAAGATAGGAGTGAAATTTAACAATTAAATTTGAAATAATGTAGAATGTAAAGACTGTTGAAGAAAATTGAAAAGGGCATTAAACAATGAATCCTTTCCAACAGAAGAAAAATTATAAAACATGAACGCTTCTCCAGGGCAGAGCAGCAAGCTGAATTCTACCCTTCTCACTCAGAAGCATTCAAATTGAAATGATTATGAATGGACTGTGAACATAACAAGGAACATATGAAACAGAGAAAAACATATGCCAAATTCATACCACAGGGATCTTATGAAACAGAGCTACGTCCTTCCATTAATTCTCAGTCAAAAACTGTACAGTGAAAGCTCTGTATTTTTCTCCCACATGCCAGAACTCTCCAACCCTTTAAAAATGTTTACAATACAATAAATAAACTCTACTCGAAGAAAACAGAGCGACCCCCAAAATCAAAAGTTATTTAATCATTTAACTAATAAAAGCTAAAAAAAAACAAACACCTATTCTAAAAAGGAACAGCTCTCCACCTAAATCTTCCGATGACAAATGAAGAAGCGAAGCTTGTAGGTGTAAATTCCTTTGAATTTGTGACTGAAGACAAAAATAGGAAATCTATTCCTATTTCTCAGCTTCTTTATCCAATTTATCAAAATCTTCAATGTCCAATCCAAATTGAGTTGCTGGTGTATTCATTCGAGCTGAATTATCGAGGCGTAAAACATCTAGCATGGGGATGATGGATGTTCTGTCAACTGAAGAGAGTAGCAAACTGGAGAACTGCCATTCCAGGTGCACCGATAGCGTTGCACAACAGTACAACATCAACCGTAATAACACCAAGATCTTCGGCAATTATGTCTATATTTCCAACTGCTTCGCTGATAGCATTAAACAACGCCTCCCTTGGACCCACCTTCCATGTTCTTTCCATGGCCGTCTCTGACTCTGCAAGAACAGCCCAATAGCCAAAAAGTCCTCGAAAATGGCCAATTCGAAATTCATCAAAAAGATCAAATGCCCGCTTCATGCGTTGTACCTACCATGAGAAACTCTCTCTTTCCATGTTTTTCCAATCATACAAGGGGTTTCCCCATAGCTGCCCTGCATTACTGAATGCATCAGGAGGAACACCACTAACAAGAGTGGGGTGGCCAGCTTTATTCAGTCGAAATTGGCTTCTATTGGCCCATACATCTGCACTATGCCTCCCAACATAAATGGGCATGTCCCTAATAATCCTACTGCCTTTCTTCTGAGCATCATTATAGACTGCTTGCCATTGCCTTTGAAACAAAAACTGTTAGGCAATAAATACGTCTATAAATTCTTTCTGATTTTGGTATACAACTTTAAAAGCCACAAGATGTTGATCCCTGAGAGATTGAGGCCAGTCTGACCAAGAGAAAGCATCGAGAGTATTGTCAATGGCTGCCATTGGAGAAAATTGCACTGAAACAAATCGAATTCTCGTAGAGCAAAAGTGTTTTGGCCTGTGCGTCGCGCTGGCTCTGTGCGCCGCGCTGGTGTAAATTTACACTGCGGAGGAGCACCCAATGCGCCGCACTCCTCCAGTGCATCGCGCTGAAGTCAATACATAGTCAGCCCCTCTATTATATACATTTCTTTCCAATGATCGCTCAGCACGAGAAAAACAGTTGCCAGAAACTTCCAAATCTTTGATGTAATTATCATCATTAAGTGTAACATCTCCCAGCGAGCACCAGAGTCTTGGATCTTTCGGGTTATGTTGCAAACGCTCTTTAATAAGATCCATGGCTGCTGCCTTTTTCCAAGCAAACAATAGAAATAAATAAGATTATCCCTTGAAACCTTTCTGGTGCATTGCTACTGACTGGTATATAGACACCTGGTTCAATCGTAATCACAACGCCTGGCTGAAGCAAACGGTCATTTTTTATTGAAGAGAAATCATGGACATCCATTCCTAGATAATGGCCTATTTCCAAGCCATAGATCAACGCATGAAGTTCTCTGATAAAACATCTATTGATGTTGGATTCAACTTCCAATATGATTGGAGCATGCTTGGAGAATTCTTCAGAATTCCAGTTTCTGCCAGACCTTTGGATAATAGCTGGACAGAATACGAATGTATTTGGTGCAGGTTCACTCCTGGTTTACACAGCTTCAAACACTCATTAGCAGTGTCCAAGATGAGCTCATACAGCTCTCGTTGACAAGGAGAAAAGCTACCACAAGGAGGCCATGTCCGAGTCAGGTCACTGACATAACCATTTACTTCACATCCAACATCCATCAAAACCATCTCTCCATTTTTGATCTGTTGGTCATTTCAACTGTAATGGATGACACTCCCATTAGCTGCACCTCCAACCACAAGGGAAAACGCCATCCATTGGGCTCCTCTGATCTTACACTCATGTTCAATAGTGGTTGCCAAGATATGCTCATGTGGGTGTCTTTTAGAAGCCAGCATTGTTTGCAAGAGTGCCTAGCATGTAATTGCTGCCGATTGTTTCATAATATTCAATTTAGATGGTGATTTTATCCAACGAGCCTCATGAGTATATTTGCAAAGATAATGGACATTTGACTCATTAAGGGCCTTTTTGAAGGCTGGTAAATCTGCATAATTTGAGCTATCAATGTTATGATTATTGTACAGTTTTCATGCTTTTGCAATCATATCTGGAAGAAGCATATGTAATTTACTGATTGAAAATGTTTGATCTGATTTGAATGTATTCAAAGCTACATAAGTACCAGCAACTTTTCCCCGCCATATCTCTTCCTCTGGATCTGAATCAGGCATAAACATACATAACCCAAACTCATCACTAAGAAAAGCTATCCCTCCTGGTTGCTGACAACCTGTGAAATATAAGTAATCAACATCCTGCCAAAAAGGGTAAGGTACAACATCAATCATCATTTTGACTGAAGCAAATGCCATGATGACTAAACTCTTTTCTGGTAGCAACTCTAGCAATTTTTTCCTCCTTGCAACATATTCTTCTAACAAAGGACACATCATATTTCCAAACCAGGGGAGACTTTGAGATCTGCGAAATTGCTGAAGGCACCAAGGGAATCACAATGATCTTATGCTTCTGAACATGGTCAAGCAGAATTCCAATGTTGAATTTCTGCATAATCAAAATGGCAGCCCCTCTTCTGAGACTCCAGAGGAATATGCTGTTAAAATCGAAAACATGAAACAGAGGCAACACGCAGAGGACCATATCACCATTATGAAAGTATTTTCTCCATCAACCTGTTGCGCCACACTAGAAACCAAGATCTTGTGAGTTACCATAACACCCTTGGGAAGTCCCGTGGTTCCAGATGAGTGTAGCAAGGCCACTACATCATCAGGTTTGATGTGAACTTGGGGGCATTCCTTCTCATCTTCTTCTATTAGAACTGAAATAGGCAGACATCCTGGAGGGGGATCATCCCTGTCAATTGTAATTACTATAAGATTTTGTTTATTGAGCGTTTTGAGTTTCTCAACACAGGAAACATGTGTGATACCCACCATGAAGAAGAATCACTCTTGAAATTTTGCAATTGAAATTGATTTGGAAATTCTCATGCAGAATAGGTCAACCAAACCCTAGACCTAAAAACTCTTAAAGAGTATTTGCCATCCATGACTATGAATGACGAGAAATGAACTTTGGTGAATTTGACTCTGACAAGGGACTGACAGGACCGAGTCTAACAAAAGTTATTTTTGTTAAAAAGTGAATTTTTATTCAAATAACAAATGTAAATGCCAAGTCAAAGCCCAAATTAAACGAAGGATATTAACCATAAGCAGAGAAATAGGGTCGATTTGCCTATTTTTAACTTCAGTTCTAATTCAAATCCAGTTTTTATCTTTCAATTAGCCATTAGAAATTTGCAAATGGAAAATGTAACATAGTTCTGTTTTTAGAACAAATCGATGAACCTCTCCCTATTTCTGTAATTTCAGTTGAAACAGCGCCCTTGTTTTGGGTCGATCTGTTTTCTCCTGAGCTTATTTATTGTATGAAAAATCATTTGTAAGGGGTTGAAAAAGTTCTGAAAAGTTGTGGGAGGAAAAACCCAGTGCTCTCACTATACAGTTTGACAGAGGAATAATTAAATGGTACAGCTCTGAGTTATAAGATTCTTGTGGTGTGAAGTTTAACATATGTTTTTCTTCTGTTTCATATGTCTTTTGTAATGTTTCATAGCTCATTCATAATAGTTTCCAACTGAATACTTTACAGTAAGAAAGGTAGAATTCAGTCATTGCTCTACCTTGAGGTGTTCAGATGTTCTATGTTTTCTTCTATCTGTAAAGGACTCATTGATTAATGCCCTTTTTAGCTTTTAAACAGTCTTTCACCCCATATTATTCCAAATTTTATTGTTAAACTTCATTCCTATCTCGCCTTATGAAATACCCTGTGCCTTTGATTAAATCTCCGTTTCATGTTGTTCTTAATCCCACGCTGCCCAGAAAATTCATCCATTTATCAAAAATCAAACTTTCCTATGTATTTACTAGCCTAAAATCAGTATCCATTATAAGTCATCTCAGCCCCTTTGAAAACCTTTTACCGAGATAGACCCGGAGAGAGCCCTCTCCTGTCCTCGTAGGGCTAGCTACGAGGCTGAGCGTGGTTTGATGTTGCCTTGAGTCTTACCTTATTTCAGCCTAAGGTAGATTTGAGCGCTAACAGAATGCATACCTCTTTCTGCCCCTTGACATTTATCTCTTTTGCTTTAAGAGAAGCACATGTGCTGCAAACCCCCATCCTTGTCTTCTTAGGAATACGAACATTGTTGAATTCATTTTTCCATAACCTTGTAAAATAAGAATATGTAATAAAATTACCATTTCCTTCAACAACTTCTACATAATCTTTGTATAACATGAATATTTCTCGTCTCGAGAAATTATCTGGAATATGTATTGTGTCTTTATTTGGCATACACTCTCCATGATTTGAAAAGAAGTCTTTCATCCATGTCTTAGCAGTATTTAAAAACGGCCCCACTTTGAGTTTTTAACGTACTTCTGAATAATATGTGGGATCCTTTTCCAATCTTTCCTGGATTCTTGACAAATGACAATTACCAATTGAATGCAACATTTTGAACGCCTTTCTGCAGAGCAATACATTCCCAATATGATAATTATAACCTGCTAGTGTAGATTGCATGCAACCCACTAAATATGAATTTTGCATGATTTTATTCATTGACATATATGTTTTCCTTTTCTCCAAAACAAATTTGAAATCCATATGTTTCAAGCAATCCCTTCGACAACATTCACTTCAAATCAAATGAATGACAAAACTTTTTTTGTGAGATATTTTGTCCTCACCCTTGTATAACTAGAATGTTTTGGATTGATATGAAAAGGTCTACTCCTACTCCTAGTTGAAATATTTTCTTGCAACAACTTCATCATTTGTAAAAGTAGTTTCATCACCATTAGGAGGAATATTATCCCCACTATCATCATCCCCAACATAGTTAAGAAATTCATTAACATCATTGCCTGGAAATTTTTCTTTACCATCATCACTTGAAGAAAACATTTCACAAGAATCATCAGTGCTTTTGTAACCCCGACTCAGAAGAAATTTTTCACCATCTTGACCCATGCTTTCAAATTATTCCTTGGGAGGATTCAATTCTTCATCACCATCAGCGTCTTTGAAATGATCACTTAGAGAAAATGCAATACTCAGATCTATGCCTCTAAAATTATCATTTGCAAGAAACTCTTCATCCTCTCCTTCCTCAGTGGTGCTCTCATAATCCTTGGGATTAGGAATAAGTGGAAGCTTTGAATTTGTATTCACTAGAATTTCTTCATCCCTCCCCTCCTCTTCCTCACTGATGCTCTCATAATCCTTAGGATTAGGAATAAGTGAATGCCTTGAATCTATATTTACTGGAAATTATTCATCCCCCCCTTCATCAGTGGTGAACTTATAATTGTTATGATTATGATGAAGTGAAAATTTTAGCTTTGGAAATTCATCCCCATCTTCATCAGTGGTGCTGGAATTTTTTCTTAGGATTAGGACGAAGTGGATATTTTGACGCTGCAAATTCTTCATTCCCCTCTTCATCAGTGGTACTGGCATAATCCTTAATATTTGGATGAAGTTCATATTTTGACTCTACAAATTCTTCATTCCCCTCTTCATTTGTGGTGCTCACATAATCCTTAGGATTAAGACGAAGTGGATATTTTGACTCTGGAATTTTTTCATCCCCCTCTTCATCAGTGGTGCTTGCATAATCCTTAAGATTAGGATGGAGTGGATATTTTGACGCTGTAAATTTTTTATTTCCCTCTTCATCAGTTGTGCTGGCATAATCCTTAGGATTGGGACGAAGAGGATGTTTTGACTCTGAAAATTTATCATTCCCCTCTTCATCAATGGTGCTCGCATAATCCTTACGATTAGGATGAATTTGATATTTTGGATCTGGAAATTTTACATCCCCCTCTTCATCACTGGTGCTGGAATAATCCTCAGGATTAGGACAGAGTGGATAGTTTGAATCTGAAAATTCTTCATTCCCCTCTTCATCTGCCGTTCTCACATAATCCTTAGGATTAAGTTGAAGTGGATATTCTTCATCTCCCTCTTCATCAATGGTGTCCTCATAATCCTTGGGATTAGGACGAAGTGAAACTTTTTACTCTGGAAATTATTCATCATGCCCTTCATCACTATTGCTTTCATAATCCTTAGGATTAAAAGTGGTATAACTGGCTCTCGATTTATAGAAATTTCATTTTGTTGCGCCTCATCAATTTTTTTCTCATCATCTTTAGGATTACGACCAAGTCGATTTTTTGACTCTCTATTCATGGTGAACAAACTCCTGTTATATTCATCACTCTGAATAGAGTTGTTGCATGACGAAGATGTTGATGTTGTACAAAGAAAAACTTCACTATCAGAAGAAACCATGGCTTTCAACAAGAATAGGTTTAATGATACAAATGCCTCTCCCACTTACAATATATAGATTTAAGACTGAAATTTTCCCTCCAAATTTCCCCCCCAAAAAAAATCGCGAAAAAATTTCCCTCCAAATTTCCCCCCCAAAAAATTTCGCGAAAAACTTTCCCTCCAAAATTTTCATTTCAAATATTTCGTACAAAATATTAGTCAAAAAATTTATTTAATTTTTTTTTAATAAATTGTTTGTGTTGAAATATTTTACCGATCTTTATATTCAAAATATCCAAAAAATATTTCTATCATGCATGCCTTCCAAACTAAAATAATGTTTTTATTTCAATGATTTAACATTGACTAGATGTAAGTATTAACTATAATATTACTATAATACCTACATGAAAATATTAACTATTTTAACTATAATGAGTACATGTGAATATTTTAAATTTTAAACCTACATTATATTCATCTTAAATATATTTCAAAATTTGTTAATAAACTATTGGTCTTCAAATATTTCACCATACTTTCTATTCAAAATATCCACAGAATATTCCTTTCATGCATATCTTCGAAACTAAAATAATTTTCTTATTTGAATAATTTAAGATTAACTACATGTAAATATTAACAAAAATAACAACATGCAAATATTAACTATTTTAACTATAATATTAACTATAATTAACTACATGTAAATATTTTAAATTTTAAAACTTAATCTCATGATTTAAACATTGAGTAAATGTAAATATTAATTAAAATATTAACTATGATAACTAAATGTAAATATTAACTATTTTATCTATAATATTAATTATAATTAACTACATGTAAGTATTTTATATTTTAAATTTTTATCTGAGATTATATTTGAATTATTCAACATTCAGTACATGTAAATATTACATAAAATATTAATTATGATAACTACATGCAAATATTAAATATTTTAACTATAATATGAACTATAATAAACTAAATGTAAATATTTTAAAATTTAAATTTTAATCCGACATTCGTTAAACAATAAACCAATCAGACAATATTCGCTATATTATAAGAATGATTGTTTCTATTCATCACATCACATCAAGTTTTTTGGTATTTGTTAGAGCAATTTTCTGGAGGTGTTGCGTTGGCATTGGTAACTTCGTGGAGGCATTGCATTGGCATTGGAGGCGTTGTGTTGCTATTGGTAATTTTGTGGAGGCGTTGTGTTGGCATTGGTGACAGCAGTTTTTTGCATTTCAAAGGTTAGTTTTCCTTCTATTCTGTCCATTTAAAGACGATTTTGGGGAAAATCTATTTTTCTATAGTTTGTGTGTTCAAAAACTATTTTTTTAAGGTTTTTAGGTTCGAAACCCATAATTTTTTAATATTTTTTTAGTGAAGAAAATGCAAAAAAAACTAATTTTTTAAAGATTTTAAAGACAAAAATTTAGAATTTTTTTCTTTTTTAGGGCTTATAGGTTCATCTAGACAGAAAAATCCATAAAAGGACCATGCACATAAAAAAATAGTTATATTATTATAATTTTATTTGATTTTTTTAATCATAAATATATTAGTGGTTTCATTATTTAAATTATTCTTCTTCTTTTTTGAGAATTTTTTTATTTTTTATTCCATTTTTATTTTTTTTAATTTTAAATCTTATTTTTATTGTTTTTAATTTTAAATCTCAATTTTATTTTATTTTTATTTTTTTGTTATATATTATATTTTTTAATTTTTTTAATTGTATTGTTATATAATTTTATTTTATTTTTTTAATTTATTGTATTGTTTTTTTTTTTTCTGAATTAGTTTAAATCTATTAAAAAAACAAAAATAATTTGCCCAGAAGAGTGGCATATTCAACATATAAAGCATAAAAATGACTACCCTCTAGGGGAAACCAATCCAAACCAAACATAGTTCTACCAAACTACCCGCGCAGGGGTGTCAATATTGATGTCCACTGTAATGTGGAAGTTTGATAAACTGTAAGACTAAGACTACTAGGTATTATAACCGGAAAAACAAGAACAATCCCATCCAAGTGGGGATCATGAAACAAAAACCAGACACTAATGGAATGAATAAGCATCATGTTGAGGAGAAGGTTCCTCCAGGATAAAGCACCTGTAAGCCTCCATATCATCATCTTCCTTTTGCTTGTCCACACCTGAGGCTTCGCATTGCTTGGCGTGCTCACCGCATACCTTCTCCTCATCTTCAAGAGCTTTGCCTTTGTCCTTGGTTACCTGCTATTGCTGCTTGTCCATTTCCTAAGCCGAAGTCGAAGAAGCTCCTGCGTGAAGCACTCTAGGATCAACCTGCTGGGGTTCTTCCTTGAAGACCACCGAAATAGAGGCAATAATACGGGGCCTGTTCAGAGAACAATTGAAGAAAAATTGGGCAGTCTGGGGAGTGTTGGAGGCCAGATTGACAGGGTGGTCGGAACAGGGTTGGCATGGTGAAATCTGCCTCGCCCACTGCGAGTGTTCGGACATCTACCCATAAAGTATTCTGAAGAGGGCGAAGAGGAGTCCGAATTGGAAGTGGAAGGGGTGCGTTGGGAACGGCCTCTTGAGCTGCCCCTTCGACATCTCATGCGATGTCTCAGACGCGGCATGGTGATGGGAAAAGATGAAGGCGACGAGGGAGGTGGAGAGACAGAATTTGGCAGGAGCAGGGTGAAGAGAAAATCTAGAGTGACAGTAGATTGATTGCAGAGGCCTATACGGGAGAGGTGGAGCCCTTACCCTAATTCAATACAAAAACTGAGATGGTTGTGTATACTAGTCATTGTGCGATAGCAGGGATGCATAGCCAAGGGAGAGAAAATTCGTTGCAGCGGAGGAGGGGGGAACTCTGAGCTCCGGCTATTAGCCTCCATATTTAAACACAGAGAATCTCTCCCATCTTTAACTCCTCATTAATGTGATTAGCTGGAGTGTGTAGAGAATACCTTATGGAGGAGTGAGCAAGCATAATGGTCGGATCTCGACCTCGGCTCTGAATAAATGTTGCTTTGATGAGTGCGATGGCTTGAATGTTGCATTGATGGGTGAGTAGGCTAGATCTCATGGCGATGGCTTGGGTGGCCAAGTGACCCCTCCACTTGCCGGACCCAAGTCCCATCATCACCTGAACACTAATTTGCACCCACATCTGGGATAATTTATTGTATTGTTATGTAAAGAAGTGTTTTTTTTTTTTTAATCAAATAATGTTTTTAAAAAAAAAAATTGTATTGTTATATAAACAATTGTTTTTTTTGTTTATATTTATTTTATTGTTATATTAAAACAATTGTTTTTTTTTTAATTAAATAATATTTGAAAAAAAAACCAATTGTATTGTTATATAAAGAAATTTTTTTTATATATATATTTATTGTATTGTTATATTAAAACAATTGAACAATAATTGAATTTTTTAATTGTATTGTTATATAAAGAATTGTTTTTTTTTAATATTTATTGAATTGTTATATATTAAAAAATTATTATTATTATTATTATTATTATTATTTTATGTTTATTGTATTGAATATTAAAACAATTGTAATTATTTTATAATTGAATAATTTTTTTTTGTTTTATTTAAATAATTTTTTCGTGCATTGTGTATTTTTTATTTTAAAAATAAAAATAAAAAAACGTTTCTTGTGGTGCCCTGCGAGGCACCGGAGGCCGGCTGGGCGGCACCACGAGGGGCTGCCTAGCCGACCTTAGGCCCCCGGCTGGGCGGAGGCCGATTCCGGGAATCGGCCTCTGCCCAGCCAGGGGCCTGAGGCCGGCTGAGCAGCCCCCCGCGGCGATGCCTAGTCGGCCTCAGGCCCCCGGCTGGGCGGAGGCCAATTTGTCGGGTTGCCCAGCTGACCTCAGGCTCCCGGCTGGGCGGAGGCCGATTCATCACGGGGGGCTGCCTAGCCGGCCTCAGGCCCCCGGCTGGGCGAAGGTCGATTCTAGGAATCGGCCTCCACCCAGCTGGGGGCCTAAGGCCGGCTAGGTAGCCCCCCGTGGTGCCACCCAGCTGGCCTCTGGCACCTCGCGGGCAGCAAAATCATATTTTTTTTAATTTTTTTTTTTTAATTTAATTAGTATAAAAACTTTTAATAAATTTTAATTTTTTTTTAATTTTGTTTAATTATAATATAAATTTTTTTTAATTCAATTATTAAAACAACGTTTTAAAAATTTTAATTTTTTTATATTTTGTTAATGTAATATGTAAATCGTTTTTTTTTTTTTTAATTGAATATATTAAATATGTTTTTAAAATTTAAATATTTTAAATTTTTTTTTTAAATTTAAGTATTAAAAAAACGTTATAAAAATTTATTTATTTTTTTAAATTTTGTTTAATTGCTTTTATTTTATTTTGTTTATTTTTTTTTAATTACTATGTAATGTAAAATAAAATTTTGTAATTATAACATATATTAAAAGATTATATAAATTTATAAATTTTTCTAATTTTAAGTTTATAATTTTTTATTTAATTGCTATGTCAAGTAAAATGAATTTTTGTTTTATTTTATTTTGTTTATTTTTATTTAATTGCTATGTAATGTAAAATAAAATTTTTAATTTTTAAAATATATTAAAAGATTATAAGTTTTTAATTAAAATTTTAATTTTAACATATATGTTTTATTTTTATTCAATATATTTAAAATTCTAAAATATTATTTATTAAGTGTAAATTTAATAAAAAAACATAATTCAAATTAAAACAAAAAATTAACATTATTTTGTTTTTTTAATAAAATCATTACCTTGAAAAAAAATAAATTAATTTTAACATTTGTTATAAATAGATAGTAATTTTTTTTTAAAATATTAAACAAAAACTGAAGTTTGAAAATAATAGTTTATTTTTTTTAATTGTTTTATACAATTTAAAACACATTTTTAATTTTTTTATAAAATGTATTCAAAACATATTATATAGATATATATACATATGATTTATAATATTTTGTTTTTAAATGAAAATTTTCTATAGTTAATTTTACTGCTTTAATTTCAATTTATTTAGTTTTAGAAATAAATTTTGTTTTTTAAATTTATTTTATCAGCATTATTTTCTCATTAACTAATATATATGTATATATGTATATATATATATATATATATATATATTTCTTTTTATCAGGAAAATGGCATCAAAAAAAAAATTGGTGAATGTTTTTGCACCTAAGACAGCAACTCCCAAATCTAAAGTTGTAGTTGGATGCAATATGGACACTGTTGGATGCAATAAATACATAGTTGCACACACTAATAAAAGTCAAGAAAGTGGGGCACCAGGTTCATTAAAGCTTATTTCTGATTGGAAGAACGTCGAGGAAATAGATAAAACTGATTTCTCATGGTATCTAGAAGACATTGAAACAAAGGCTGATATACACATCTATCTGCTTTGTGGTTTGATTCACTTAAATGAGCCATATGATGTGATGGGCAGAGTACGAGACATATGTATGGTCCCGAATACAAACACGATTTATGTTCTTGCAAGGAAGGCTAATAAACATGAGAAGGTTAGATATTGTCTATCAATCGTCAAGTATGACACAGATGAAATATCTTCAAAATTTTCTAAAGAAATATCAAGAAACATTGCAAATAACATCGTAAGTATGCTTATTTTTATTTCTGTTATGCATTATTATAAGGATGATTCAATTTTTTATAAATTATTGATCATCGACATGTTTTATTTTTTTTCATAGAATTTTGTTCCGAGTCTTTCAAACATGTTTGAAGGAATTTATATGTTGGAGCCAAATGTTATGAATGTGATCAACACTTTCCACACAAACAAAGCAGAGGAAAGGAGATTGAAGCAAAGATCAATAGCTCGTGACATTGCAATAGTACAGAGAGGGGATCAACCAAGAGTCACTAAGGTGGGTGAATCTAGTAAACTTAAACATGTTTCTTTTGAAGATGTCGAACATGAAACAGAAAATTGTAATAGAATTAGTGAGGAGGAGATTAAAAATGTTGTGCAAAAGAAGAAAACAAATCAGACACCAAAAATAAAAATCGCCAAAGATGTCTCTCTTTTACCTCATGATGGAGAGTTTGTTTATAAAAGAACTGATATGTTATCCAATAAGACTAGGAAATCAAATATTGGTGAACCTGTAAAGGTCGTGAGAATTAGTGAAGAAAAAATTGAAAGCTCTCATGAAAGCAGAGAAATCATAACACCAGGTGCTGAGTTAGAAGATGGCATTATTAAAACAAAACAAAATGCTATTCGATATGAGTTGAGGAAGAATAAATTAATTCTTGGTGGCCAAACATTTGAACTTAATGTTAACCAATTTTATAGCCTAGATGAAGGAAAATCTCAATATCAAATTAGAAAGTCCCATCACCTACATGTAAATAATCTGAAAACATTGTTCATGTTCAATCCATATGCATATGTGGTTGATTATGTGGTTCTTGTCGATCCATGTCAGGTTCCCAACAAACAAGCATTTGAAAGGACAAAATGTTTTGATTATAAATATTATGTAATTGGAGGAACCATTCGGTAAAGGCTAAGAGGCAATTGATTGCGGAATATCCCAATAACTATCTTTTTCAAATAGTGAAATGCATCATTTACACTGGCTTAACAGAAATAGAATCAAAGTTATTGGCATGGGATCATAATGCAGATAATGAGTACAAAATGAAAATGACTTTCATCCAAAGGGTCAGATTTATTCATAATAAATTCATAGAAAAATGTGATGGGGATAAGACACGAGTTAGTGAAAAACTTCGGAATGAATGTTTAATGGAAACAGATTATCAAATTGATGAAAAAAAAGAAAAATATGGAAAATTGAATACAAATTTATTCAAAGGCATGGATAAAATTTTTCAGTTGGCATTTAGAAATGGGGAGATATGGGATTTGATTGATAAGATTGTTGATCAGTGGGAGAATATTTCCATAAAAAATCAGAAGGTTAAAAAGAGTAAACCCATAATATGTACCAATAGTAAGACGGGTCCTAAAATGAAGCAGCTTCCAGAGGATATGACTATCACACCTTGGAGAACAATGCAAGATGTGAAGGATGATAAACTAGTCAAATTAGATCTAGCCCATGTGAAGTCGGGTGAATTATCAATGGAAGAAATGTGTGCAGAATTTCAAAAGTAAGTTTCTTGAATTATTTCTTATTTTTCTTTCATTATAATTTTATTTTAAATGAAATATAATGATGTTGGTAGAATTTTTTATACATGTCACTATATTAACGGTTTTAACTTGATTTATTCAGTCAGAAAATATTTATGAAAATACAAGAACACATGGTTAAAATGTTGAATGAAGACAGTTGGGATGATGTTGTACGCAACTACCTAGAAACAAGTTCTACATCAACACTAAAAGATTTTTATATTTCATTCAATAAGGTATGTTGATTTATACATTCATTTTATTCATATTTAAACTATTTTTATTTTATTACATACATACATACATATACATATACATATACATATACATATACATATACATATACATATACATATACATATACATATACATATACATATATATATATATATATATATATCTGTGTGTGTGTGTGTGTGTGTCATTAAAGATGTCGAAGAAGGATGCAGATGGAGTACCAGATACTTTCAAAAGGTTTATTGAAAAAATTAAGGTGGAAAACATGAGAAAGAAGCGTCTTATGAATGTTGAACTTGATCCTACTCTTAATCATTACATTTGGAATGGGCTTGACAGTATCCAATATCAAATAATACAAGGTGACTATGAAGACATTGCATCACTAATACGTAAAAGGGAATATGGCCTAGTTATTGCAGATATTCCTCATAGTTTCAGTTTCCCAGACATTGAATATGATAGAGAACCATATACTTATCAAGCTTTTAGTAAAGTGGTTACGGGTTTTCAAGAAGTGATAACATCACCACTTTGGCGATTTGCGACATTTCATTTAGAAAAACAGTTTCCAATGTTATTAACAAGCTTCAAGGGTAAAGAAAACTCAAATATGCAACTTACATGGTAATACTTTGAAATTGTATGTTTGATTACTCCTAAAATTTTTTATTCATGTAAAATTTAATTGAACTTTTACTATGTTATGTTACAGGCATAAGCCAAATATTGTTTCTTTTGAAGATCAGCCTATTATAAATGATTATGAGTTCATCCATGTTGAATTTTGGACAAAAGAGGATAGCTATAAGCACATTCTTATGAATCGAGTAGATGGGAAGAGTCATAGCCAAGTATTGATTCATGATGCAATTTTAAGAAAACTAACATATGAGGATAAAGATGTAAAATGATATATAGTTAACATTTATCAAAAACCAAAAGCATTGATTAACTATCTTATAGATCTATGTTCAAATGAAAGAGAATGGGTTTTGGATTTATTCTTAGGTTCAGGTAAGTTTTATTATACAAATTTAAATACAAATTTTTTTTTCTTACTTTTTATGTCTTCATACTAATTTTCTTACTTATTTCTTCTGTGCTTAATGATTAGGTACAACACTAGCATGTTGCCTACTAAAAGGAAGAAATTTCATTGCCATTGAGAAAGACCCAGTTCAATGCAAATTTATTCAACAAAGAATTAACGCTCTTGAATTCCTTCCAAATGCGAAGAAAGAAGTTGGTTTGAAGAACGGAGATTTTAATGAATCAAGTGTAGAAAAAAAATCAAAGGAACCTCAACCACCATTATATGGAATGATTGGAAAGGGACACTTTGGAAGATTTTCAGACATGAAAGATCCATTATAAGACGACAATGATCAAAATGAAGAAAAAAAATTTGTGGAAGAAGCCATCAATGTTGTTCTAGATGATGTTGAAGATGTATTAGTTGATATTGTTGATGATGTTTAAGTTATGCTTGCAAACAGAGCTCATTTTTTAGATCTATTAATTAGTTTTACTTGTAATGTTCAGACTTTGATATTTTATGAGAACAACCCTTATTTTTTACAAATAACATGTGATTGCTATTATGTTTTAACATAAAATTCAATAAAAAATGTTATTTTCTTAAGATTTTTTGTTAAAATTCTCTAAAAAAATTATTTTATTTAACACGTTTTTTTCAACAAAAAGTCTCTAAAAGTGTATTTTTTGCATTCTATTTATATTGAAAATTTGTATTTTTTTTTCATATGGTTAAAAATATTGGGTTTTTAGCGACAAAAATTTGATGTGCATTGAAAAATTACTTAACAATACATAAACATGTAGAAAATATAAAATTTAGAATATTGACCCTTTTTCCGTCTTTTATCTATGTGAAAAAGTGAATATATCATTACAAGTTTTTATTAAAAAAAAAAAAATGTTTTTAAAACACAAGTACATAAATGCACTTAAAAATAAACATCTCATGGAAGAAGAAGACATTAGAAAATATATAGTGTCAAAATCAATCCTATAAAAAAACGTTGGTGATGATACACCACCACTATTCATAATTGACATAAAAAACATCACATAATTTTTTTTTTTTTAAATAAATAAAAATAAATAAAACAAAATTAAAAAAAAAACTTAAAAGTGCCAAAAACATGCTCCAAATTTTTTTTGTGATTCTGCATCACCACCTTTTCAAAATCGAGTGTTTTTCTTTCTACCTCAAAAAGTAGGTACTAGTGCAGTTACCTATTTCATTGGTAATAGTGTTTGAGGAAGAAGTGTACATTGAGCAGTCTAAAGGATTTGAGATCTTCAGCAGTGAATCGCATATGTGCAGACTCAAAAGAGTGTTGTATGGGCTGAAGAAAACACCCCGTGCTTTGTAAACTTGGATCAACAGCTATTTCACCGAACTTGGCTTCACCAAGAGTGAGGCAAATGCAAACCTATAACAAATTGTGGTGGAGGGTAAGATTTTAATCTTTGTTCTTTATGTTAATAATTTAATACTGACTGGTGATGATCAGTTGATACACTCATGCAAGGAGGACCTTGCAAAGGAGTTTGAGATGAAGGATATGGGTCTCCTTCACTATTTCCTTGGATTGGAAATGTGGTAGCGAGAAGGTGAAATTTTTGTGTCTCAAGGCAAGTATGCTAGGTCTTCCAGGAAACTGGAGGAAAGAGGATGCGACATCTAGAGAGGTAGTGGATGCTACTATCTATTGACAGTTAGTGGGTTCGATAATGTATTTATTAAATACAAGACCAAACATATGCTATGCGGTGAACCAACTTAGTTAAGCGATGGTTAATCCTACCAAGCTCTTTTGGAAGGTAGGAAAGCATGTCCTGAGATATCTCAGGGGCACATCTGATTATGGCTTATGGTACAGACATACAAATGAGGTGAAGTTACATGGCTTCACGGATGCAGATTAGGCGAGCAACCCAACAGATAGGAAGAGCACATCGGGATGGGTCTTCAGTATCGGATCTACATCTGTTTCTTGGTACAACAGGAAACAAAGATCTGTGGCACTCAGTTCAGCAGAAGCGAAATACATGGCCCCGAGTCAAGCTGCATGTTTTGAGTAGGTTTAAATAAATAAAGATGACCCCGTCTGTGGACACGAGTCCCAGGACTCCGCTTACAAAGGTTGAAATGAATCCAGCATCAACTCCAGGAGGAGGAGGCGGTAGGGTGAGGGAGGAGAAGATGTTTGTTACCGTGCGTGTCAGGCCTCTGAGTGGCAGAGAACTAGCTCATCGCAATTCATTGGCTTGGGAATGCATTTTATTTTTCCTCCAGTATTAATATTGGATATCCTGAAGCATATTCGAAGGTTGAGTTGGAGATGTTTGTCCTGCGGATTAATAAAAATAGTTCTTTAAAACATGGTCTTTATTAGGGTTTAGATCATTTTTTTCCAATAAGGTCAACGTTCACGTTTTTTTCTGATTGCATGCTTTGGCACAATAGCATACAACCTTCAATTGTTGTGAAACTTTTGGTGTTGAAAGCTGCAAGTATTTATGTGTAGATAGAGTTTTCATACCTTCTTAATAAAAGTAGTTCTTTAAAATGTGGTCTTTATTAGGGTTTAGATCATTTTTTTCCAATAAGTTCAAGGTTCACTTTTTTTTTTCCAATTGCATGCTTTGGTACAATAGTATACAACCTTCGATTGCTGGGAAACTTTTGGTGTTGAAAGCTGCAAGTA
Source organism: Pinus albicaulis (assembly GCA_034641835.2). Classification (NCBI taxonomy): domain Eukaryota; kingdom Viridiplantae; phylum Streptophyta; class Pinopsida; order Pinales; family Pinaceae; genus Pinus; species Pinus albicaulis. The sequence goes on from JAXQQM020059509.1 coordinate 39,301, forward strand.
TTTATGTGCAGATATAGTTTTCAGACCTTCTTGTTCGACAGAGCATGTTTACCAGGAAGGAGCAAAATATGTGACCTTATCAGCACTTACAGGCACTAACGGTAACTTTTTGGCAATATTATACCAGGTTATTTTTCAGTTGTATTTGGTCTGGTGCTAGTTGAATTTCCTTTTCAACTAAATGTTACTTTGAAATGAAACCCTTGAACATGTGCAATGTGATTGAAAAATTCTATATTTTGCAATTAATGTCCTTTCATTCTTGATTCTCCACCGCCTTAGGTTATCTTCGATGATCTGTATTGGTTGCCACAACCTCTCTACTGACTATAGGGAGTCTAATTCTTTGGAAACATGCTTCTAATTACAGTGTTTATCAACATCTCAGCTTGCAATGCGATTGATAATTTTCATATTTTGAGATCCAGTTTCTTACATTTTTTACTCTCCGTCCATTTTTTTAATCTTTCATGGTCTCTGGATTGGCCTCTCCAGCCTGTTGTACTAATTGTAGGGGGAGTCTTAGGGATTTTTGAAACATATCTGCACATTTGGTGTTGGTGGGTAAGCGGGTATTTTGAGATTGAAATGATATAGAGAACTTTCATGTTGTTATTCTTTTAGAGAGAATAAAAATAAATATAATAATAACACACATAGCAACAACACATTCAAATCATGTACCTGCAAAACCCCAATTGGGGAAAAACCGGCCAACAATAGAAACAATAGATCTATTATTTTCCTTGGCTAAAACACAGCAAAGTCGACAAACAAACTAAGCTTTCACTGCTCAACCATGGCTCAATACAATGGAGAATACACAAGGCTTTTAACGGCCTCAACTACATGTAATACCATGAACTCAATACCATGAGTCACCAATACTAGGTGCCCAAAACCACAACTGTTTACCATAACTATTGACACAACCTCAACTCCACCATGAAGTCTTCATGAAGTCTCTATGAGTTAGTTTTCTTTTTCTTTTTCTTAATATTATTAGTTATTTCTATGCAATCACACTATGATCCCTACCCTCTTATCCACCTTTGGCTCTGAAACAACACCGTGTCTTTGGGGATTTGGTCACAAATACCCTATTGTTTCTCGCACCATAAAACAATGAATGGGATCACACCATTCCCATGCACTCGCATCATGCTCCTCATCGAACCATTGCTCAACTAACACTTCTAGTTTGTGCAACGAGCTATTGCTTCAACCAACGCTACTAGTTTGTGTAACGAAGTCCATTCTTGGGGACACTTCATCGATGGGAACAATTTGGGCAGCCAACCAGAGCTTTTGTTAAATTTAGATAACCATGGTATGTTCTATGCTCAATGCAGATTACTTCAATATTTCTTATAGGCCCAATTCAAATTAGCAATCACATAATCATGAAAGTAAGATGTTGATAGAACATAATAATAGATCGACAAAAGACAAGCTAATATAATAAATTAGAATATGTAATTATTCTTGTCCAGCAAAGATAGAGAGAAATGTTTGTTACAACAATCAACAGGATGCCCTGGCCAGAAAAGATTGTGGTTGTTCAAACCAGCTCTTCCAACCTCCCAGAGGTTCAGTCAAACACATACAAGATAAACCTTCCTTCAGTGTCACAGACACCTTAAAATTAAGCTCCCAAACAGTCAACGCAAGTCAATGGAATTTTAGTCAACATTGAAGTCAACAGTGGTCAAAGGGCTGCGGTCGAAGTCAATTTCCTTCCTCGATTTTTGTGCACTCCAATGCGGCCTCAAGAAATCGAAATTTTTGCGGTAAAAACATGGCCAAAGCTTGAGGGTTGACCTAAAGTCAATGTTGGTCAACTTTGTCCAGAAAGCCCTAAAACAGTCCGCAATTTCTCCAGTGTCAGATTCACACGTGAGAGAGAGAGAGAGAGAAGCCTCTTCTAGGTTGTAAAAACTTATGAGATAATGAGGAATGTGTGTGATGAGATGATGATTAAATGAGCATCAAGTATCTCCAATTTATATCCATCAATGAGGGTGTGTGACACATCTATTGGGCTTGGGAGCCTACATTACAAATCTGGCCGACCTTGACAAATTGCACATGTGTGGAAAATAAATTCAAAATATAAGTTCTGCTCATCCAAATAAGATGATCTTTAGATCAATCTTGAACTCTCCGAAAGAGGAATCCAAAAAAAATATCATCATTATCATATGAGCAATGAAACATCGAGTTTAGACCTAGTTGCCCAAAACTAACACTCCCTCTCAACTAGGGAGAACTCCATCTATCCACCTGTGCCATCCTATCATACAGTATAATACTATGCTATCATATATCATCCTGCACTCATGTGTCATCCTGATGTAGCATGCTTTGTTGGCTCTTCTTCACATAAGGAGAGTGAGTCACAAAGACATCACACTCTGCTAACCTGAAATCAGCTTATAGGTTAAAACTTCAATTGGACTCAAAAGAGTCAGATACTGACCCGAAGTTAGTTTAGAGGTAAGAACCTCATCCAGATTTGACCCCATATCAAGTGGTTGGATACATCCCATCCTAGACATAGAGAGTATGACAATCCCCGATGCATCCATTGGTCATGCTATTGGTCTCTATCCAGATTTCCCAACTCATTGGCCAAATAAGAGGTACTTCCCATGAGTCCGAAACTCCATGGGTAAGATTCTTGTGGGGCATAGATCAAAGAGAAGGTCAACCAACTCAATATCATAACGGTGGGGAAGAAGCACACCAACAAGGTTCGATGAACCTAGCCCTGTGGTTGCTGATAGCTCCAAGTAGCTATCCCCAGGCCCCCTGTAGCTCCCAGGGCTCAGAGTCCAACTCAAGCGAAACGCCCACAATAGGGTCTATCCACGATTCCAATATTATCAAGAAAGGTTAATAATTTTAACTTCCCCAGGGACGTCGTGAGAATATCTGTGACCTGCTCATCAGTCCTAATGTGATTGAGCCTTATGGCGCCTCGCTATACCATGTCCCTGACAAAGTGGTAGCTAATATTAATGTGCTTGGATCGGTTGTGGAACACGTGATTCTCAAAAAGATGAATCCCACTCTGGTTATCGCAAAGGTTAACGGTGGTATCTAAAACATGCCCAAAAAACTCACTGAAGAGCTTTCTCAACCAAAAAAATTCACAACAGGCCATACTTGTTTCAATATATTCGGCCTCAGCGATGCTCAAAGCAACTGATTTCCGCTTCCTTCCCATCCAAGAGATCGAAGCAGAACCCAGGGTGAAACAACATCCAAATGTGCTCGTATGATCCACCACACTGCCTACCCAATCGACATCGGTATATCCAAGGAACCATATACTCCTGACAATGTACTCAGCCCATGGTTGATTTTGTCCCAAAGATATCTCAATAGATTCTTGGCACCAAACCAGTGAATGTGATGAGGCTCAACCATATGTTGACTCAAAGTGTTCACTGCAAAACATACGTTCGGACATGAGTTCACTAAGAACATCAAGGCCCCTACGAGTTGTCGATACTTGGTGGGATTCCCAGCTCGGGCCCAATAGCGTTTCCACCCAACTTCTTAAAGTTGAGCTCCATCTGTGCTGACACAAACTTACAATGCACCATTCCAAATCTCTCCAGCAGCTTCACTCTTAGTATCAGTCCCTGTAGTCACTTCTGATTTTACTTCTTCATCTAGATTGGCAAACATTGCTTTGTTTCCAGTCATGTGATTACTACATCCTAAATCTAAGAACCAAACATCATCTTCTTTATCTTGTGCTACATTACAAGCTAATAGCACATTACTTGGGTTCTTTTCTTCTTTTGCTACATTAGCATTTTGCTTATTTTTCATGTCATTTTGCTTCTTTATACATTCATTGGCATAGTGCCCATATTTTTTGCAATAATGACATTGGACATTGGATTTGTCATACCTCTGTCCATGAGCATGTTGGTGTTGATGTCCACCTTGCTGGCTGTTGCATTGGCCGTGGCTCTGACTTTGACTGTTGCTCCTTCCATGTGAATGTGAAGGGTTGTTCCTTCCACCTCTATTTTGGCTTCTGCCTCTTTCTCTTCCTTTGCCTTGACCTCTTCCTCTTCCTGAAGGCATCTGGGTCTTGAAGGCGTGCTCTAGAGATGAGTTTTCATCTCTGCTCAATCTCTGTTCATGAGTTATCAGTGAGGCATGAAGTTCATCTACCGTGAACTTTGAGAGATCTTTGGTCTCTTCTATGGTGGTAACAATAACATCAAACTTAGAAGGTAAGCTCCTCAAAAGTTTCTCCACAATCCTTATTTCTTCAAGAGTTTCTCCATGGGTTCTTATCTGATTTACAATCCCAATCACATGTGTAAAAAATGTGTCTACATTATCTGACTCTTTCATGCAAAGAGTTTCAAAATCTCTCCTCAGCAATTGAAGTTTTGTTGTCTTAACTTTCTCCATACCTTGATAGGCTACTTTCAAAGTTTCCCATGCATCCTTGGATCTCTTAGCTACTGCTATCCTTGGAAACACACTCTCATTTACTGCTTGATACAAATAGAAGAGGGCTTTAAAGTCCTTCTTTCTATTACTCTTCAGTAAATCCTTCTCTGCTTGAGTTAAGGCATTAAAGGCCTACTCATCAGCTGATTCAACAAAACCATCTTCTACAAATTCCCATAAGTCTTGTGAGACAAACAAGGCTCTCATGGTAATAGCCCAATAATCATATTTCTTTCCATTAAATTGTGGAAGTTGAACATTTCCAATGTTCATACGAGTGCTTGGTCCAGCCATTGCTCTTAAACTAAACTCCTGAACTTAAACAAACTATCTTTCCTTTTTCTGAAAGAACAAACTCTTTTAAAACAAAAACAACAGCTCTGTTATCTTTGAGAAATACCTGAACTTTGACTTCTGCTGAACTTTCACACTGCTGGAGAAAACGCTTCAACAAGTCTTCTTCTTGTTCAGCTTCTTTGAAACCTTCAAAGAGCCTGAACTAGCTCTGATACCATGTTGGATTTTTGGGAAATTCCAAACAATAGAAATGCAGAGAGTAAACTCCTCTCCTCTAAACACAGAGAAATTAAAATCAAAATTTTTCTTGCAGACAGAGATGGCATGAATATGCTTTCTTCTGTTTCATTAAACAGAACTAAAAACTATTACAAAATGTCTTCCTCAGTACAGACGGATTCACAAAATATGAGTAAGACTGCTACAGACGCAGTGCTCCACAAAACAAATCTCTGTCTCTCTCAAAATGCTCTCTGTCTCTCTCAATCAACACTGTTGTGTTTTCTTCTTTTCTCATGCACTACTGTGCAAAACAAAACAAATAAGATAATACATCATGGGATCTCGGGCCCTTTTCTCTTTATATGGCGCGGTGGGAACAAACCATAAAACAAAGAAATAAAACATATTACAAAGGAAATTCACTCCCGAACATGAAACTTTAACATAGGCGTGACATACGAGTGGGGACTACATCGCAGTCGGCAATCTGCGATCGGCAGATCGGTGGTACAAACAAAAGTGCGATGGTGAGATATTGCGATGGCGCGATCAAACAAAAAACGCACAATGTAACATTTGTGATCTGCGACGGGATCGCATCGCAAATTGGCAATCAAAACATATGGATGGGCGGATGTAACACTTGCGATGTGCGATGTGCGATTTGTGATGGCGCGATCGCACGATCGCATCGCGGATCAAACATATGGCGATAACAGCTTTGTAATATGCGATGTGCGATGTGCGATGGCACGACGATCGCACATCGCAAACTTCCACATCAACAAGACACTTAACATCTAAACTTGCGATCTTGCGATTTGCGCTAAAATGGTGGGGACCACTTGTCCTCCCTTTTCAGAAACTTAAAGAACTTCCGTTGTTTAATCAATTTTTCTCCATTTTGGTTGTTGAGGGCTTAAAAGCCCGAAATGACTGTTTCCATTAAAGCTCTGCTCTTCCGTAGTTTAGCACTACGAATGTCTTCATTCCTCCTGCAAAAATGACTTCGCCCATAACACAAAATTAATTTCTCCTCTGTCATTTGTGGTTGTGGCCCATCAAAAATTGAATTCATCCTTACGGATTTTTCATTCGTCTTAAATACAGAGTGTTGTGCACTCAAAACTTCTGTTGCCTTTGTACTTTCTTCTTCCTCCTCAAGGCTTAGCAGGTGACTTTAATATTTTCAACAGAAGAAGAAAAGCAGCTGTTAAAGACTCCAGTAATGTTTCTGCTGTGTTTGATTAAAGAGTTCATTTGTTTCTTTGCCTAAAATGGTGTCCCTTGTTTTAATCGATTGTGTTATGGTTGACAGGAAATAACACAAAATGATTCACCTCGTGCGCTTACACAGGTCGCTCCATTGTCTACAAAGCATGGTGGGGAAAGGGATGCAGAAAACAAGGCACTTGTTGTCGTAGTCAGGTCAAGACAAACATTGAGGCAATCAACGACAACACTTCGCAAGCTTGAGCAATTGCAAGATGCTAGTCGGGCTTTAGAAGCACTTCAAAAGGAGGGATGAATAATGATGTTTGTCTTCGCTTGGCCCAAGCTGGGATGAATAATGATGCAGCTCAAACAATTGCTAAGCTTCAAGCAGAAATAGGAATGAATGCAGTGCAAACATGAATGCAGTGCATTCTACCAGTGCTGCCAAAGATGTGGGGTC
>JAXQQM020082479.1:0-22157 GCA_034641835.2 Pinus albicaulis
GTTGGCTTGAGGGGTCCCGACCCAGGTTCGGCTTTAAGGTTTGCCAACAAAACCCTATACTACTGGCGCTTTTGACAATGTCCTGCTTGTGCAGGCTAAGGTCTCACCCGAAGTAGTATGGGAGGTTGCTGGAAGTAGGTTTCCACACTCTGAGAGAGAGAAAGTTAATTGAAGGGGGTCCTTCCAGATTGATCAGACCAGTGCCCAATGCAGAAACCCTTTAACTGCGTACCAGCAGAACATCTCTAGCAGAGCTTATAAATCATGCAATAGTAGGTCAACCGAAGCAAGACATCCAAATCTAACTAGATCTATGCATTTATCGTCTTATACAGTATCACATCCATGTGCGCATCAACAATCATCGGTATGCAGTGCACTGATATAATCAACACAATGCACAACCAATAATCATAACACAGAACGCTTCAGTACTTAGAAAAAAAAATTCTTATTCATTAATTCGAATCTGACTTACGAGACTCTATCTACTGGCACGCACCACGACGGCGGGGTCGCACACATTGAGACTTGTTGAGCCCCAAAGATATCCTTTTCTTTCACCCAATTTCACTTCATTTCATTTGTCCCTTATCAATTACAGGCTTAAATGATCAATAGGATTAATTAAAGTCACTTTAGGAATGTATACAATGACTAACTTGCTATATTTTCGTGGTTTTTTTGTTGTAGTAATTTTTTACTAGACTCAGCTACAGAATGAAGCCATTATATAGCTAGTCACCTATTCCGCATCTATCTTCATGTTCTCATAGGTTACAGGTGTCACTTCAAAGAAAAACGCATATGGGTGAATTCCACAACACTCCCCCATCATTTCGTGCTCTCTACGAAGTCTGAGCAAGAATCTATAGGTGGTTATGCACGTGGAAGAGATCAAAACTAAGAAGCAGATTCCTACCAGGACAGGGACTCTACAGATGTCTCCAGCAAGAGTACAAGGCTTCCACAAGAGTTCTAATTTGATTTTAATTGGGAAAGACACTTATCCCTATTTCCTCTCAAGGGTAGTTATGTATTTATTTTATAAGAATGACTCGGGAGACCGAGAGATAGTTAGCGAGATTGATGTTTTGTTGTTAGATCTCAAAAGTCCGTAATACTCTGTTTCTGAAGAATTTTCCCTTTAATGAAAGACATTCAACTTCATTGCATGATCTAAGGCAATATTGAGGAGATTTGTATGCTAATCCGGTGGTAGAGGGCCCCTACTGCCCGAGAAGCTTTGTGCATATTGTTTAGATAAGTAACTTTAGCCTTGTTTCATTCCTAATTTAAATAGTTTTTTGAACTTTATGTTTTATGCTCACTTAAATCGGATGTTACAGCCAGTCTTGTTCTTATGAATTGTTCCAAAATATCACTAACACTGAATGAGACATAGCTGTGGTGTTTTAGAGTCTAGTTGCATTTTTTCTGAACTTCATATTTTTATGCTCACTGACATCAATTGTTACAGCCAGTCTTGCTCTTATGAATTGTTCCAAAATATCACTAACACTGAATGAGATAGAGCTGTAGTATTTCAGTGATTAGTTGCATTTTAGTTTAGTTGTAAAACTCCGGAGGTTAATGGCACTCTAGTTCAATTCTGTTCACTGTATTTCAAGTTTGATTGATTGCATTCTTGTTCAGTTCTGTTTAATGTATTTCAAGTTTCATTAGTTAGTTGTATGCTAGTTCTATTCCATTAGACTTCAAGGCCTTCATTATTTACAAACTACTCTTGTTATTAATCTCTTCCAACACATCATCATATGGACAGGAATTAGTGATATCAGTTCGAGGCCTTGACTGTTCTGCAATTTCTTATAATTTTACAAATAGCCTTTTTCCAAAACTATTCCAAAAGATTTCTAACTCTCGAATGAGGCTTAGTAGTGACAATTTGAGTTGCAGAATGGATTAATTTTAGTGTCATAAGTTAATTTAGAGTAGGGTTCCTTACTATGCTACAAATAATCTTTTCCAATTTTGTTCCAATAAATTTCTAACCATGGATGAGATTTTTGTGATATTGTAAGTTGTTGTCTACTTAGAAGAAGCTCATTGCATTAAACTTATCATTTTCTCAAGTTATTCCAACATATTTCTAATGAATGAATTGGACTGAGTTCATGTTATGAGTTATTGAATTCATGTTATGAGTTATTTTTCTTGTTAAAGTTTTGCATTTTCTGTTCTCAAGTGCCATACATAGTTTAGAATAGGTTTTTCTCTGTTTTAGTGTGACCAACAACTTCTCTTTACCAACACTTAGTTATTTTCCTCTTAGAATAAAAACACAAAACCAAAAACATTGGAAAAACACTAAACACAACGTAGTGAGAAACAGATACCTAGGCACATATAGTGCACTTCACTTCAATAGTTTACTAGCCCTGGTTGACAATTTATGACATCAATTTAGGAACACTAAGTTGAGCAGACATTTTGGCGCCGTTGCCGGGGAAGTGTAACTAGGTAGCCTTGTTTCTTACCTCCCAAAAACAATGACATGCGTAGAGAAAGAGACTCAAGGGGTAGATTCATAAGAAGCAGAAGCTTGATTCCTAGAACACCACTTGTTTCACCAAGACCAAGAGCCAGCACACCTCCAACTCAAACCCACATTCCATCCTTTACTGATCCTAGAATTCTAGAGGACTTAAGATCAAATATTCCATTAGAAAGACCTTCCACTTTACCCACTGAACCTGTCTTAGAAGAAGATTCAGGAACCCCTGCTAGGGACATAAACTTTTCAACTTCCACAGAAGAATCAACTATGGCAGAAGAAGGGGGAGGAGGAGTTTTTAATGGATAACACACACTATTTGGAGGGGGTAGAGGTAGAGGTAGAGGAGAAGGAGGTAGAGGTGCAGAAGGAGAAGGAGGTAGAGGTGAAGAAGGAGGCAGAGGAAGAGGTAGAAAGGAAATGGGAAGCTCTTTTGGGTTTCCTATAGTAGATGAAGAAACCAATGCAACTATGAAAAACATTTCACCCTCTGTCCTTCCAAACTTTTATGGACTTAAAACTGAAGATCCTGAAACCTTCCTATTTGAATTTTAAGTCCTATGTAGAACCTATGACTACTTACAAGATGCTCAAAAACTTAAACTATTCCCTTCAACATTGAAAGGAGCAGCATTAAAATGGTTTATGAGTTTGATCAACAGTTCTATTAGGACATGGGAAGACATGAAACAAGCATTTTTAGAGAGGTATTTTGATTACTGTATGCCAGTCAACCATAAGGAGGAAGTGTTTAAAATGTTACAAAAAGAGGATGAAAATTTGGAAGATTTGTTGGAGAGGTTTAACTATAACATCAAGAGGGAAAAAATGGAAAAATTAGATCAAGACACTTTGAAAGCTCTCTTATTGAAGACAATTAGGGATGAATGGTTAGATATCCTTAACATGATGGGAAAAGGGGATATATCTCAGCTCACATTACCTGAAATAGCTAAATTATGTATCAACCTTTCAAGAGGGAAATCTAAAACTGTAAAAGGACCAAGAGACCCTGCTCTTGCAAGGGCAAGTAAGTCTGCTTCTGGGACAGTAAGTAGGGTAGAAATAGGACATATGCTTGATGAATTCAAATCTGATAATTTAGGGAATCTTAGTGAACAAATAGACACCCTTAAGTTACAAAACAAGCAGAAAACTGAATCTGATGCCTTAGCAATCTTTTGTCCCAAATGTAGAAAGAAGCATGCCTTGAGAGAGTGCCCTTTGGATGCAAAATTAGTAGAGACCTGTGTAATTTGTTCAGAAAAACATGAGACCAAGAGTTGTCCTTCACTTCCTGGTCTTAAAGTTGTCTTTCAAGAAGAAACCCCTACAAATTCCATAGAATCTCTCAATTTTGTCTCTAGAAGGCCTTGGCAAGGACCTCAAACACAAGGATTCCATGATTAGCTGTATAATCAACCCCCACCAAATTGGAATTCTTGGCAGCAACCTTGGCCCCAATTCCAAAATAAATCTCAAACTTGGGCACAAGGAGCACAAAATCTCTATGGAAGATACTCTCGGTACTATCAATATCCACCATATCCACATTTCCCTCCTCAACAGAATTTTCAACAAAATCCTCAACAGAATCCTCAAAATCCACAACATCAAAATCAACCACTTCCATTACCATTTCCTCAGAAAAAAAATCAGTTACCTACCCAACCCATACCAAACCCCAACAATAAAAATCCTTAGAACACATACATGATAGAAGGCCAACAGTTTCCAACTTATTTGATTACTCCTTTAGACCTTAGTGATGTTCAACTTAGGTCTGGAAGAATACTTGAAAAGAAGAAACCTTTTGTAATCATACAAGAGAAAAACAACTCTGAGGAAGATTCTCTACTGGTGAATAAAAGTCTTGAAGAGAACACACCTTTCCAAGACCCAAACATTGAAAAATCAAAACAAAAAGAACCAATAATTTCAACTCCTATATTAGAGCAGCCATCAACATCCACTTCTACACCTCCCTTTTCAGAAAGATTACAAATTGATAGGGGTGTAGAAAAAAAAATTATGGTGCCTAATTATGATTTCCTAGATGAGCTGAGAAATGTTTGTATTAAGATCCCATTATTGCAAGCTATCAAGGAAATTCCAATCTTAGCAAAGACAATAAAGGAGTTGAACATGAAGAAAACAAGAAAAAGAATAAGAGAGATAAAGAAAATTCAACTGGAAGGAAAAAGAACAGATATCATGATAGGTAAGATTGCTATTCCAAAGTATCTAGACCCAGGAAATCCAGTTGTTAAAATTCACATCAATGGAATTGAGATCCAAAACACACTTATTGATTTAGGAGCAGCAATCAATATTATGAGTAGACAAATCATGGATAAACTAAAACTTCCTAATCTTCTTTTTACACCCACATTATTACAATTAGCAGACAGATCTGTGATCAAACCTGATGGGGTAATAGAAGAAATTCCAGTGTCCCTAGATTCTTGGGAGTATCCTGTGGATTTTATGATCCTAACTCCTAAGAGTAATCTAGGAGGGCATCCTATTATATTAGGAAGACCTTGGTTAGCTACAGCTGATGCTTTCATTAGTTGTAGATTCGGTGATATGTACATCTCTGATGGTAGTTCAACCAAGAAATTTACCTTGTATCCTCCAGCAAAAACAATTACGGAATTAGATGATACTCAATGGATAGAGGATGAAGAAGACTTACAACCTCTCTTCACAATTTCAGAAATTAGTGAAGATAGCCAGATTCTGAATACCTTAGAAAACTTTGAATCCTCTTCGGAATACAAACATGAAAAATTTCAAGAAGAATCCAACATTGAGTTTTTATCATCAAGACATATGTCTCTCTATTCCATGGATAAATTTGGCAGCTCTACAATTGAGATATTTCCAAGCAAAACTTTAAACATAAACAAGAACCTAGAGAAATCTCAACAAGAAGAGCTAGTCAAGATATTACAGAGACATTCTTCTACATATGCATGGGAGTACACTGATATGAAAGGGATAAGCCCCAAGACTTGCACTCATCACATCTACATAGAGGAAAATTGTAAACCAATCGGACAACCTCAAAGACGGATGAATCCAAATCTTAGGGAGATTGTTAAAGAAGAATTGCATAAATTGTTGAATGTCAACTTTATCTATCCTATTTCAGATAGTCAGTGGGTTTCTCCTTTGGTAATTGTGCCAAAGAAAAATGGTAAATGGAGGGTATGTATTGACTACCGAGAATTAAACAAATCTACTCTTAAAGATCATTTTCCCCTACCTTTCATAGATCAGGTGTTAGATACCTTAGCTGGAAAAAAGTACTTCTCATTTCTAGATGGGTTTAGTGGTTATAATCAAATTCAATTAGCACTTGAGGATCAAGACAAAACCACATTTACCTGTCCTTGGGGTACCTATGCTTACCGATTATTTCCATTTGGATTATGCAATGCACCTGCAACATTTCAAAGGGCAGTACTAGGAATCTTTTCAGATCTAATACATGATTGTGTAGAGGTATATATGGATGATTTCACAGTTTATGGAAACACATTTGAAGAAGCCTTAGCAAAATTGGAAATTTTTTTAAAGAGATGTAAAGAAGCAAATATTTCACTAAGTCATGAGAAGTGTTTTATGATGTTTACTGAAGGAATTGTTTTGGGGCATCACATTTCAGGGGATGGGATTAGAGTTGATGAGTCAAAAGTTGAAGTCATCTCTAACTTATCTGTTCCAAGTTGTCAAAAATATGTTAGGAGTTTTCTAGGATTTACAAGATATTATCGAAGGTTTATAGAAAACTTCACCAAGATAGCATCTCCACTTTTCAAATTACTTACCAAGGACTGTGAATTCAAGTGGAATCCTGATTGCCAGTTAGCCTTTGAGACCCTGAAAACAAAAATATATAAAGCACCTATTTTAAGGGGACCTAACTGGAAGTTACCTTTTATATTTCAACAGATGCCTCAGATACGGCTTTAGGAGCAGTATTGGGACAAAAATACCTGATTCCTTATGCCATCTATTATACAAGTAAAAATTTGACTCCTTCAGAGTTAAATTATACTGTAACTGAAAAAGAGTTTTTAGCTGTTGTTCATGCCATAAACAAATTCAGACACTATATAACAGGCTATGAAACTTTTGTTCACACAGATCACTCTGCAATTAGATATCTAATGAACAAATCAATTACTAATGGCAAAGTCATAAGATGGTTATTGCTTTTACAAGAATTCAACATTACCATTCTAGATAGGCCTGGAAAACAAAACACAGTAGCTGATTTCCTATCTAGACTCCAAAACATCAAAGATAACACTCCAGTTGAAGATCAATTTCCTGATGAATATCTTTTTGCAATTTCTACTCAAACTCCTTGGTTTGCTGACATTGCTAATTATTTAGTTTCAAGGAAATTTCCTTCAATAATGAATGCAAGAGACAAAAGAAAGATCATTTATGACAGTGCAAAATATTCATGGGTTGCTAATGAGTTATACAAAACAGGTCCAAATTTTATCATTAGGAGATGTGTTCGGGAAGATGAGATGCCTGAGATCCTTAAGGCATGTCATGATGAACCTTGTGGCGGACACTTTGTTGATAAAAGGATAGCTTATAAGGTCCTTCATTTAGGATACTATTGGCCATCCATTTTTAAAGATGCTAAAGAGTATGTCAAAAGGTGTGACAGTTGCCAAAGGGTAGGGAAACCTTCTCCTTCAGGTGAGATGCCATTGCAGCCTCAGGTACATATTGAACCTTTTGAAAAATGGGCCTTAGATTTTGTAGGACCTATTAGTCCTCCATCAAGACAAAAGAAATATATATTAGTTTGCACTGATTATGTTACCAAATGGGTAGAGGCCAAGCCATTACTTTCTGCTACTGAAGCATCTGTAGTTAATTTTCTTTTTGAGGATATTTTTACTCTTTTTGGTGTCCCAAGGGAAATTGTTACAGATCAAGGAGCTCAATTCACATCAAGGCTAGTGGAACAAATGATGGAGAGGTACAAAATCAGACACAGAAAATCTACTCCCTATCATCCACAAGCAAATGGTCAAGTGGAATCTACTAATAAGGTCATTGAAGGGATCCTAACAAAGACTGTTCATTTACATAGAAGATATTGGGCAGACAGGCTTCCTGAAGCCTTGTGGGCCTATAGAACTACATGGAGAAGCACAACAGGTCATACTCCTTATGAACTTGTTTATGGAAAACAAGTTTTGTTTCCCATAGAGTTTCATATTCAAACTTTTAAAATGGCAGTTCAACTAGGACTTGATCTAACAGAGGCACAAAAGTGCAAATTGGAGCAGATTAATGAATTGGATGAAATCAGAAAATATGCAGTCCAGAAAACAAGTATAGTCTAACAGCAAAGGACTAGATGGCATGATGAGTACATCAAGGAAAAGAATTTCAAAGAAGGTGACTGGGCTCTCTTGTTTGATTCAAAGTTCAAAGATTTTCAAGGTAAATTCCAAACACATTGGCTTGGGCCATATGAAATTATGAGAATTTTTGACAATGGAGCAATAAAAATCAGGACAATAGATGAAGAGAAGGTCACTTTTCTTGTAAATGGTCATAGATTGAAGTTGTATCATAAGCCACTTTCAAGAGAAGAATTTGTCAAGAGATTCCAGGAAAACAGTGATGTGAAGTTAATGAAGAAGAATTTTTCTTCATCAACTTAGTTGAATTTTCTGAATTCAAATGCATGAAAAAAAAAAGTATAAACATGAAAACTAATCACTGATTAGCATGTTTATACAGAAAAGATAAAGTGAAAATCAGAATTCTTCTGACACTTTAGCTTTTCAAATTTGTTCTTTTTCTGCAAGCAGCTATCACAAAATCATAAGTCTCACTCCATCATGTCTCCATTCATTCATATTTCATTCACTCCATTCATCCATACTTCATTCACTCCATTTCATGGTCCATTTCATTTCCATCTTATATTTCTAAATTTGATCTCTTTTTGCAGATTGAGTATTACAAATCACGAGTTGCAGACCACTTTTTATGGTTCATTCCACTCCACAATTGTGATTCATTTCATTCCATTACATTTCACTTCACTCCTGAGCCATTCCACCATATTTCATGATCCATTTCATACAACATTACATTCCATGTTTCAAAGCTCCTACAGGTACATTCTGCAGCCAGCCAGGCATTTTGCAGTCAGCTAAACATTCTGCAGCCAGATATCCTGAAGGCAATTATCCAGCAACCACTTGTTCAGCAACAAATTGACCCTGCACACCTATGTCAACAAGAAAAATCAAAGGAATTATGAAGACTGAAGAATCAATGATTTTCAAAGGAGGACAAAGCATATCAAAACCACAAAAATTAAAGGAAAGGAAAAGGTAAAGTTGTAAAATTATTATGATGATAGAATATGAAAGTTATAGTATAGTTAAGTCATGTATGATTCAAAAATTTGTTTTAATTATTTTTGTTGATCATGCCTATTAAACCTATCATAAAAAATTTGGACAAAATCCCTTCCACTCTGCCATATCAAATCATCATTTAAAACTTAACGGTTAAGTACTGAAGTGACCTAATTGGTCACGTCACCAGGCTGAAGTATTCAGTGATGATTTTGAATTTCTCATGAAATTTTTTCGCGGTATTTTCTCCCATGATGGCTCTAAAACTCATTAATTCATGTAAATCACCCTCACTACATTTCACTCATTCTATAACCTCTTCATATCATCCTTCCGTAGCTAATTCCTACTGCATAAACAGAGAAAGCACCTTTGGGGTAGAAACAACTCTTTAACAACCATTTTCACCATGGATAGAAGAGTAGTAAATTGAAGGTTGAGAAGAGAAGCCATGGGTCTCATAGTAAGGTCCGAACCAGTTGGAACCAAATACTTAGAGGGTTACCCACAAATTAGAGAAATGCTACAGCAGGCTGGGTGGTTACAATTTTTGGAAAAATTCAATGGTTTTCATAAAGAGGTAACTAAAACATTTGCACGATCCTTCAATGGAGAAAAAGTAGAAATAGGAGATGTTAAATTCACTATTACAAAAGGTTTCATTGTAGAAGCAGAGGAATTACCCAGGCAAGGAGAACGATGGTTCAAAAATAAGGAATTTCATAATGAGGCATGGAGGAAAATGCTCAAAACACCAGGTATGGATGTTTCCATTTTTATGAAGGGCATAATGGCAGAATATGTTACTCATTTTTCAAAAGTTTATAACTTGTGAGGGAAGGTTTTGTACCTTATATATTTATCATATTCAGCTAATTATGCATTTCTTAGATGAAGAAATCAATTTACCCTTTTTCCTACTTCATAGTCTGAAGAGAATGGCCTCTAATGTTCAAAAGAGGGTTCAATTCCTGGAAACCACTTTGTACCACCATGGCCTAGTTAAAATCCTAATTGAACATCATTTGAGAAAGGTGGGAGACAATTGGGATGAGTTTCTAGTGAGGAATCACTTTGAAGAGCCCAAGGAATCTCCATCTGAAGGCAAACTTACAAGAAGAAGCAGGAGAGAGAAAATTTCCAAAGCTGTTGAAACTAAAATTGGTAAGTCCATACAAGAGGACAGTGAGGAGATAATTTCTGAGAAATTGACTGAAATTAAGAAACAACTTAAAAAAGAGAAGATGATAAGAAGGTATGCCAATGAGAGAGGTGAAGGACCATCTCAACCAAGACGGAGCCACAGGCTTAGAGGTGTATTCAAGAAAATAGGGGTTAGACAAACGGGAATTATAAACATTGAGGATGAAGAGACACCAACTGCTAGATCACCTAAGTACCAGTACGAGGAGGATCTTGATGAAGGAACTCCGGAGATAGACCCAACACAACAACAAATCTATAATTATGTTGAGACATTAGAAAAGAGAGCCTTAGAAAGTAGAGGAAGAACTCCTAGCCCACCAGAATCTGCAATTGATGTGCTAAGAAGAGACAAATATGAGTTAGAAGTACTCAATAGGCACATAAAGAATGAAAATGACATTATGAGGAGCAAAGTTGCTTAAAACGTGATATAAATACAACTCTCTCTCTAAAAATGGGAAAATTGTACAAGGCTAGTAAGTATAAATCGAAGAAGAAAAATGCACTTATAAATTTGATATTCAAGTTGGTCAGTAAGGAAGCCTAGGAGGCCATTGAATATCAGCAAAGCAGTACATGAGCCTAGATGTCCCAAAGTTATAAGTCTCAAAATACATGAGTTGATCGCATGAGGACATGCAAAAACTTTGGCAAAGGTATGTTGAGCCCCAAAGATGTCATTTCTTCACCAAATTTCCCTTCACTTGGCTTTTGTCTCTTATCATTTACAAAGCGAAATGGGGTCAATATGGGATTGACAAAGTCACTTTAGGAATGTATACAATGACTGACTTGCTATATTTTCATGGTTTTGTTGTTGTAGTAATTTTTTACTAGACTTAGCTACAGAATGCAGCCATTCTGTAGCTAGTCGTTAAACTATCTTCATGTTCTTACAGTTACAGTGTGCTTACCTTACGAAAACACATATTGAATTCCACAACACTCCTACATCATTTCTTGCCCTCTACAAAGTTTGATCAAGAATCTACAGGTGGTTATGCACGTGGAAGAGACCAAAACTAAGAAGCAGATTCCTACTAGGACAAGGACTCTACAAATGTCTCCAACAAAGTACGAGGCCTCCACAAGAGTTCTAATTTGATTTTTATTGAAAAAGACACTTGTCCCTATTTCTTCTCCAGGACAGTTATGTATTTCTTTTATAAGACTAACCCGGGAAACCGAGAGACAGCTAGCTAGATTGATGTTTTATTGTTAGATCTCAAAAGACCCATTACTTATTGTAGCCTTTTAATGAAAGAAGAGCAACTTAATTGCATGATCTAAGGCAATATTGAGGAGATTTGTATGCTAATCCAGTGGTAGAGGGCCCCTATTGCCCGAGAATCTCTGTGCATATTGTTTAGATAAGTAAATTTAGCCTTGTTTAATTCCTAATTTAAATAGTTTTCTGAACTTTATGTTTTATGCTCACTTAAATAAAATGTTATAGTCAGTCTTGTTCTTATGAATTGTTCCAAAATATCAATAACATTGAATGAGACACAACTATGGTGTTTTTTAGAGTCTAGTTGCATTTATTTCTGAACTTCATATTTTTATGCTCACTGACATCAAATGTTACAACCAGTCTTGCTCTTATGAATTGTTCCAAAATATCACTAACACCGAATGAGATAGAGCTGTAGCATTTCAATGATTAGTTTCATTTTAGTTTAGTTGTAAAACTCCGGAGGTTAATGGCACTCTACTTCAATTCTGTTCACTGTATTTCAGGTTAATTGATTGCATTCTAGTTCTGTTCTATTCATTGTATTTCTAGTTTCATTAGTTAGTTGTATGCTAGTTCTGTTCTATTAGACTTCAAGGCCTTCATTATTTACAAACCACTCTTGTTCTTAATTTCTACTAATACATCATCATCATAGGAACAAGAATTGGTAATTTCATTTTGAAGTCTTGACTATTCTTCAATTTCTCATAATTTCACAAACTGCCTCTTTTCCAAAGCTATTCCAAAAGATTTCTAACTCTTGAATGAGGCTTAACAGTGATATTTCGAGTTGTAGAATGGATAAATTTTAGTGTTATAGGTTAATTTAGAGTAGAGTTCCTCACTATGTTGCAGACTATCTTTTCAATGTTTTCCAACAAATTTCTAGCCATGGATGAGATTTTCTCTGTGATATTGTAGGTTGTTGTTTATTTAGAGGAACCTCATTGCATTAAACTTATCATTTTCTCAAATTATTCCAACATATTTCTAATGAATGAATTGGACTGAGTTCATGTTATGAGTTATTGAGTTCATGTTATGAGTTATTAAGTTCATGTTATGAGTTATTTAGTTCTTGCTATGAGTTATTTTTCTTGTTAAAGTTTTGCATTTTCTGTTCTCAAATGCCATACATAGTTTAGAATAGGTTTTTCTCTATTTTAGTGTGACCAACAACTTCTCTTTACCAACACTTAGTTCTTTTCCTCTTAGAATAAAAACAAATAACCAAAAACATTGGAAAAACACTAAACACAACGTAGTGAGAAACATATACCTAGGCACATATAGTGCACTTCACTTCAACAGTTTACTAGCCCTGGTTGACAATTTATGACATCAATTTAGGAACACTAAGTTGAGCAGACAGATATTCTGAGTTTTGCATCTCAAAATCTAAACCGCAGAAACCTCCAATTTATCACAGTTGGAAGGTTGTTCTCAGAACTTCAGCTGAGAAACCTATGGAGGGATCAACCCTTCACACTGTGGATCCATTGCAGTCTTATGGGATTTTCTTTGTCATATCCAGCATCAGGTCATCCATCTATTCTCCTATGCAGCAACATTTCCTGCAAGAATTGCGTAATTCTGCAGTGAGGGTTTGAGGAGAAGAGGAAGTTCCAAGAAACTCAACTTGGAATATTGTGAGGTATTAATCCTTCACTCCAGGGATCACTTCAGTAGCCTGGGATCAACATTGTATTATCTATCAGTAGGCTACATCATCAGCCATCCTAGACAATGAAATATTACCCAACAGTTATGCATGCAACGACTGGATATTCAATGGAGGAGCTAGATCCTAAGTTTCTCAGCTTGGGATCGGGAGAAGGGACCAGCCCTTTAGTTATTGAGCTGAGTGGGTTATATTACAGTAGATAGATCATTCTTTCAGCCCCAGATTAGCAGTTGTCTCCAGGAAGTGCATAACTCAACCATCAGGGGTGCTGTTTGCAACCCAAAAAGGGCTGAAATTCCAAACTCAAAATCTAGCCAAACCATTTCTAGATTTTTATGGGTTTTTTTGAGTAGAGTCCGTGGTTAAAATACTGTATCTTTTTTAGCACTCTAGTAGCCTCTTGCACATAGATCTTCTTCCCAGCAACAGTAGTAGTTTTTACTTTCCGGTGCTAGTTTCCAGTAGAGTTGTTTCAACCATCTTTGGATGGCTTGAGTGCATCCCTTTTTCGAGCACTGTGTATATTCATTTGTTTTTGATACATAATGATATGGCTCAACTGTTTTTGCTCATATTTATGATGTTTTGATATATTCCGACATTTTTCCAGTTCTACATGTTTTATTCTTATTTTACCATAGTTGGAATTGTGCATATGTTCTATATTCCCGTCTTTCCCATTTTGGGATATTACAAAGTACCATTCTTCTTTGGCATAATGATGATGGGTGACACACATGGTGAGTTACTTGGTCGAATGACACCCTGCTCTAGTAACTGCTATAACTTCTTCTTCTTCACCTCATTTTCCTCTATAATAGATTTCCTATGCAACACAACATTTGGAAACATAGAGTCAAGAAACAATTGGATCTCATGCTCCATTTCCCTCGGGTGGGAGCCCTTTAGGCTCCTGGAACATACCCTTGTAGGCATGCAAAAAATATTTTGTTCCTTAGTACACCCTTCTAGGGATGAATTATCTCTCATGTACTCTACAAGTAAATTTTCTCTTAAAATAACAAAACATACTTATTTCTAGAACCGATCAATTTTTTTTTGTGGTTCACACTTACCAACTAAATCTTCAACTTGCCTTTGTGTGCATTGATGATGAAGAAATTTTCATCCTTAATCAAGCAATATTGGTTGTCTCTCCACATGAATATCACATCCTGCATTGAAATATAGCTTGAGTCCTAAACATAACTCCAGATACATCAAGTGGAAATACATCTAATGCTACATCATCAATAAAATCAACACTAATAGCAAATTTTATTATGCATTATTTTGTTACCTTTATCTTTTCCTCCTAGTTGATCCATCCTAATGGATATATGATAGGATGGTCATGAGTCTCTAGTCCCAATTTCTTGACGAGATTTGTTGCTATGAGATTCACTTGTGACCTTCAGTCAAATAGAGCATCAATTTTCATCTTCTTGTCTTGTACCTTTATATGGAAGAGTGTGGTCATTTCCTTCTTTTCCTGTTGTCGAAGCTTACTTAGATTCACCCTTGTTAATTTGGTAGTTCAGGGAAAAATTCCCTCCTTTGGACAACCTTCCTTATCAACAAATACCCCTCCTATCCCTTGGAAGAATTTAATTTGGTTAAGGAAAAATATATTTTTAATATGAAACCCTGTGTGCAAAAAAGTTCAGGTCGGCCTAAGGACTTATTGGGCTCCAAGGAAGCATATAAATAAAGGAAAAGTCAACCTCGGTTAACTTCACATCCACTCATCCATTATTCGATCTCCTCTTGTTATTTTTTCATACATCTGAAATTTCAGGTCTCTCACTCTCATACGTGTGAAGGGTTTGGAGGCAATTATAAAATCTATGTTGACTTTGTTTGCTAGGACAATTTTACCATTCATTGACCACATTTGACTTGGTTTGACTTGCATAATATTGATTTTGGGAGGCCGAATTATTTGGCATAAATATTGAGGTGTTATGGGTTGTTTGATTGTAGTTGATCGTAGAGTTTGACTACAGGAAATTTGAGTTTGGCTGAGAACTTTCTCTCTCCTTTGACTATGTATTTTTGGGACTGTTTTGAATGATATTTGACCAAATTCGAAGGATGCATTGACTGGTAGTTTTACTTTTGAATTATCATTGGTTAGGGCATCATTTATTGCTGTTGAATTTGACCATATTTTATAGTTATATCATGTTGTCACCCTAGAGAAAATTCTTCGCTTTGGGGGAACCAATGCTTGGAACATCTAAAATATTGATAAATATGTTTAAAATATATGTTCGGAGGGAAATAATGGTTGGAGAGAGAGATTATGAGAGTGGTAATGATTGCTCTAATTCCAAAAGTTGTCTTTAAAAACCACAATGGAAATGAAAATTAGGATGTCAAAATTTAAATTCAAGAGGTGGTTAGAGGAAAAATAAAGAAAAACATGGTTTTAGCTTAGGCACTTAAGAATCTCAACCTCAACTCTGTAGAAAGAATAATGAGTAGAACAAGAATTTACTAGTGAGTATGTGGAATGTGGAGCACCTATTAAGAGTTTTTGAATCGAGAAATTGAGTACCAACAAGTAAATTCAAAGTCATTAACTAAAATATCCCTACTGCATCGTACATTATTATAGCAGAAGCATAACATAAATAAAATGAAAAACATAAAAAGAAAAAATGAGTATGCAACTTACCCATATAAGGAAACAAATTGGTCTTTATTCCTTAGTTTCATAGAGATATTTCATTACATTTTCTTCATTTTCAGACTCCACCTTCAGATTTTGAATGCCTGTTCGGTCCCTTTTTTGGGTTTTTATTTTTGTTTCAAAATTAACTATCAAAATTAATTATAAAACTAATTCCTATGACAATATCACAATTATTAGCTCTCTTTGTATAATAACAAGAACTACACAAATACAATGGTTTTCACAACATATACATGACCAAAGGCGGACATATATATATATATTATAATAATAATAATAATAATAATTAAAAATTAAATCCCTCTTATAAAATTAACTATGTAAATGTAATAAAGGCTGATGTGGGTCCGCGTTGTGGATGGGAGATTTGTTGGGCTCTGCAGCAGTTCAATGGCATGTGGGTCCTAGTTTGAACACATGTGGTTTTGTGAAACCAAAACTGCTTTGCAATAGATCCCAACAATGGTTTCTAGAATACGTGGAGGGATGGCACAATTTATTCCCACTGTTGATTTTCCGATGACGGTTTGACTAGACCACTTTGTGACACCCATCATATCATTTAAAGTTAAAGCATGTGAGGTGGTCGCAAATGCATTGATCTGGGCGAAAAACATTATAACCATTGATTTCTACTGAAATCATGGTAACACTGTTGTTGCATGGATTTTACAGTACTAACCATGGAACTTACAATGAAAAACTATTGAACTATATCCAATAAATCACCTTTTTCATTTGGTTGTAAAATTGGAATTGATATAATTTCAAAGTCCAATCTCTCTTTAATTGTAATATACAGTTTAGTGAGAGATTCCAGATGAACATCGTAGAGAGATTCCAGATGAACATCGTAACACAATTCAACAGATTTGATTTCTCGTATAATTTTTTTCCTTTCAATTCATCTAGTCCATAGGTAGAAGGGCCATAGTATTCATTTCAAGCCTCATGTGATATACACTTCTTTTGAAATATATGATCAAATACATGATCAACACTTTCCTCTTCTCTAGTTGCAAACATTTCTCTTAACATTTCTGTATTGCTCTCTTCATTTGTTTTCACAATATCCCATTATGATAGTACTCTATTTCCTATAAATCATTTGAATATGCTTATCATGATCTATTTCTTCAATTTTATTTTTCTTTACTACCTAGGATGCATCAACATTCAAATTTGAATGCAGAATTTAGAATTTCTATTAAGATGTTCGATCTTGCACCATTATTTTAGTTAACAATTCCACCATTATTGTACACACATTAAGATCATTTTGGCTTCCCATGAATTGCATCAACATATACTATACTATTCTTATCAATCTCCCAACTAGTGAGTATCTGAGATAGCTGAGTGACAACTTTTCTTTCCAATCATCGCCACAAGGGATGGGCACCATAAACATGATCATAGGCTTCCTAAAGAACAAGATCCAGAGCAACATCTGTAACCCCTAAAGCAACACCTCTCTCTGCAAGACGAATAGATACATCTTTCATATGTAGTCTCACAACCTTTTTAAGGATCAAATACAACTATCTCATGAAGTCTATTCAATAGATCTGGCCTAAAATTTTACAAAATTTCTTGCCTAGTGTTCTATCTTCCGGTTTTTATTGTTGTGTGGACACACAATTTAACAAGAAAGTGATATGCTCCAATATTGGATGTCGTGATAATGATTGTGTTTGAGAAGCTAATAGTCTGACTTTGTCCATGCGTAAGTCTACCATCATCATGTTGAGAAATATAGGGGTAGCTAGATTAGGTGATTTCTCTTAAATTGATAACTGCTTGTGATATCTTATTACTTGTATTGATTAACTTCTTCTTAAACTTTATTATTATTGTGTTCTTATCATCAAAGAACTACCAAAAACTAAAGAACAATGAGACAAAAGGACAGAAGATATAGGCGATTAACCGGGGCCAAAACCTCTCCCAATGAGAGGAAACCCAAAAGAAATCTTATGTTCTTATAATACTTCAATTGACGAATTCCAAGACCTATGACCCTTGACCAAGACCATTCCAAGACCAAGTCAAAATTTCTTCTTAATGAGCTTTCTTCTAGCTACTTTTATCTAGCAGCTTCCAACAACTTCGACAACCTCCAACTACTTTGACCCAACAACTTCTAGCAACTTTGACCCCCAACAACTTTCCAACAAATTTCCAACACCTCAACTTGCCCAACAACTTTTCATAACTTTGACTTGCCCAACAAATTTCTAGTGCTTTGACTTGCATAACAAATTTCCAACACTTCGACTTGCACAACAACTTTCCAACACTTCGACTTGCCCAAAAAAATTCCAACACTTCAAATTTTCCAAGAAATTTTGAACACTTCGACTTGTCCAACAAATTTCCATCATTTGACTTTCCTAGCAACTTTCCAGCACTTAGATTTTCCCAACAACTTTCCAACACTTCGACATGCCCAACAACTTTCAAGCACTTCAAATTTCCCAATAAATTTCCAACAATTTCTTAAGGAGATCGAACTTGCTTGTTGTATGTCTAAATGAGGTCGATATCCTTCTTATTTATAGGCTTTCTTGTGGTACAAATTTCCTCCATGAGGTCGACTTGATCTTCCACGTAGGTCGACTTGTTGTAGCTCATTGACAAGGTCTTGGAGTGTCTTTTATGAATCAAATAAATTTCTTTACAATATGTAACATGCCCAAAAGAGTCTCCCATACATGACAATGAATCAATTTACTTGTAGACTCAATGGAAATCCATAGAAGCATTCAATGGGTGCTTGACCTGTAAATAATTTTCCCTTGAGCATGAAACCCATGCCTTAAGAATGACAAGAATAAATTTATTTTTCTCTCTACATTAAATTCATGAAATCATGAATACATATCTCATTATGAACACCGAATCTAATTACATGTTTCAACACTTCCTCTTAACTAGGGAGGTATTCATAATACATAAAAGGTACTTGGACATTCAAACTAAAGAACTCTCATAAGAAGAGTCATATTGGTAAGCCCTCCCATAAGATAATTCCTTAGCTTATGTTAGAGCATCTCATCATATCAACCAACATTGTCACACAACAAGGCTTTAACTAACAACTCTATCTCTCCACAACATCAAAGCACAATGCTAGCGAGACCAATCACTGACAAAGATCATCATCATTGTCTCTCAAGGCATATAACCCCCCCCAAGAATTCACAGGGTATGTCATTTTAAGACAATTCCTGTCTTGGAATAACACAACCTCAAGGAATTTTCTCTTAGACTACTCTCACATCTTGTATGCCTTACAACATACTCAAAGAGTATTAGAATCAAAATCAGATGCTTAGATAGTCCTCCATTCTTTCTTCACAACATGAAAACAAGAATGATGTGTCTATCTCTCCCTCTCAACTAGGGAATATATACTCATTCCTACAAAGGAATATACCCAAGCTCTCTCTTATCCAAGGACTTGTCTAAGCTCCCTCTTAACTAGGGAATTTTTACCAACAACAATTATCTGCTCTTTTTGTGGAGATTATGGTACTTTCAACTGCTTAGAGGGCTCCTTCTCTTGATGTCATGAACTTCATCTTCTTCATTATGGAGCCTTCATCTTCTTGATTTTTATTTATATGGCATCAACCATCCCTCCCTTTTCTTTAACGAACCATAGGGTTTAACCATATTTCATGTCATCCTTCTCTTTATCGGAAAGTTTTCCAATTCATGTTACTTTTAAGATATTTCATCCATTCTCATGAGTACAAGTTGTAGGTGTCATCTACAATTGTTTATTTATTTTTTATTTTTTCTTATTTTATTATTATTATTATCATTAATTAATTAATTAATTAATTTTTTATTTTTTTAAATTTTAAATTTTAAATTTAAATTTTATTTTTATTTTTTTCGGTAGGCTTGTTTCAACCCAACCAGATGTTGTTCAAAAATAAAAATGTACATAAAATCAAAGTTACCTTTTATGATGGCCTTTCATCATGACATATGCTTGCTTAAAACATCAATATCATGCACACTGATAAATACATATGCAAGAAATTCAATGTCAAGGGTCTCCTTCCTTTACAAACTTTATCAGAGTCTTCATACCTTCTCCATGGAGATGTCTTAGCCAATTATCTTAGTCATCATATGTTTATCACTTATCTTATCATATGTGTCCATAGTTGCATTTCTTATGAACTCCTCTTTCTTTCTTCACATATTGTTTACATGAACTTCTATACATAGTTCCTTCATCTTTGTCAACTACCTCATATTCCATAATCTTCCCCACCTTCGAATTTGCTCAGAAAAGCTTTCCATCGCTGGAGAAACTGAAGGGCAAGAGTTAACTGGTGTGACTCCACATCATCCTTCCTTGGGGTGCTTATCATTCTCATTTTTTTTATTCTATTTATTATTATTATTATTATTTTTTTATTTTTTTATTTTTTTTTTTTTAACAAAAGAGACAAGAAAATATGGTACAAAACGAGACAGCCCTCCAAGGGCTGCTAAGTGAAATAGTGTTTGAGGTCGTGCCCGTTTACCGGGAGGACCTCGACTCGTCCATCGAGGGTTTGCAATCTGAACGTGTGTGATCCTATCTTTTCCTTAATTTGGAACGAGCCTGTCCAAAGTGCTTGGAACTTGGCATGCTTCCCCTTTTCCTCATGGGCTTTATCCCACTTAAGGACCAGGTCTCCTACCTCAAAAGTTTTGTTTCCCGCGGACTTTTTATCAAACCATTTTTTGATTCGGCTCTGATGGATGGCAAACTTTTCCCGGGTCTTTTGCCTTTCTTCCTCCAATTTCAGCAAGGCGTCGATTCGGTTTTGCAAGGTGGGACACGGAGTACCATGACATTCTTGGGAAAGTTGGAGGGCCGGGAGAGATAGATGAGAAGGGAGGACAACTTCTTTTCCATACACGAGAAAAAATGGGGAGGTGCCTAAAGAGGACTTGGGAGTAATACGGTCAGCCCACAGTGCATTGTGAAGGGCAATGTGCCAATTTCGCTGGTGGGATAGGAGAGTCTTCTTAATAATACGGATAAGGTTCTTGTTAGTGGACTCAGCTAAACCATTTCCCTGGGGGTAGTAGTTTGCAAAATGTTTCAGAATAATTCCATTTTCCAGCGCAAAATCATATAACTTAAAAGATGAGAAATAAGTCGCATTATCAAAAACTAAAGAAGTCGGAACGCCAAACCTGGTCATGATGGAATGCGTGAGGAATTCTATTACCTCTTGATCGTTGATTCGGCGTAACGGTGTTGCCTCAACCCACCCGGTGAAGTAATCAGTGGCCGTAAGAATATACCGATGTTGTTTAGAAGAGTGCGGTAGGATTTCCCCAATTACGTCCAAACCCCATTGTTGGAAAGGTTCTTCTACTGCTACTGAGAGTAGTGGTGCGGCTGGCCGTGCTTCTCGGTTGGCGAAATTCTGGCACTGAATGCATTTCCGAACATATGCATGCGTGTCTCTGAAAAGAGTAGGCCAATAATATCCTGCACGCATTATCTTATGGGCAGTGGTATCTCCAGAAAAATGACCTCCAGCGGGTCCATCGTGTAACTCGGTTAAGATTTTTTGTGCTTCGTCAGTTTCCAAACAGCGTAACAGGACCCCATCGTGGTGTTTCTTGAATAACTTACCTTGGATCAGTTGGTGAGATGCGGCTTTTAATCTTATTGCGCGCTTCTGTCGGGCAGTAAGAGCAGGGTCCATCGTGCCTTGGGCCCGATATCTTGAAATGTCAGAATACCAAGAAGGGCTATTTTGCTGGGGCACATGGTCGCTCTGATACATGTCGATTTCTTGTTCCCAACATTCTTCTTCCATCTCGCGTGTATTTGCAGCCTCCGCGGCCATTTGACATAAGCCCTGTCCTTTGACGGTATGTGCTGGTTTGAACTCTAAATCGTATTCTTGTAAACATGCCATCCAATTGCCCCGCCTTTCGCCTAGTTCCTGCTGTACGAAGAGTGAGCGGACTGCTGGGTGCGGTACAAAAACCGTGACGTGACTTTTCAAGATGTAGGGCCTAAAATGTTTTACTGCCTTATAAACCGCATAGGCTTGCTTGTCAATTTCTGGATAGTTTAATTCAGCACCCTGTAGACCGGTGCTCATAAAAGAAATGGGCCGTTCATCATTGTTATTATCTTTCTGCGTGAGGACAGCCGCAAGCGAGGAATCTGAAGCGAAAGTGTATAGGATGAAACCTTTATCAAAATCTGGACTTTGGAGGGAAGGGGTTTCAGCTATAGCCCTTTTTATTTTGTCGAAAGCCTCTTTCTCTGGGAGATTCCATTGGAACGCAGCATTCTTTTTAATCATTCCCTGTAGTGGCCTGACTATTTGCGCGAAATCTGAAATAAAATTTACCAAGAGATT
>JAXQQM020061223.1:0-46489 GCA_034641835.2 Pinus albicaulis
AAAATGAATGAGCAAGGAAAAGTAATCAGGAATAAAGCCAGGCTGGTCTGCAAAGGATACTCACAAATTGAAGGACTTGATTATGAAGAAACATTTTCCCTTGTAGCCAGAATGGAAGCTATCAGAATGTTCCTGGCATTTGCATGCTAACAAACTTCAAGGTATATCAAATGGATGCAGTCTTCTTTTCTCAATGGAGATCTAGAAGAAGAAGTGTACATGGAACAACCGTAAAAGTTTCTCACGACGTATAGAAGACTATGTATGTAGACCTAAGAAGTCTTATGGCGGATCGAAACTAGTTCCTCGTGCTTGGTACTCAAGACTGGATAAATATTTGCAAAAACAGGGTTTTAAGAGAGGTGGAGTAGACAACAATCTATACATAAAAGCCCATGAAAACGAACTCCTGATTGTTGTAGTGTATGTTGATGACATTATGTTTGGAAGCAACAAAGATGAACTAGCAAAAAGGTTTGCTGAAGAGATGAAAACAAAGTTTGAAATGTCTATGATTGGAGAGATCAGTTTCTACTTAGGACTGCAAATTCAACAAAAGAACACAGGCACTTTCATCTCTCAAGAAAAATACTTAAAAGAAACGTTGAAAAAATTCAAAATGGAGGACTGCAAACCTGTGACAACACCCATGATCACGGGATGCAAGCTGTGTGCTGATGATGGGACTGCAGATGTAGATCAAAAACTCTACAGATCCATGATAGGAAGCCTATCAGACTGACTACATCAAGACCAGACATCATGCTAGCAGAGGGACTAGTGGCTAGATATCAAGGAAGACTCTAAACAAAATCACCTTCTTGGCAACTAAAAGAATATTAAGCTATCTACAAGGAACAACACAAGATGGACTTTGCATCCAGTATCCTAAAAGCAAAACTTCACTTTATCAAGACATGATGCGAAGATTAACACTGTGGATGACAGGAAGAGTATGCGGAGGTGCATTCTATCTAGGAGAGTCCATGCGTGTTAAGCAAGAAACAAACATCTATCTCCCTATCTACAGCAGAAGCATAATATATTGCAGCAGCAGCATGTTGTACACAAGTCATGTGGATGAAGCAAACTCTACAAGACATGAAGGTAAGCATTGATGAACCTATCTCAATTAAATGTGATAATACAAGTGCTATAATTATATGTAAAAATCATGTGCTTCACTCAAAAACTAAGCATATCCCAATCAAGTATCATTTTCTCCGAGAAAAAGTGGCTCAGAAGATAGTAAAACTGGAATATGTATCAACAAAAGAATAGATAGCTGATATATTTACCAAACCTCTTGCTAGAGAACCATTCCAATATTTGAGGGATAAACTAGGGGTAGCATCTGTAGATGCTACTTTTTGATATAAAGAGAAAGCATAGTCTCAGGGGGAGAAAAGAAATGATAATATCATTCCAGGGGGAGATCAGCCAGCAAGGAAAGCATGAATCAGGTCCTCAGGATCAAAGGATTAAGACAAAAGAACATCAAGTTATTATCCTATAGTTGTCTGCATTATTCAAGCATGAAAAGGTCAATTACAGAACAAAAGCATCAGTCTGAATCCAATCATACATCTCTGATTAGAATCAAAGATGATACATCTGTATTCTATGAAGTATCACTAGTCTCACTTTTAGCTCTATACAAGTGAAAGAAGTCTATGCGTTTGAACTGTATCAATTTACCGTGTATATTCAAATTCGATAATCCTCAAAGTGTTCTCTCAACAAGTTTTATACATCACTTTGGAGCAGCATGGTACAAAGTCAGCAATAGAGGACCTAAACATAACTCAGAGAGAGGAAATGCAAAAAGCAACCCTTTGTCATTGATGTCAAAGGGGGAGGAAGAGAAAGCAACAAGAGAAAGAGCAAACAAGAAGAGCAAACAATAGGAGGAAGAGCAGGCAAACAGGAAGAGCAAGCAACAGGAGAAAGAGTAGGCAAACAGAGAAAATGTATTGCCATCAATGCCAAAGTGGGACACTGTTGGAAATGTTGCCATTGATGGCAAAGGAGGTAGCAGATGTAGAAACAGGAACAGTTACAAGGAGACAAAGACAGACAATGGAGGCAGCAAAGAGGAAATGAATATAAAGGAGAAAGGCAGAGGCAAAGAGTGATGTATGGCGGGAGGCAGAAAGCCACAACTGTTATTGCAAAAACAATGAATTATTCGAAAATATGTACATATATATATATATATATATATATCTTATAATCTTTATACAAAATGTGTGTTACATAATACAATCTCTTAATTTCCGGACTTTATATTCAAATGTGCAGGGGAATGCAATGAGATTGGATATGCTTTGAATCAGTTGGCATTCACTGTTTGAATTATGTTTGAAATTATCCCCAATTTTTTAGTAGAGCACTTTTATTCGATTGACATGGAGGTTGTATATATGGTAGGTGCGTTATATATATATATATGGTTTATATATATGTATATATATATATATATATATATATATATATATATATGGTTTATATATATGCATACACTGAAGAACTGTGCATTATATATATGGCAGAACCATAGTCAAATGCACAGTATGAATGGAGGCAGAACCATAGTCAAATGCGCAATGTGAATGAAGCGGAACCATAGTCGTAACAAAGAATATATATAATTGAAATCGTGGAGGACCAGAACCTGGAGCATAGGGAAAAGTGGAACCAAGAGATGAATGAACAGTAACGGCGGTTTAAAGTGAACGGTAGTATTCATCGCACCACTATTATACGGAAGGCGATATTCTCGAATTGGCAGTGATTCAATTGAGTGATCGACGAATGTCTCTGGATGAACAGTAAAACCACCATTTAACGTGCGCCTTCACGCATTAACTTTCGTATCAGGACACGGAGCGAAATTGACACGAGCCGTTGATCTGGAAGAGGGCCATCGGATGGTGATCGTGTGTCTGACTTTCCTGGAGTTTAACCAAGGTGTGCAAAGGATAACCCGAGTACGGAGCACCATCGTGCATTATTGTTTGCGCATGTTGATCGAGCGATATACATTGGATCGGGCAACGTAATACCAACCGTCGGATGGGCGCATGGGTTAACAAAGGTACGGTGTGCACTCGATTGGTCCTTTGGTTGTATTGTGGGCCCGGGGCAGAGTCATATATAATGAATTTGGTTTATTAATGTTATTCGACGTATTGTAATCTTAGTATAAGGCCCAGTGAGTTATATTAAAAAGAGTTTAACCAAGGTTAATCGTATTGGCGGCATAATATAAAGTTCGAAAGTTATATATATATAAGTCGGGAGCCAAAATTAAGTTCAAAAATTGTAATGATCGAAATATGAATGAATTCATATGTATGATTTTATAGCCATGGCGGAATGTTGAATTAATATCTGAATTCTCTGAATTGAGACATTAAAAATGACCAGACTTATTTGTTTGAGTTTGCGAGTGTAGAATAAGTGCAGAGTGAGATTGCCGGGTTGGAATATGATTGGAAATGAAGGTTGGGATGCATTTACACACAATTAAGTAAAATATTGAAAAGTACTGGGAATATGGTTGATTTATTAACACTTCAGATTTAAGCATTGGAACTGCCAGTGTAGAACAAAGCAGAGATTGTGAGATTGCTCGAACTTGGGAAATGATTGGGCATGAAACTTGAATGCAATTATGGAAAAGGAAAAGGAAGAGGAGAGCATGCAAAGATGAAAGTTCGGTGAAGAGGAATAGGTACAGGAATGAGTTGGACAGGTTAATAAGCACAGAAAACAGGGAATATGCAGATGACAATGAACAAAGTGTATGTAGAACAAGTTCTTAACAGCAGCAAAAAAAGACAAATCCAGTAAAGCCAAAATACAGAAAATGAGCTGAGTGAAATTGAAATGTGTAAGTAAAAATGTGAATGTAAATGTTGTAATTATTTTTATTGTGTGTGATGCAAAGGCAAGTATCCTAAGGAAAAGACAAAATGCCACTGTAGCATGGAAATTTGTACATATTGTTATAATTTTAAAAATGAGTTGGATAAAGGAATGAGAAGATAGAAGCCAAAGAGTCATGACTGTTGACTTCAAATTCTTTGTGAAATACAAACAGTCATGTGATGATCTCTATATATAATATCAATTTGATATGCACAAAAAAGTAAATGTTGTAATTATTTTTATTGTTTTTGATGCAAAGGCAAGTATCCTAAGGAAAAGCCAAATGCCACCGTAGCATGGGAATTTGTACATATTGTTAGCAATTTTAAAAACAGCTGGATAAAGAATGAGAAGATAGAAGCCACAAAAGAGTCAAGGATCAAGTGACTTCAAATTTTGTAGAAATACAAAAATACCATGTGAGGATTCTATATATTATCAGAAGAATTTGATATGCACAAAGTGGGGGATGGCAGAGAGCAAATACGATAAATGCAGTAATATAGAAGAACAAAGCAGAATATTAAGAGAAAGAAGAGCAGACATGCAATGAGTCATATTCCAGAGTAACCAACAAACATTCTCAAATAGATAATTGGGAAGCTGGAGCTTCCTTATCGCAGTTGCTGGCAATGCTACCAGGTAGTCACTTAAGGTTGAAGCCTCCTGTAGGTTGGTGCCTGCAGAAAATTGAAGGGATTTGGTGCTTCCTTGCAAGTTGTAGCTTGCAGAATTGAGGTTGGAGCCTCCTGTAGGTTGGTGCCTGCAGAAAAACAGTGGTGAGAGGGAGATGGAGCTTGCCTTTGCATCACAACAATAATAAGATGTGGTTTTCTCCCTTTATGGGTTTCCACTTATATCTGGTGTCTCTGTGTATGATATTTATGTATTGATCTGATATGTATCATCTGCTTAATACTTGCTGCTCTCATATTAAGTCTACTGTTATATTATACTAATACCTGCTGCTTACATTCTAAGATTACTCACACATTAAATTGGATATGAAATGAAGGTGTAAATAAGCTTAATGAAAAGTTTTAAAAGATCAGGAAGGTGTTAAACTGATTCACCCCAGCTTCCCTTCTCAAATGCGAATCAAAGGTCCAAATAAAGTTCTCATACTTTCTTAGAACCCCAATCAATCTAGGTTCGCCATTCAAATCCAAATACTTTGCTTAGAGATAAAAAAGGTCGCCATAAGCTCCCGGAAACTAGATATGTTCGCTTGGATAAAAATGTAAATTTTGTGACAAGGATGCTAACTATGCATCCGTACAGTCTATTCAGCAAAAGGTATATTCCAAGAACCTTGGAATATTCTTGGAATATTCCCCCAGGTGGACCAGTGAATAGATGACAAGTGTTGGCATTAGATTGGATGGTTGGTTTGAAGTTAACCAATTAGGTGAGGACATGTGGCAAGCTCGGAGGTCACCACGTGCCCCCCATGGCAGTTCTACCCCTTGACCTCCCCCACAACACGTGCAAGACTTACCACCTTCGTTATACAATGGTTCTTAACTATCTATGACACCCATATATATTTATATAAGACTATGGTATATAGTGGGGATAAGTGGGGACGAACCCCCAGTACACAAGACCATACGCCTGAACCACCGATGGAGCTCCAAACAAACGTGTGGAGTTTATGACTTAACCCATGTTTATTATCCCTTAAACATATTTAATAAGCACTAATCCAAAATTAAAATCAGATTTACTTAAGCATTGGATTAGCATACTAAGTGCGCTTAATTAGCGCTTAAATCCACTTAAAATTAATTGTGCACTAATTGGCAGACCTCCAGATTCAGGGAAACTGCCAGTTTTAACTGTAGTTAACTAGTTTAGGGCCAAATTTAGTGGAAAATTTTGAAGAAGCCATAAATTTTACAAATTTTCGACCAATTCAGGCTCAAAAAGAGGCTAGATAGCCATTTTGAGCCATTATTGACTCATTGGAGTAGGTTACAGGAGTAAAGGAGCATTGTAAACAGGTCAATTTGACAATTTGAGCATAATATAGAGGCCTAATCCATGGAAGTTGGACCAAGGAGATGTAGCCCAGAAGGGGTGAACTCCTTCATCAAATACATGTGTTAATGTTATGTATGGTGATGTTCTTTACTTCTATTTTTGTTGTTCAACTCTTAATTTTATGTTAAATTTCTCACTAAATTGACATGAAAAACGCGCATGAGACTTGATAATTTGCAAGAAACATTAACCCCTTAAGCACACATAAGACATTGAATTTATAGTCTAAATGAGTAATTAGCACAGCAACAGTAACATACTATGTTTAGATCAATCACTTGATGCTAAAACTAAAATTACTTGAAATAGAAAATGCTAAAAATAGGTAATGACCCCAAATGGTAGAGAAATTGTAGTAGTGAAAGAAAAGTGGTAATATGTGGTGTTATTGATGTATAGAAGAGAATATAATTATTGTGTGTCTTTGTTAATTTTTGGTCATCAATGGCCACATTTACATTGTTGATCCATGTCTACTTGTATAATTATGGCAAGAGAATACAAGTGTAAATTCTATTACTACATTAGTGAGTTGACCAAACTAACTCTCTACTTGGTTAAACACAGTTCACAAATAACTTACTATTTTCAATGGCCAATCCTTCAGCCTATCTAATTGGTCAACTAGGTCCCTCAACGTCGCCCCAAAGCTCAAAGCATTCTTCATCCCCAAAAAGGCAGCTTTTGGAGATTAAATAAAATTATAGCAAAACAAAATTACTTGTAGATTTGGATGTTGGCGATATATATTGATGGCTTTGGAATAACTAAATGGATAATTTGGATAATGGTTATGGAGGTGATTCTAAAGGGCTTCATTTAGATCATGATTATGGAGGTGATGCTAACAGGGAAATCCTTTGCTACTTCTACACAAGTGGTATAATTGTGTGGAGTATTTTGCTTTACTTTATTTTAAAAATCCCTCCAATCATTCATTTTCTCCTACTCTACTTTGATAGACATTAATGTAACCTCAATGTGTATTTGAAAAAAAATTATAAAATACATAGAAAATAACGTTACACCTAAGACATTTTGTATGCCTTGTCCAAGATGTAATGTTATGTTCTCTATTAAATGAAGAGATCCAAAATATGGTAGCATTGTTATTGAAAACAAGTAAGTAGTCATCTCTATTAATATTGTATTTTCTTGACCATTACAACAAGTTAAACTTATTATTGGAGATATTTGAAATAAAAATGGAGAAGAAATTTTCCATTTCACTCTTAAAGATGAAAAGCTTTTCATGTATTATAAAGTATAACTATTTTTGATATTTATATTAGAACTATTGTTGAGAATCACTTTGTCTTTAAACCAAATCTGGCAAGTGTTAGTTAACAATCATATTGTGAGAGATAAAGATCCACGAGAGACACTTAGGAATCTTGATTGTGGTTAAACCAAAACCTACAAGTGTTAGTAAACAATCACATGGCCAAAAATGAAGATAATTGTGGTTAAACCAAAACCTACAAGTGTTAGTAAACAATCACATGGCCAAAAATGAAGATCCACGACAAGCAGTTAGTCCATGTCATGAAACACACATGAAGCATTCATTTATCTAATGTCCAACAACTATTAAAAAACCCTATAATAATTCTAACAAATTTGAAAATTATAATCATCAACTTTTTACCCAATATTAAAAATAAATTAAAATCATTATAAATAAGAGTTTGGTAGCTAAGATAAATGCAATAGCTCCACATTCTAAGAGATCAATTTATAACCGTTTATTATAGCTCACCTCATTATAAGAGATCAATTTATAATATATTTTTTTTAAATGGCTTTATGTTCAATTATTTCCTTCTAATTTTTCGATTCATATATTTATGTTTGTGGTTAGTGAATTGATAACAAATATATCGTACCTATAATTTTTTTTTATAGAGATTCATGCTACCGTAGCTGCGTTTTAAATGTTTCAAAATTTCGGATATTTCCTATGTTTGTCATAAAGTTATGTGATAATCAATGGGATTAGGAACAATTCAATGTTAACTAATTATGATGTGAAAATGCATTAAAAACGGAATTATATAGATTTAATTGTGTAAATGATAAGCATGTATGTCAATTTCATATGAGACCACTCTCTCCATCTCCAAACTCCTTGGATGACATTAAAAGAAACGTTTCCGCTTGTGCAATAAGATAATGAGAGATCCATACCTCGTACATTTAATTTAATATTATGTAATCTCAATTATCTACAAATTCATAATTTATGAAATCACACTATTGTTATTGTTATATTATTTAATATAGTTATCTACAATTTCATAATTTATGAAATCACACGATTGATTACCTTATTGTTATTGTTATATTATTTAATGTTAATTATCTACAATTTCATAATTTATGAAATCACACTATTATTTCATAATTTATGAAATCACACTATGGATTACCTTGTTATGATAATTTAATTATCAAATACTGTCAAATATTTGCTCTATTACATTCAGAAATTAAACGCTTCAGCATGGACGATTGTATCTATATTTTAAAGCCTGATTCCTATATTTTTAGTTTTCAGAGATATTTTTCTATAAGAGTAGATCAGGATCACTATCTCGCCTAGGAAACGTAAACTTGAATTTATGAATGTTTGCGGCTTATGTCCAAATTTTAATAAATTCAGGAAAAACTATGTTTCGGATGTAAAGAATAAAATCATGATGGTGTCGCATTGCATTCAAAATGAAAAAAATGTTGTAAATTGTTATAAACAAAATGTTTACGCTGTGTTTTTAGTTTTACCTTATTCTACAGTGACTATCGTTTAATGGGTGTTAAAATATCATATTTACTAAAATTTGTATTTATTAAATTCCACAAATCACTCCTGTAGTTTTAGTTTTCATATCTTTTTCTTATAAGTGTAGATCGGGATCACTATCTAGCCTAGCGAATGTAAATTTGAATTTATGAATGTTCGGGGGCTTATCGTCATATTTCTCTAAATTGAAGAGAAATTATATTTCGGATTAAAGACATGGTCGTGTGACATTGCATTTTAATATAGTATTAAAAAAAAAATGTTATAAACAAAATGTTTGCGTTTTGCTTTTACTTTTACGGTATTCTATAGAGATTATCGTTTGATGAGTATTAAAAGATCATATTTTACCAAAACTTGTATTTATTAAATTCCAGAAAACGCCAAAATATGTTTCAAGTATGCAAACCAACACAAGCTTAATTACGGGAGGCGTTCTCCATTGCGGGCTTGGGGTGTGCAAAGCTATGGCGCATGGAACCAATGAAATTTGGCCACGTGTGGTCTCCGTAATGGCTCGTAAACGGGTTTATTTGTAAACGGGTTTCGCCTTTCGAACCGCAGGGTGAAAGAATGGAAACGCTCCATGATTTTATTAATTGCCCTTTCTGCAAACACGAGCGTTCTCCCATACTCTCCCTGGCCTGCACAAGTAACCCGACTGTGGAGCGCAATGGACATCCTGTCTACACTTGCACCTGCAAACACGAGCAAACACGAGCGTTCTCCCATACTCTGCCTGGCCTGCACAAGTAACCCGACTGTGGAGCGCAATGGACATCCTGTCTACACTTGCACAGTTTCTCCGGCGTAACCTCTCACTCAATACTCTAGATAGAATTTCTTCGGACATATCAGAAAAAACTACTCAAATTTCACGGCTACTAAATAGATGTAATCAACAAAGTCTGTCCACGGAACGATATTGATCAGATCCAATTGCTTTGTTGAGCTGGGTTCGGAATCATTTTGAGAATGAGATCGTCTCCCTCAAAGAGAGTGGAAAACGAACTTAGAATTTCCCCTTCATTTCAGTCAGCCATTGCAAACAGCTACGAAGAATGCATGAATTTAACTCAGCACTCCTTCCCAGGCCCCTGTCTGTATCAACTCTTACATGCCTCCACTAGCGTCTACACCCTGCTCCTCTCATCTTCCAAAGACGATTCCGCCTCCAAAATTCAGTAGAAATGGCTACCTCAGCCCCCGACCCAGCTCCAAATAGACCGCACGCTAAGGAAGCTAAAACTGCTCAGCAAAGGGAAATCAACGTCGCTAAATTTAGAGGAATATCAGGCATTCATCGTGGCCCTGTTTCGAGACATGGCCCTCTCCAATGCTTTCAAAAGCATGGCCTTTTACATCCCGGTGGGATTTGTGGAGATTCTATCTTCACATTTGATAGCGCAAAGGATTCCTCTAATTGGCCCCACGTATCGAACCTGGGGCCCCAAGCTTCCCAGAATCATGGCGGGTTACACGGCTGGAACTGCTGCTGCTGTCTATATCAACTTGTAATTCCATTCAGCAGATCTGTGCATTTGTTGCAGGGATTTACTTTCTGCCCTTTTCAGGATTTA
Source organism: Pinus albicaulis (assembly GCA_034641835.2). Classification (NCBI taxonomy): domain Eukaryota; kingdom Viridiplantae; phylum Streptophyta; class Pinopsida; order Pinales; family Pinaceae; genus Pinus; species Pinus albicaulis. The sequence continues at coordinate 10,357 of JAXQQM020061223.1, forward strand.
GTTTGTTTTAAATTCTTCAAGAGTTAAGGTACATGCATATTTGTTTTTCTTTTCCTTTAATTGGGTATCTTGGCATTTGCCAAGTTCGATTCTCATTGAGGCCCAATTGTAAACCTAAATGGGAATTATTATGATAAAATTGTACATGTTTCTTTTAAATAAAATTTTATATATTCCATGGTGAGGTGGCTGAAAGTTTGGATTTAACCTTTTACTAATGAATACCATCTCTGGACATGTTTGTCGTGAATGGTATCTCCAGGCATGCTTCTTCTCTTTGTAAGGCAATTATAATTTGTAAAATTGTAAATTTGGTTGTTCGGACAAGATCCCGCTGAGTAGCCCTGTGTCGAGGGTGGCTTTCGCTATTCTGGAAGCATTACAATGGAATGTAGCAGTTGGATTGCAACGCACAAAAAACCCTTTGGTTGAGATAGCCTACTTGAGGGCAACTAATCTACCAACAATGCCTAAGATTGGTACTTGGCTTCAATTGCATGAAATGGTCCACTGGTATGGGCAGGGTGGCCCATGAAGGATGAAACATGTATCTTTCTGGTGGAGTTGAACCCCGGTTTACCATTGAACCAAAACCCTGGTTTACCATTAAACCAAAACCCTGGTGACAACAGTGATAAGGCTTTGAACTTCACTAAAACCAGTCTCCATCATGGGCAGAGTCACATGACTAGGGAAGGCCTCAACAAAGCCAGAGATTATGGGAAGGACTCAACAAAGCTTAAGAGTAAGAGTAAGAGTAAGCTTATGGATTTGACTGAATTCGTCCTCTGTGCCGGAGCCCGGGAAGCTGCACATTAGTGAACATTTGATCTTGGAAGAGGCCTTGGTTTGCAGGGTTGAATTATATAGAGTTTTATTTACATAGATGTTGTTGCAGGGCTGACAAATTGTGTGCAGTTCCTCTTTATGCATTGCATGGGTATTGAATCTTGATTCATAGAGATCATTTTATGGATTTCTGAAACATGCAAATCTGATGTGGGTTTTGTTTGTTTGTTTGTTATGGTTGCAGAATCGAGATGGAGACATTCCTTTTCACATCCGAGTCTGTGAACGAGGGACACCCAGACAAGCTCTGCGACCAGATCTCTGATGCAGTGTTGGATGCATGCCTCACCCAGGACCCTGACAGCAAGGTAGCATGCGAGACCTGCACTAAAACGAACATGGTCATGGTTTTTGGTGAAATCACCACCAAGGCGAATGTCGACTATGAGCAGATCGTTCGCAAGACCTGCAGGGAGATTGGTTTCATTTCTGACAATGTGGGTCTACCATATAGACCAGATTTAACAAGTGAATCATAATCAGAAGCCACAGCCAGCGTTCGATTACAATCGTCCCCGCTCCCTGCATTTTCTCTTAATGGCAAATGCACGAAAACAATGACCAGCCTGGGGCAGAATGGATGGATTTATAAGCCTCGGTGAACGAAAGAGTCTGGGGCAGAATGGTTAGAGTGGAAAATGCCGTTCTAACAGCTCACATCGTACCACAAATGGACAATGTTCTTTGCAAAATAAGCAATGCTTTCTGAAGGGATTTTTGACATCAGGAAATCGGTAATTCTGGCCGTCAAGAAATGCCTGTTGCCTTCGGCCCGTCCAGGAGATTTCACATATATTAATTTTATTTTATTTAAAATAAATTTAATTTAGCATTGGCAACACGTGGCACAAGTATGATGTGGTAGACAATGCCCTTATTAAGAGCATCACGTGGCACAAGTGATGGTGTGGCAGATAATGCCCCAATTAAGAGCAACACATGGCACACGTCATGATGTGGCACGAGCAATTCACTCGACATGCTGATGTAGCATGCAGATTTAGCAAACAAGCCAATCTGGCAAAGTGGTTGTGAAACATGTGGACCAATCAAAAGCCACCGCGTGCTAGCTTCCGAATGGTGAAGAAGGCCCAACCAGACAAATATGATGTGGCAGAAGCAGCTCACTCGACATGCTGATATGGCATACATATTTGGAAAATATGCAAAATTGGCAAAGTGATTGTGCAACATATGACCAATCAAAAGCCACCACATGGCAGCCTCTGAATGGTGAAGAAGGTTCAACAAGCTGGGAAAAGGGTGCAAAAAGAATCAAACTGCTGAGCTCAACACCAAAAAAAATGTAATAGTTTACCAACATATTAACTTATGCCAATTGAAGTTAAAATGGATGGAATATTTATTATACACAAGGTTATATTATATTGTTTTTTATTTTGGTTAATTTTTTTTTTTAATTAGTTTTGAAAATTTTACATAGATTTTTTTTGAAGTTTATAAAACTTTTGAAAAAAATAAACAAAATATTATGCATGTGGCTGTCCACTATAATTTAAGTAAGTATTTGCATAAAAAATAGCGAACAACTATCTACATGGCATTATGTTGTGCAATAGCATTCATGACATTCTCGCATTCATTATTACAATTTAACCTTCAAAGACACTGCAATATATCATGTGTTCTTATTATGGCATTTTGTACTCGGTTGTGAATTGTTTCTTGACATTAGAATCTATATCATAAGCTATTTTTAATTTAAATGGACAAGGGGCCCCGCAATCCAACCTGGACCTCCAATCTGTTAGCGATCATCTCGACCATTCAAAAGTGCAAGAATTTTATTCCTTTGCATTTTTTTTTAACGCCTGAATAGTCAAGAGGATTGTTAAAAGTAATTAAATAATATATAAAATTTGAATTTATATATTTATTCTATTTTTAATAATGACATGCTATGATAAGAAAAGATTTCAAAACCAACCAAAAAAAAAAAGAGATAAAAAAAATCATAATAATAATAATAATAAAATATGAATAAATAAATAGAAATAAAATAAAATAAAGATAGAATTAAAATTAAAAATAAAATAGATAAAAAAAAAAAAATCTTAATTGTGAAACAAGTCCGCAAAAACTGCAGGAAGGCCAATTAACATTTACGTATTTGCGAGGTCTGAGCACCAATTCTGTGCGTGCTCATTAACAGTGATCGATTCGCGGAAGAGACGTTGAGGGCGATATCAGTGATCCGATTGTCCTACTCTTAGAATCCAATATTCCATATTGTCCCGAAATTTTTATTTTCATTAAATTACTTCCCTTACATATCTACCGCCCCGGCGTTCCTTTGCGCCTCTTGGTGCAATTGCTAGTAATATAATTCTAATTAACACGAATGATAAACAACGGTGAGGGAACAGCCAAAAGACCAGACTAAATAATACCCATGACTATTCAAAGCACTGTGGCAGCTGTGCACCAGTTGGGCTTTCATATATACGATAGATCATTATTTAAAAGACGGCTAATGGCGGGGAAGATAGAAGCGGGAGTTTGACTAGATGAAACATAGAAAATGGAGGAGGGAGGTAACAGAGAATAAGTGTTGAAGTGTTCACTTCAACTGCTCTGCACATTGTAGCCGCTTTCCAAAATTGGTTTGACAATTTCTGTTTGTGGCCGCTTGCTATTTTAATTGAGGAGTCAAATTCATTTTTAAAACAGAGTACACAGTTCTCTGTTTGAGAAACATAGGTTTCGTTTTTCTGCACCAGTCCTCTGTACATTGAAAAACAGAGTTTTAAAACAAAACAGAGAGTCTTTGATTTTGTACGTGGGAGTTTGAATTTGTTCAAAGAACGTCGGTCTCATTCACCAAGTGAGCAGAACACGTGGAAGTTTATGATTGGATCGAGTTTTTATTTGGCCCGACCGTGGTCCTCAAATCCAGACCGTAAACCCTTAGTAAACCGCAATTGATAACTTTTTGGGTTTTATTTTGAGCCGTCAGCAGAACCCAATTTTCGGACCCGAAACTTATTTAATCGCGCCCTATAAAATTTTCGGGTTACAAAACCCGCCTACGTCGGCAGCCGAAATGTGATGTGAATTCTGTTTGCAATTTGGTTTAGTTCTTCGTTGAAGTCTGGCCGTATTGGTTTGATAAGGTTTTATGTTTTAATGTTTTATTATGTTTTTCTATATCGCACATTAAGTTTGGTTGTAAAACGTTTAACATATAATATATGCGATCTTGTAAAAGGAGCCCGATGGGCCATAGATATTCGTAGTTTTAGTTTTAGTTCATATATATAGTTGTTTTCTTTATTAAAAATGTGTTGCGTCACAAAGCAAAAAGCCCGAGAGGCTAATGTAACTAATGTATTGTTTTTAATACACAACAGTGTTAAAAACAGAGTATGTTAGAGCTCGAAGGCTTTTGTAAGAAAATACACACGGCAATGTAATTTTAAATATAGACAAAGAGTTTTTTTTTTTTAGCACTGCGTTTGTAGCAGTCTGTGTGTAATCCCTCTTAGAGATGAAGTTTCTTTTGTAATAGATTTTTCAGTTAATGGGATAGAAGTGTTTTTGTGCAACCTTTGTCTACTAGTAAGCAAAATTTTTGTTTAATTCTCTGTGTTAGAAGGAGAGTATCATTCTCTCTGATTTTGTTCAGGAATTCTCAGAAATTCCAACATGGTATTGGAGCTAGTCCAGGGTCTTTGAAGGTGTCAAGGAAGTTGAAGGAAGGATTTTTTGTTGCAACAACTTCTCCAACGGAGTGAAGGCTTAGTAAAAAAAAATCCAAGGTATTTCTCAAGACAGATTTTTGTGTTACTGTTTGAAGACAGTCAGTTTATTTTATAAATTCACAGTCAAGTGTTTGAAGCATAGTTCAGAGTGCTAGGCATGGCAAGAGCCAGCACAAGCATGAGTATTGGTAATGCTTAGCGCCCACAATTTAATGGGAAAAACTATGATTATTGGGCAATCACTATGAGAGCCCTATTTGCTTCTCAAGACTTATGGGAACTTGTTGAGGATGGTTTTGAAGAACCAGTAGATGAAAATGAGTTTAATGTCTTAACTCAGGCAGAGAAGGACTTGTTGAAGAGCAATAAGAAGAAGGACTCTAAAGCCCCCTTCTATTTGTATCAAACAATACATGAGAGTGTGTTTCCAAGGATAGCAGTAGCTAAGAAATCCAAAGAAGCATGGGAAACTCTCAAGACAGCCTATCAAGGCATGGAGAAAGTGAAGACAATGAAACTACAATTATTGATGAGAGATTTTGAGACTCTCTGCATGAAGGAGTCTGATAACATAGATTCATTATTCACACATGTGATTGGAATGGTCACACAGGTAAGGTCTCATGGAGAGACACTTGAAGAAAGAAGGATTGTGGAGAAATTTTTGAGGAGCTTACCCTCAAGGTTTGATGTTATAGTCACCACCATAGAAGAGACAGGATCTCTCAAACTTTTCAGTTGATGAGCTTCATGTATTCCTGATGACACATGAACAGAGATTGGGTAGAAATTAAAACTCATCTGTGGAGCATGCCTTCAAGACCCAAATGTCCTTTGGAAGAGGAAGAGATCAAGGCAAAGAAAACAAGAAAGGAAGAGGCAGAAGCCAAAACAGAGGAGGGAGAAACAACCCAGCAAATGCTCAAGGAAGGGGCAGCAATCAAAATCAGAACCAAGACCAAAGCAGCAACCAGCAAAGTGGACAACAACATGCTCATGGACAAAGGTATGACAAATCCAATGTCCAATGTCACTATTGTAAAAAATATGGGATTTATGCAAATGAATTTAGCAAGAAGCAAAATGATATGGGTAATAGACCCAGTGCAAATTTCACTAGAGAAAATATCAGCCAAGATAAATTGTGTTTAGCATGTAATATGGCTGAGGAAAAGAGTGAAGATTTATGGGTTCTAGACTCAGGTTGTGGTAACCATATTACAGGAAACATTGCTATGTTTTCTATGTTAGATGAAAATGTGAAGTCTCAAGTCACATTGGGAACAGACAATAATATTTCTGTCACAGGAAAAGGCATAGTAAATGTCTTCACAAAGAAGAGAGAAAAGAATAGCATACTTGATGTATATTATGTGTCAGGTATGAAATGTAATTTTTTAAACATTGGACAGCTCATTCAAAAGGGCTACAATGTTCTCTTTGAAGATAATGTATGCACCATCATGGATAAACCTCCAAGAAAACAATGTATTGCTGAAATAAGGATGACAAGGAACAGAATGTTCCCTCTCAGGATGAGGTTAGATTTGAAGAATGGAGAAGAAATGGCAGCAGTGACAGAAGAGGCTTTTCAAAGAGAAACAAAAGAAGAGAATTGGTTATGGCACTTGAGATTTGGACATCTCAAATTTGGAGGTCTTAATTTGTTACACAGGAAATGAATGGTAAGAGGATTATCATTGATTAAGAAACCAGACAGCCTTTGTGAAGGTTGTATCTTGGGTAAACAACACAGAGAAAGTTTTCCATCCGGGAAAAGAATAAGGGCAAAGGCACCCTTAGAAATTGTCCACTTAGATTTATGTGGACCAATGCAAACACCATCACTTGCAAGCAGCCACTATATGTTAAATTTTATTGATGATTTTACAAGAAAAACTTGGGTTTATTTTTTGAAAAATAAAAGTGAAGTGTTTGAAAAATTTTGCAATTTTAAAGCACTTGTGGAAAAACAAAGTGGGCAGCATATCAAAGTCCTTAGGACTGATAGAGGAGGTGAGTACATCTCTAAAGAATTTCTGCATTTTTCCAGAGAAAATGGCATACACAAGAAATTTACAGCAAGGTACAGTTTGCAGCAAAATGGAGTTGCCGAAAGGAAAAATAGGAAAATCATGGATATGGTAAGGAGTATGCTAAAGACAAAACATTTTCCAAATGACTATTGGGCTGAAGCTGTACATTGTGCAGCATATATCTTGAATAGATGCCCAACAAAAGCAGTAATGAATAGAGTTCCGGAAGAAGCATGGAGTGGGACAAAACAAGGAGTCACTCACATGAAAGTTTTTGGTTGTGTGGCTTATGCACACATTCCAGATCAGCTAAGGAAGAAGTTGGACAGCGAGGGGGAGAAATATATTTTTATTGGATACAGTGAGGAATCCAAAGTTTACAGGTTGTATAACCCATCCACCAAGAAGTTTATTGTGAGCAGAGATGTTCATTTTATTGAATATGAAGCTTGGGATGGAAGCATTGAGAAAACAATCAATGTAAAGAAATTTTTGTCTCATGATGAAAATGATGAAGAGATCGCTGAAATACATCCCTCAATATCAGCACCAACACAAGGACAACAAGGGACACCCTTGAGGAGAAATGAGAGTGCTTCTCCAAGCACACCACAAGGAAGAGATTCGAGTGCTACTTCAAGCACTTGTACACCAAATGAAAGAGGAACAAAGTTCATAAATATAAATGAGATTTATGAGCAAGAGGCAGCAAATGAAGGTATGAACTCTTTATTTGCTTTGTATTGTCATGTTGATGATCCTATTCATTTTTAATAAGCTATTGAAGATAGAAAATAAATAGAAGCTATGGATGAAGAAATTAATGCCATAGAAATAAACAAAACATGGGATTTGGATAAACTCTCAAAAGGTAAGGAAGTTATTGGAGTTAAATGGGTCTACAAGACCAAAAGTAATGCTGAAGGTAAAATTTAAAGACACAAGGCTAGATTTGTTGTCAAAGGGTATAAGCAGTAGCATGGGAGATATTATGAGGAAAATTTCACACCGGTTGCAAGAATGGAAACCGTGAGAGCAGTTTTGTCCATAGCAGCACAAAACAAGTGGAAAGTTTACCAAATGGATGTGAAGTCAGCATTCCTAAATGGAGTTTTAATGGAAGAGGTTTATGTTGAACAACCTCTAGGCTATGAGAAGAAAGGCCAAGAGCACAAAGTGTGCATATTGAAGAAAGCTCTTTATGGGCTGAAACAAGCACCAAGAGCATGGTACAGCAGGATAGATTCCTATCTACTGGAAAATGGTTTTGAAAAATGTGAGGGAGAACCAACCTTATACATCAAGGAGAAATATGGTAAGATGTTCATTATTGTGTTATATGTTTATGATGTGATTTTCATAAGTAATGATGATTACCTCATTGAAAATTTTAAAAAGGACATGAAAGATGAATTTGAAATGACTGATATGGGCTCGCTGAAATACTTCTTAGGAATAGAAGTAGAGCAAAACAAAAATAAGATTTTTATTTCACAAGCTAACTATGTTAATGAAGTTTTGGAGAGATTTAACATGCATGATTGCAAGGCAGCAATTACTCCCACAGTGATGGGATTAAAACTCAGCAAAGAGGACAGTGGCAAGGATTTTGATCCTAGTTTGTACAAGAGCATAGTTGGCATCCTCATGTATTTGACTGCAACTAGGCCGGATATTATGCATCCTGTTAGTTTTATTTCCAAATTCATGAAGAGGCCAAACGAATCACATTGGCAAGCAACAAAAATAATTCTGAGGTATGTTAAAGGAACTAAAAAGTATGGAATTTTATATACTACTTCAAAAAATTCAGAATTAATTGGATACACTAATAGTGATTGGACTAGAAGTGTAGATGACCGGGAAAGTACTTCTGGTTATGTTTTTCACATGGGTTCAGGAACCATTTCATGAGCTTATAAGAAATAGCCTATTGTAGCATTATCTACAGCAGAGGCAGAGTATGTAGTAGCTACAGCAGCAAAGTGTCAAGCAGTATGGATAAGGAGAATGTTAAGGAGTTTATGTCAAGAACAGGTAAAAGGCACAGTGATTTATTGTGACAATAGCTCAGCCATAGCATTGTCTAAAAATTATGTGTTTCACAAAAGGACAAAGCACATAGATGTTAAGTTTCACTACATCAGGGAGCTAGTGAACAATGGAGAAATAATTTTAAAACATTGCAGAACTCAAAAGAAATTTGCAGACATTCTGACCAAACCTTTGGGACAGAAGAGTTTTGAATATTTAAGGAAATGTTTGGATATGACTGATAAATAGGAAGTTGAACTTAAGAGAGAGTGCTGAAGTGTTAACTTCAACTGCTCTGCCCATTGTAGCCGCTTTCCAAAACTGGTTTGACAATTTTCGCCTCTGGCCGCTTGCTATTTTAATTGAAGAGTCAAATTCATTTTTAAAACAGAGTACACAGTTCTCTGTTTGGGAAACAGAGGTTTCGTTTTTCTGTGCCAGTCCTCTGTACATTGAAAAACAAAGTTTTAAAACAAAACAGAGTGTCTTTGTTTTTGTACGTGGGAGTTTGAATTTGTTCAAAGAATGTCGGTCCCACTCACCAAGTCAGCAGACCACGCGGAAGTTTATGATTGGATCAGGTTTTTATTTGGCCCGACCGCGGTCCTCAAATCCGGACCTGAAACCCTTCATATACCGCAATTGATAAATTTTCCGGTTTTATTTTGGGTCGTCCGCAGAACCCAGTTTTCGGACCTAAAACTTATTTAATCACGCCCTATAAAATTTTCGTGTTACAAAACCCGCCTACGTCAGCAGCCCAAAATGTGATGCGAATTCTGTTTGCAATTTGGCTTAGTTCTTCGTTGATGTCCGAGCGTATTGGTTTGATAAGGTTTTATGTTTTAATGTTTTGTTATGATTTTTTATATCGCGCATTAAGTTTGGTTGTAAAACGTTTAACATATAATATATGTGATCTTATAAGAGGAGCCCAGTGGGCCATAGATATTCGTAGTTTTAGATTTAGTTCATATATATAGTTGTTTTCTTTATTAAAAATGTGTTGCGTCACAAAGTAAAAATCCTGAGAGGCTAATGTAACTAATGTATTGTTTTTAATACACAGCAGTGTTAAAAACAGAGTATGTTAGAGCCCCAAGGCTATTGTAAGAAAATACATACAGCAGTGTAATTTTGAATATAGATAGAGAGTTAGTTTTTTTTTAGCACTGTGTTTGTAGCAGTCTGTGTGTAATCCCTCTGAGAGAGGAAGTTTCTTTTGTAATAGATTTTTCAGTTAATGGAATAGAAGTGTTTTTGTGCAAATACTCTGTCTACCAGTAAGAAAAAATTTTGTTTTAATTCTCTGTGTTAGAAAAAGAGTTTCATTCTCTCTGAATTTATTTAGGAATTCTCAGAAATTCCAACAATAAAGGCAAAGGAAAAATTATGAAGCACTAGTACACACTATTCCTGAGCAAATCCAACTTGAGAATTGGGCACATCAAAAACGACATGCAAATTCTGTTGTTGAACATTTCCTTTGATAGAAAGAGAAATGGAAAGAGAATCAGAACTCGAGAAAGCCAAGCAAGAGAGCCCCAATTGTGGGCTGAATAGGATATTTTCCTCTCACAAAACCAGGTCCATGTTACCATCCAAGTGTATCGTTATGGTGGGAACGTCGAATGAAGAAGAAGACAAGTCGTAACAAGTATCCAAGTTCACGAAATAGAATGACGGGTATGAAGAATCTTTTATCAGTGTGGTGAATTTCAAACCGGGAGTGGAAAGAGCGGCTTCCTTCCCAAGCACAAGGGATCCTGAAGATGCAGACGATGCGTGCAAGATGGGAGGACAATAAGAAAACGTTCCGCCGAATAATTCTGCGATGGGCTGATTCACCAAAGAAAGTGGTCTGCGTTCCAACCCCATTAGCGCGGGTTCATTTTGCTCGACTCCATTGACGGACTCCGCACAAGCGAACAAGAAATTAGGAAGAGATTGAGCGCCAAAGGTGATCGGGTTGAAGGAAAATAGACCCTCGACCACAGAGCGATCTCCATACTGCAATTGCACATCACATTCTGAGTTTTCGCCGCAACTCGCGTTAGAAGCTTCTTGACATGACTGTGAATTGCAGTCTAAGGATTTATAGGAGGAAGACGATGTGGAGTTGAAAGGTGAAGCGGCAGTCGCAGCATTGGCACTGTTTGCACGGAATCCAAGCAACATCACTACGCATATCTATAAGCGTATACACGCTTTTCTTGGGCGTCCCAAAACCCACATTTATTATGTACGCTCCAGACCTCGGCATAACAGGGCCATTGGCATCGTCTTCTTGGTTGATATTGGACGAACAAGAATTCGACATGGAGCGCTGCAAAAACTGGAGGCGATTGGCATCAGCTTTCATTTTTTCAGATATCAAGCTTTCCCACAATCTGTTAGAAGGTCGGAAAGGTTAATACTCTGAATAAAGATGCACAAGGGGAAATATGACCCCACGATTCCAGTTCCCCACTTTCCTATTAAAAGATTTGACACTACTCCAACAGGTCGCAAGGGAGCAACCAACATGAGACAGAAGAAAATCTCTGCAAACTTGATCATGGTGAAGAAGCCCATAATATTCTAATAGTTAGAGCAACAGGGACAAAACCTCCATGCTGCTCAGCAGACTTGTGTGTTTGAAGAGGCAGGTAGATCTACGTTTTATAGTGCGCACTCGATGCATGCCTTACCTTGTTACATACGTCGAGACTCCTCTGACATGTTCACTGACGTGACCTTAAAATTTGACTATCAAACGCTAATTTCGGCGATATTTTCCCACTCTCTTCGCCCTTAACTAATATGCCGATATTTTTTTAACAATTAAAATATACGTGCAATCCAATCATATTACACGTCTTCCTATCTTCCAGTAAAAATCCATGTCGACAGTTCTTTCAAAGTCTACGAGTGAGTTGTGGCAGACGTGTGATTTCATCTTCAACGAAACACGAACCGTCTTTTTGAATGCTATTTTCATCATTGGCTGATCTGAAGCATTATTTTAAAAATATGTTAAACATATTTTATAGTGAAGTTATAATTTAAATTTGCGGTTTTCTTAATCAAAACATAATTTAAATATATGTGCAACCAAATCATTGTTCCAATCTTCTTCCATCGATATCGACAGGTTTTTCCAAGTCGACGGGCGACTTGTTAGATACGTCGGATTTCCCCCTAGGCTCGGCAGAGACCACACTTTCAAACGTTATTTTCGGTATTGATTAATCTGCTGCGATATTTTGAATTTTGAATAATATGTTAATCTTAGTTTATAGTGAAACTGTGTAATTGCAATAAGCCTTCCGCACCTTCATCTTGCACCGTTAGCAATGGATATCGACTCCGAGGGCACTGCGTCTCAACTCGCGCGATTGGAAGCTAATTTTACAGTGTGAAGAGATGCAAAAGCCGAGTGAAGTCATTTTAAGTTTAGGTAACTGTTCCGTTCATTGCTTAATTAAAAGCCTGGTCACTATAGTGATGGAAGAATGAGACACTAATAACAACGGCGCCAATGACACACTTTTAGCCGAACTTGTGTTGTATGTTTCGTGAAGCTTTTGATACAAGAGGGGCCCTGATCTTGCTTGGAATTTGGAAATGGATGTCATTTGTCAATTTGTTTTAGGTGCATTCTTCTTGCCTCTATCTACGTACATGGTTGATGAGAGGATGAAAGCTGCGATTTTATTAAAGAAAGAGGGTACCAGCTACAAAAACCATTACGCCAACAGTAATAGCGAACATAGTCGTAGCCAGAAGCCAACAGAGCTTATACAACAACAATATCCTACAACCAACAGAGTTGCAGCCACAATAATAGCTACATCCAACACAGTTGAAACAGCAAGCCAATGGAGTTGCAACAACACTAACACAACAAGAAAAACTCTTTTTTAGTACTATAAGTTAACACCACTTATGTTATGTGGTGCTAATGTCGTGTAAATGTTCATGTATCATATTAAAAATGAATTATGTCACTATATTTGATAGACAACTTAGCACCATTCTTGTTATGTCTTGTTAAAGTGGAGTAATTTTTTATTGATCTTATTGGAAGTGGAGTATATCAGCATATATTTAAAGAAGTGGTGGATGCTATATTGGCAAGTTCTATAAAGTAGGGTAGCAAATTTTGTGTTTGCCATATTGACATGTACAAGTGGCTTTATTTATGTGAATTTAAACATAAAAAATTTACAAATATTTATATTATGAATATATAAATTAGAACTAAACACACAAATATTTATTTTATAATATTTTTTTTTTTATTTGTTTGTCATGTTTATATGTAAAACTAAAACTCAATTAGGTAAGTCATAGTAATTGTTTTCTAAATATTTTATTTCAATTATTTACTTTTTATATTATTCTCATGAGCAAATAAATAAACAAAACCATAATACATAAATATTTATTTTATGAATAAATATTTTTTATATTATTGTCATTTCAAAATAAAATAAGGGTGAATGGATGGAGTTGGGTTGCTCTTTTTTGGAAGAACTTGTGTTCCAATGGTTGAAAATGTATCTTTGTGGGGGTATTTTTTAAGCCCTCCATAAAGATTTTAAAAGGTCCATCTAGGACTAAATAAAACCCTCAATTAAACTACATAGCTCCATCGTGCTATGGAGCTTGATGGAGACACATAGCTTGATAGAGCTATAATATGTACACGTGCCATTAAATTTTCCTTCAACTTAATCATAGTGTTTTATGGGCTCATGGCATTGAGAAGCCAATAGTATTGCACATGGTATAGTATGGTTTGCATTTTTATATTATATTTAGTATATTTTTTATTATTTCATTACATATATGTATGTATGTAATTTTAGAATTTATTATTGTTATTAATTTTATACATTTTATAGTTTTTTTTTGTAAGCCTGGTAGAACTCCTTTTTCATTCATTTTATAAACAACAGACACCTAGATTTACTAGTTTGGTGGACTCAAACTGCCCTGAGTGGGAAACCTAGTCTGTTGGCCACCTAATGGTGTGGTATGCCATCCAAAAAATAAGGTTTTGAGTCTATCATACCAAGAAAAAAAAGCCTGGATACTTACACATATACAATTTTTCACAGATTGACTAAAATATTTACTGGACACTTAAAATTTAAAAGCTAGCTGAATATAAATACTAAGCAAAAAGACAGATTAAAACAGTCATGAACTACACAACCTCGTCTCTAACTGAGCCAACTCCGTTGGTACCAGATCCTAAACCGAGGTGCCAGCCTACTCAAAAGGCTTGAAAACACACAAGAGGTGGTAGTCAATAAGCTCAAGGCACCCATCATGTTTGAGGGCTTAATTAGGGGGAATGGGGTTAAGGTGTCAAGTATTAGGGGGCTATAGTCTAACGACCTAGGGGTTATGCCATATTAAAGGGTTAAGGTCGGTTAATGGTTTAAAGGTTAGGGGTGGGTTAATAGGTAGGGATTAGAGGGAAATTTTCACATCGTCAGCAAGTAAAATCAAGGAATAATATGACATAATGATGAAGGTAAAATAAGAATAGGTTATTTTTTTGGTTGTGACTATGAATCTCTCAAAGTGTATCTCTTTCTACATGTCATGAAAAGCAACACTTTCCCTAAAAAATTTCAATATATTTCATAAAAATCTTGATAAATTGCACAAGTTTCATCACTTATTTGTTATTTTGTTTCTCACTCTCACCAAAGTTGGTTTCTCCATATAGACTACCAACTCCTAAGTACCCCTAACGCTTCGATGACAATAACCTCTTAACCTGTAATTTGTTAACCCAGCCTAATAATTCAACTATAAACCCCTTATAAATTAAATCATGGTCTCCATGATTTGGGCTAGGAAAAGTTTCCATCCACATCAAACTTGTGGTCTCTAAGTGAAATCAATAAAGAATATGACACAATGATGAAGGTGAAATAAGAATAAGTTTTTTTTTGTTGGTTGTGAGTATATATCTCACAAAATGTTTCTCTTTCTACAATCAAGAAAACTAAAAATCTTTCTATATCTTTTCAACATATTCATAAACATATTGATAAATTACACAAGCTTCATCATTGATTTGTAGCCTTTTTTTCTCACACTCGCATACAGTGTCTTTGTCATTGTCTTTGTTGTCATTTTTTTCCTATACTATATTTTTAAATGTTTGTATCACTTTAATATTTTTTATATACATTAATATTACTTAAGTCTTTGTAATTATAAATAAACAATGCCCTATGGCACTAGCCATGGATGAGGATTACATGGCCATTATAAATTGGCATGTTCAGGAACATGGCGTGAATACTGAAGATCAAGTTAATGATCCTATGGAAGAAGATTGTGAGGCTAGTAACATAGTTGAAGAAGAGGGGACAAATATATTGATCCAACAAACATTTAATAACATTGCAATGGATGACGATGATAACCAGATAGCTGGTGCTCTGATAGACCTATAATTCAAAAGGAAACATAACTTCTTTATGAAGGCTCCAAAATAAGTGTTCTCTTTGTCATATTATTTCTAGTGAGTTTAAAGGTTATGAATGGTTTATTCGACACTTGTGGAACATAGATCCTAAGGTATGTAATATATTTTGGGACATTTAGGACATGATGCTAAAGGTTTTATTTTTTCCTCTATTTGTATTATTAGTTTATCATGTTTAAAATTTGGATGCAATATGTATCATTAATATTCCTTACATAAAGAAATATTGATTTTTTAATTATGTTGAATATTGTTGGATGAATTATTGTTACCATCATCATATGTTTTACCACACACATACTGAGATTTACATACCATTATGAAAGGTATTGGAATGAGTATCAATCTATTCATGCATGTACTGGTGATTATATTTTGTATTATGGAGAACATGTGTTGAGAGAAGAATGCCTGAAATGCCAATGTAGTAGATATCAAACCGATCAAGAAACAAAAAAAGTGCCTCGCAAGGTTCTTCATTATATTTCCATAATTCCATATTTGCAATGATTGTTCGTGTGCAAAAGTATAAAATTTTTTATGAATTTCCATGTAAAGAATAGTTATATCAAATATGGTATTCTTCGAATGGCTATAGATGGATATGAATTTAAGAAGATAGAGGAAGTATGGGCACTTTTTATCTCCAATAATTTTTTATTAAGGGGGTCATTTTCATACTTCTACAGAATGTTGGGAAGGTATTTCTAAGAACTATCCATCTGAGAAATTTCCAATTGCAATTGAGCTAACGTTTTGAACAAAAATGGCTCCAAATATTAGGAACCTTAGTCACCTTTATCATGCTTCCTGATGCCACTTTTATCAATGCTCCAACATCTTCGACATGTTGTAAAATACACATGTCACATCAACATTGCATAAAAAACAACACTTTTTCAGTCATTATCCCAAAGTTAACAACACCTTTGACATCATTGACAACATATTTCCAACATATTGTCTTCCTCCTACAACTAGGGTATATTTGTAACTAGGGATGATTTGTAAATAACCCTTCTCCATTTCATATCAATATTTTATTTTAACTGAGTTTGGATGTGGTTGAGGACTTTTGTCTTCAATTCTAGGGCTCATTCAAGGTTGGTCTTTCACCATAGCTTTGATACCATGTTGATTTTTCGGGAATCTCCTTATTTTATAATTACTTATTATGATTTCGTATATTAATATTTCTTTTAATCACATTCATCATAAAGAAATTACACAGAATATCTCAATAGTAGAAAAAAAATTCTAGTACAATCATAAAGAGATAACCAAATACAAGACACAAGAATTTTACATTGGGAAAATCCACATGGGGGGGAACCCAACAACCTTTTCCTTAGAGAAAGTATTTAGTTAAACAAAGATACATATAATTCCTTTGTTCAAGCATAAATCCAAACTAAATAGTAACATATCCTTGGTCACACCTAGTAAAACTACACTCTAGACAAGTCAATTTTCTATCCAAACAATTCGGCCTGCCCTGCTCAAAATTCGACCTTCTTAGATATTCTGAATTTTCTTTGAGTGACTTCAATCTTCCCTAGATAAATCCTATTCTACTACTTCCCACATGTGAATAGAAGGAATATAACCAATCACAATTTATTTCCAAGTGATGAAATCTAATGAGTATATATAGTAATTAAATGAACCTGAAGTGGTGCTTCTAAAGGGCCCGGTTGACTTGATATTTTGGAGGGACGAATTGATATTTGGAGGGGCATAAAAATTAAATCTGAAAAAATTAAATTACATTTTTGAACCTGACATGAAAAACATGTCTTATGTTTATTATTACACATATTTTAAGGGCTAAAATATTAACCATGAAGACTGAACATAAATTCAAAACTCACCACTATTTCAATCCTCTATATGTTTATCTTATAAAGACTCAAAATGGGTGTAGATGATAGACTAGGAGAATATGCCCCTCCACTGCAAAATATGTCATGTGCCTGGATACCTATTCAAAAATTGGCTCTTCTCAACTGCTAAATCCCTCAGGGTCTAATCTCAGAAAGTACACATAAAGAAATGACCATAGATAACACATGTTGGACCCTTGGATTTTGTTAGGACACTAGGAGTGATTACCACAAAGAAAAAGTTTTAATCCATGGAATACCCAACTGAGGTAATCCCTTACACAAACTAGAACATACCCACCAATATCCCTCCCATGGAAGAAATATTAGGAATCCTCGCGAAGAAGGAAAGAAAACGTCAATGAGACCTGACTTGGTAATGACAACCCAAATGAAAAGGTGGTGATAGAAGAACATGAAAAATCTCTATATGAAGGAAAGGACATCGATTTTGAAGGTATATATTTATAAAAAAATAAAATAGTCCATCAAAAGGAAGAAATTCATTTATCCCTCCTAACCATCCAATAAGAGTCCAAAAAAAAATGACTATCTAATTGAAAATTTTTAGCCCCATTAGTGAGCCTACTATGAGTGGCTCAACTATCCTAGTAATAATCATAAACAAGGGTAAAGAAATGAGTAAATCTTAAAAATGTGATAATAAAAGGGCCAAAATATAAAATTTGTTGTTACTTAGATAAATTGGGGACTTTCAAGTAAACCTTGGTGAAATTCTTTGATAAAAGATTCTTTCTCTCCCTTGTTCATTAAAGCTCAACAATCAGGATCTTTTTCCGGAAAATATGATGGATAAATGCTAATATCAAAAAAATAATTTTTCAACACAAGATTTGCTAGGAAATTAAACATCTTATTACTTTAAGAGATCAAAATTTCTTCAACAATAACGTGGATCCTTCATAAAATTCCTTAGGTAAATTGTAGCTATGTAGCTCTAGATGTCAATGATTTTTTAATGGGTTTAGGTGGACAATTAACATGGTAATCACTTCATATTTATTTTCCATAAGTAATAATATATTAGCCTACCTCTAATTGATATGAATCACTATGAAAGACATCATTACTAATGATTATGGACCTCAAGCTTCCATAGAAAAGCATGATTTTATGTATATTTTATATGACTTGCTACCTCGTAATAGAAAAGTTTACTTGGATAATGAGGAATATTTTAAGCTCATAACAAACCTCAAGGAGGAAGTAGGAGGAACTACGTTTTTGTATCCATACATGAATGTATTTTTCAATTTATTCAAGACATTAAGCTACTTTCTATTGAAACCATCAATGGAATCTAGACACGAAATAATGAGAGAGGAGGAAAAAGATAAAATCTAGTACATTAGAAAAATTACTTATTTCAAAATAATTATTTCTTTCCAAATAATCTTTTGAATAAAACATCCTTCCAATAGTTGTATTTGACCATTGACCCACAATATTATATGGGATAGCCCAAACATCCCCAAAAAATGGCCCCTTTCATTTCAAAAAGTTTTGGGTGGAGCACTAAGATTTCCAACAAAACATCAAATATTAGTGGATGGAACTTGAAATCCCCTATGCCACTATAATTTGTAATTTCTAATAGTGCTTAAAAAATATAAGTAAAGAATAAAAATATGGAAAATTAATAATTTTTGGAAACATATTTTAGGATCAAAATGACCTAGAAACTTCGATAGGGGGAATCTAGCTTGAAATAATGTCAAAGGGAAAATGGCCAGAACTAGAAGTTAAGGAGAAATCAATTTTTGGTTATGAGAATATTTATTCCAATGGGAAGAAATTCTTTGGAGGAAAAAATTTCAAAATTATTAGCTAAAGTAGAACTCGAAGCTCTCTGATTGATGCTTCATTCAATACTGACAAAACAACATAATCAACTCTATTATATATTCTTAAGGTAATTTTTTGTCTACCCACTCAAAACTAACCAATTCCTTTACCTCTCTCTTGGAGGAACCTAAATATGATCAATCAACAACTATATTAGAATAACCAAACATATCCCTCTTCTTGTTGCAGATGAACACAATGATATTTGAATGAATCCAATCACTCTTCAAGAGGTGTAAAATGTTGTTATGGACGTCCTACTAGGTAAGTATTCAGTACCAAATGGACTCACTTCTAACTCCTTTTGTTTCTATTGGAACATGACCAAAAATTATGCTTGGAAACTTGTGGAAAAATCAAGGAAAATATAAATGGTTATGCTTATTCTCAATGCTACATTCATCACCCTTGTTCCTAAAAAACATGAAACCTCAAACCCTAGAAAATTTCACCCTGTATCTCTCTATAATGTGATTTACAAAATTATCTCAAAACTTATCACCAACCATTTGAAACCCCTTATTACCCTCTCTTAACTCTTCTAAGCAATATGGTCACATGGAAGGTTTGTAAATTCTTCAAAACCATTTTGGATACCTCAGTTTCCCACTCTTTCAAAATAATGAAAACTCCAAGAATGATTATAATAATATATATGTTTAAAGCAACTGATATGCATAGTTGGAAGGATTCATTTATACATGGTATTATTTATTGATAATTCCTTCTGATGTTTTAAATTATCTTCCAGTGCATTCTTAAACATAATTACATCATTAAGAAAATTATAAATAAGACATCAATGATAAAATGAGAGTAGAATAAAAAAGAAGAAACCACACAAGTAACACAAGATATTACCATATATTGATCTTATTGGAAGTGGAGTATATCACCATATATTTAAAGAAGTGGTGGATGTTATATTGGCAGGTTCTATAAAGTAGGGTAGCTAACTTTGTGTTTGCCATGTTGACATGTACAAGTGGCTTTATTTATGTGAATTTAAACATAAAAAATTTACAAATATTTATATTATGAATATATAAATTAGAACTAAACACACAAATATTTATTTTATAATATTTATTTGTTTTATTTGTTTGTCATGTTTACATGTAAAACTAAAACTCATTTATGTAAGTCAAAGTAATTTTTTTCTAAATTTTTTATTTCAATTATTTACTTTTTATATTATTCTCATGAGCAAATAAATAAACAAAACCATAATACATAATTATTTTTTTATGAATAAGCCAATTAAGATAAATATTTTTTATATTATTGTCATTTCAAAATAAAATAAGGGTGAATGGATGGAGTTGGGTTACTCTTTTTTGGAATAACTTGTGTTCCAAAGGTTGAAAATGTATCTTTGTGGGGGTATTTTTTAAGCCCTCCATAAAGATTTTAAAAGGTCCATCTAAGACTAAATAAAACCCTCAATTAAACTACATAGCTCCATCGTGCTATGGAGCTTGATGGAGACACATAGCTTGATAGAGCTATAATATGTACACATGCCATTAAATTTTTCTTCAACTTAATCATAGTGTTTTATGGGCTCATGGCATTAAGAAGCCAATAGTATTGCACATGGTATAGTATGGTTTTTATTTTATATTATAGTTAGTTTATTTTTTATTATTTCATTACATATATGTATGTATGTAATTTTAGAATTTATTATTGTTATTAATTTTATACATTTTATATTGTTTTTTTGTAAGCTTGGTAGAAATCTTTTTTCATTCATTTATAAACAACAAACAACCATATTTACCATTTTGGTGGCCTCAAATTGCCCTAAGTGGGAAACCGAGTCTGTTGACCATCTGATGTCACGATATTCCATCCAAAAAAATAAGGTTTTGAGTCTATCATACCAAGCAAACAAAGCCTAGATACTCACATACCTACCTGTATAATTTTCTGAAGTGGTGTATAAAATTTCATATCTCTTTGTTCCTTTCACATACCTAAGAATTCTCTTTGCTGCTTGCCAATGTGCCTCTTTTGGCCTATCCATAAATCTGGAAATTAAACTCACAGCATGCATAATATCAGGCCTCGTTGTATTCAAATACATAAGGCTGCCAACTATGCTCTTGTACAAACTTGGATCAAAATCCTTGTTGTTGTCTTCTTTGCTCAGTTTCAATCCCATCACTATAGGATTAATTGCTGCTTTGCAATCCTACATATTAAACTTTTCCAAAATTTCTTTCACATATTTTTCTTGAGAGATAAAAATTTTGTTTTCATTTTTCACTAATTCTATTCCTAAGAAGTATCTCAGCAATCCCATATGAGTCATCTCAAATTCTTCTTTCATGACTGTCTTAAAATTCTCAATGAGGTAAGCATCATTACCTGTAAATATAACATCATCAACATACAAAACAACAATGAGCATCTTACCATCCTTTTCTTTGATGTATAATGTGGGTTCTCCTTTACATTTCTCAAACCCATTTTCCAGTAGATAGGCATCTATCCTACTGTACCATGCTCTTGGTGCTTGTTTTAGCCCATTCAGAGCTTTCTTCAATCTGCATACCTTGTGCTCTTGGCCTTATTTCTCATAGCCCAGAGGTTGCTCAACATAAACCTCTTCCATCAATACTCCATTTAGGAATGTTGATTTCACAACCATTTGGTAAAATTTCCACTTGTGTTGTGCTGCTATGGACAACACTACTCTTACTATTTCCATTCTTGCAACTGGTGCCAAAGTTTCCTCATAATCCCTTCCTCGTTGCTACTTGTAGCCTTTGACAAAAAGTATGGCTTTGTGGCTTTCAATCTTTCCTTCAGCACTACTTTTGTTTTCATAAACTCATTTCACTCCAATTACTTCCTTTCCTTTTGGGAGATCAACTAATTCTCATGTTTTGTTCTTCTCTATTGCATTTATTTATTCATCCATAGCATCTATCCATTTCTTATCTTTTACTGCTTCTTGAAAATGAATAAGATCCTGTACATGACAATACAATGCAAATAAAGAGTTTATACCTTAATTATTTGCTTCTTGCTCATAGATTTCATTCAAACTTCTGAATCTGGTTCCTCCTTCACTTGTTGAACTTGTGCTTGTAGAAGCACTCATAGCTGCTCCTTGTGATGTTCTTGAAGAAGAACTTTCATCACTTCTCAATGGTGTTCTCAAACCTGCTTGTGGTGTCCCTTGCTGTCCTTGTATTAGTGGAGGTGGTGCTACTAATGAGGGATGCTTTTCAGCCATTTCCGCTTCATCTTCATCATGAAACAAACATGTTTTTACATTCACTGTTTTCTCAATGCTTCCATCCCAAGCTTCTTCCTCAATAAATTGTACATCTCTGCTTATCATAAATTTCTTGGTGGATGGGTTATAAAATCTATATGATTTGGATTCTTCACTGTATCCAACAAATATGCACTTCTCCCCCTTACTGTCCAACTTCTTCCTTAGTTGATCTAGAATGTGTGCATAAGCCATACAACCAAAACTCTCATGTGGGTGACAAATTGTTTTATGCCACTCCATGCTTCTTCCGGAACTCTATTGATTACACTCTTTGTTGGGCATCTATTCAAGACATATGCTGAACAATGTATAGCTTCAGCCCAATATTCATTTGGAAAATGTTTTTCCTTCAGCATACTTCTTACCATATCCATGATGGTTCTATTTTTCCTTTCAACAACTCCATTTTGCTGTGGTATATACCTTGCTGTTAATTGCTTATGAATTCCATTTTCTCTACAGAAAAAAAGAAATTCTTTGGAGATATATTCTCCTACTCTATCTATTCTTAGGAATTTAATATGTTGCCCACTTTAATTCTCCACAAGAGCTTTAAAGTGGCAGAACTTCTCAAACACTTCACTCTTCAAATTCAAGAAATAAACCCATGTTTTTCTTGTGTAATCATCAATAAAGTTCAACATATAGTGATTGCCTGCTAATAATGGTGTTTGCATTGGTCCACACAAATCAGAATGGACTATTTCTAAGGGTGCCTTTACCCTTATGCTCTTTCCTGATGGAAAGCTTTCTCTGTGTTGTTTTCCCAAGATGCAACCTTCACATAAGTTGTCTGGCATTTAAATCAATGGTAATCCCTTTACCATACCTTTTCTATGCAATAAATTCAGACATCCAAAGTTGAGATGTCCAAATCTTAGGTGCTATAACCCATTTTCATCTTTTTCTTCTCTTTGGAATGTCTCTTGTGTCATTGCTTCCATTGCAACTCCTTTCTTCAAATCTGCTCTCATCTTGAGAAGAAACATTATGTTTCTTGTCATCTTCACTTTTGAAATTCTCTATTTTCTTGGTGGTATGTCCATGATTATACATACATTATCCTCAAAGAACACATTGTAACCTTTCTGAATGAGATGTCCAACGCTCAAAAGGTTACACTTCATACCAGGAACATAGTATACATATGATATGGTTTTTATTTCTCCTTTCTTTGTTAAAACACTCACTCTGCCTTTTCCCATGACAGAGACCTTACTATCTCTCCCCAATTTTATTTGAGACTTTAATTTTTCATCTAACATGGAAAACATAGAAATGTTTCTAGTCATATGGTTGCTACATCAGGTTTATATACTAAAGGGCCTCACTGCACCTTCCTTAGTTGTAATAGGGTCCATGACCTCGATCAACCTTTCCTTTGTTGGTGATCAATTCTAGATGTTGAAGAACTCACAACACCTTATTTGGTGTGTGATCGAGTCTAGGAGCTCAATACACTCTTTGGTATGTTCTCGTGTCTAGATAGTGATAGACCAGAATACAGCCTTATAGTGTGTGATCAGGTCTAAGACCTCACTACACCCTTCTGGTGTGTGATTGGGTGCACTCAAAGAGGAACTCACTCAATCCTACATGTTGAGTACTCTGGTCCTCTCATACCATTCTCCCTCTCAGCGAGACGAGTAATCTCCACAAGCCCCATATTTTCTCTAAATTTAAAAAACTTGTATTTGGGTGATCCAGGTGTATATTGGTGGCCACCCACCTATTCCATTTGGACCCCCACCATCGGTTTTTTTAGTTTTTCACTTTCAGCAGAGCTTACTATTTTTAGCAGG
Source organism: Pinus albicaulis (assembly GCA_034641835.2). Classification (NCBI taxonomy): domain Eukaryota; kingdom Viridiplantae; phylum Streptophyta; class Pinopsida; order Pinales; family Pinaceae; genus Pinus; species Pinus albicaulis. The sequence continues at coordinate 34,337 of JAXQQM020061223.1, forward strand.
TTTTCGGATCCTAAACTTCTGGAGTTGTTTTGAGGCCCTAATGATCCAGTTGGATATTGGTGACCACCCACCTATTCCATTTGAACCCCCACCATCAGTTCTTTTAGTTTTTCAATTTCAGCACACCTTACTATTTCTAGCAGTTTTTCAGGTCCTGAACTTCCAGAGCTGTTTTGAGGCCCTAAACGATGTTTTTTGGGAAAACCAACAACATACTCTCTCCAAAGTTGTAGTCCTCGAATATATATTTCTAACAAGGCATTTAGGGCATCAAATGGTGATCATATGCCAAAGTTACATACCCAAGGAGATTGGTGTACCAATTTACCCAAACGGGGCCCATAGTTTTAGCGCTTCATCTCCTAAGGTTAGGTTTTTGGATGTTTATGGTTTTTCATTGTTTCTCAACAATAAATAGGCCTTCAAGAATCATTTTAAAACATTTTAGAGGCCTTTATCCACCACATATCCTCTCATAGATAAGTTACCAACGCCCTAGCTAGTTTGTTTACGTTATGTCTGTAAGCATATTTTTGTTATTTGATATTAATGAAATGAAGTATTATTTCTATTGCATATTTGTATTTATGAATATTTCTTTATTTTATTGTGTTCCTGCATAAATTCGAATCAGTGGTATCATAGCGGTCTTCTCTTTCTCTATTTTTATTTGCATGTCCCCATCGAGGTCAGGATATAAAGAGTTATGGCTCCATCTAGTTGAACCCCTGCAAGATCAGCATTGCAAATCTCGACGAACTCCCATGGTGGAAGAAAAGAAAGATGAGGGAGTAGGAGATCCTATCAAAATATTGCTCGAGGAGGCCCTTGAGAAACAAAGGAACGCAATGATGGATAACGTTTCTCAGATCCTTCAACGGCTACCCACCTACAGTGCATCTACATCCAACAACCACTCTAGAGGCACCACTCCCTTCAAGGTACATGTAAACTTTGACATTCATGTATTTCAAGGCCAGATAGATGTAGAGGTCGTAAATAGATGGTTGAATTTTCTAGAAGGGTATTTCTCATTCCATGATTTCTCCGATCAAGAAAAGAATATTTTTTCACTCCTCAAGGACGCCCCCCATGTCAAATACTGGTGGGAAACCTACTATGAGAAAAAGGAAGAGAGGGAACACATTTTGTTCTTGGCGGCACCCACTTGGAATTCATTCCGAGATAGCATCAAGGAATAATATTACCTCATGGGGAGCTATGAGTACAAGTACATCCAATGGGCCACGTTGTGACAGCAAAGGGATCAAGATGTGCACAAACTAAAAAATTAGTTCCATACTTTGCACACAAAGTTGGGTATTAAGGATTCAGAGAGACATTTAGTGCTCAAGTACCGCAGCTGTCTACACAGACACATTCAGGAAGAAATGGAGTTCCTTGACATTACCTCGCTTGGCACATCATATCAATATGATGCCAAGATTGAGCAGAAATTTAAGCAGAAGAAGCAAGACTTCGGATCCGCGAATCCGAAGGTAGGGAAAGGCACCCCCGAAACACAAAACATGAGACAAAGCCAAAGCGAGGAGACTTAGAAAAACACCACAAATCAAAATAAGGACATGAGGAAGTGGTGTGAATTTCATAACAGCCCCACTCACAGCAAAAACGAGTGTCAGGCCAAACAGTTGCTAGTGGCCAAACTAAAGGGACCCAAATCATATGCATGTTTTGATCTTGAGCTAGAACCAGACAAGGGAGATGACAAAGCGAAGCAGATCATTGATGCAGATGCTAGTGCCATTGTTTCCACCACCAATATTCAGAGGGAGGATCTCGATGATCCAGAGGAGGGGGAGCGCCCTTTCCATTCGTAGATGTGGGTGAAGGCTTCTCCACTACAATTATTTGTCGATAGTAATAGCCAAAAGAAAGACATATTAGAAAAGGTCATGAAGCATCTTGGCCTACCAACCACGGCACACTCACAGCTGTATACCACCAGGTGGCTTCGCTCAGGGAGAGATCTCCACATCTGCCAGTAGTGCCGCCTTCCGTACAATTTCAATCCATTCACGGATGAGGTATTTTGTGATGTTGCTCCTCTTGATGCAGCTGATGTATTATTGGGCCAACCATAATTGTGGAATCAACATGCTGTGTATGAGTCTAGGCCTCATTCTGTTGTTATTAATTTGGGAAATAAATTGTACAGGATACTGAAGGTAGTATTGCTTCCTACCATCTCCTTGACTTTTGCAAAACAACACAGTAATATTTTTTCCCAAACCAGGAAATTTATTTTCCTTACAAATCGCTCACAGGGAAAGAAGAATATTGTGGCCACAATCTCAAAAAGGGGCTCCCCTGTACGACTACAGCAGATGGAAAAAGTCATGGAGAAATACAAGGACATTTTCTCCTCACCCACAGAGGTTCCTCTAAAGTGTCAGGCCAAGAACTCCATTGATCTGACCCCAGACATATCGCCGCCTGATATTTCCATACCTCATGCCACCACACAGAAAGAATCCATACATGTATTGCCTGAGGCTGATAAAGAAACCAAATTTATTGAACGCATCCAGCATGTTCGCCCGTGCATCCATGACATCTTCCACAAATCCAATACCTAGTTCAACATAATTTTCCTCATGTCATGGAGGATCTCAATGCAATGGGGACCATTTCTTCCTAAGTGGGGAGGAATGATCCAAGTGGATATTGGTGGCCACCCACCTATTCCATTTGGAACCCCAACATTGGTTCTTTCAGTTTTTCAATTTCAGCAAAGCTTACTCTTTTTAGCAGGTTTTCGAGTCCTGAAATTCTGGAGCCATATTGAGGCCCTAATAATCCAGGTGAATATTGGTGGCCACCCACTTATTCCATTTGAACCCCAACCATCAATTCTTTTAGTTGTTCAATTTTAGCACTAGTTTTTCAGGTCCTGAACTTTTGGAGCCGTTTTGAGACCCTAAACGACGATTTTTGGGAAAATTGGGAACAACATGGGCTTACAGATTGATGTTGCTCACTCAAAAGTTGTATTCCTTGGATATATATTTCTAACAAGGAATTTAGCGCATCAAACAAAGATCGTATGCCAAAGTTACGTCCCCGAGGAGATTAATGTACCAATTTACCCAAACGGGACCCACTGTTTTGGCACTTCATCTCCTAGGGTTAGGTTTTTGTATGTTTAGGGTTTTTCATTGTTTCTCAACAATAAATAGGCCTTCAAGCCTCATTGTAACATAGTTTAGAGGCCTGTAGCCACCACATCTTTTCTTAGAGATAAGATACCAGTGCCCTAGCTAGTTTATTTCCATTATGTTTGTAAACATATTTATGTTATTTTATATTAATGAAATGAAGTATTATTTCTGTTGCATCTCTATGTTTATGTATATTTCTGTATTTTATTATGTTCCTGCATAAATCTGGATCATTGTGAAACAACTTCGTCAGAACATTAGTTGGATGCTCATCAATGTAGATGTACTCGAGACTTCTTCCTCTCCTCTTTGCGATATGAATGATGTATATACTAGATCTCAAGGTTCCCTTACCTGTCATCATGTTTTCACCTGCACATGATCAACAAGTCTTGTAAGCTATAATCATATTTCTTCATAGCTCACCTTTCAAACTAAAACATACTGAAACTTTGAGTGTAATAGATGACCTTCTTCCTACGCATCTGCAATATTAGAGCCCAATTAGAAGCAATATACAAACTTCCTCTTTTTCAGCACTCCTTGCCTTGTAGTTGAACTTTTATGTTTTAGAAATTTCTTAAACCATAAATGACTGTGCCATGATATAATGTATCATGTTGATACCTCAATATATACGATGAGCTACATGCCTTGGCTCATTCATAAACTGATTTACTTCCTTTACTTGACCCAACATCTTGGTTATGTAAATTACCCTAATTAGGTATTCTTTTTTAAGGATATCCTATCATAACAATGTTGATTTTCTCCCTTTGTCATTGAATTTATTCACTATCTTCTCAACATATTTCATATTGAATTCATAGGTTCATCTCCCTTTGAAGTTGAGCAAGGGTTTCTGGAGATATCTTGACTTCCTCCTTTAGAAAACATATTCTAGTCAACGCAACTCTCTCTCACATATAAGCTTTTCTACTTCCAATCCAAGTACATCAACTCTAAGGAGCCTATACAAAGCCTTCCTTTTGCTTACAAGTGTAGGAATTCTTTAGGTGCCTCACCATATTGAGGTAGTTCATACACTTCTTCTAGAAAAAATTCCCTTAATAGTCATTTTTTAATCTCACTAAGGTAATCCTTTTCCTCATACTTATTTCCATCCAGACATATTTTTTCTTGACATAAATCAAAGGAATTATGCTCCCTCTAAGTTTAATTTCTAACTAGAACAATAACTCTTAATACAAGTTCCCTTGCCAAAACCTTTATTATTCAATCCCTTTTCATCTGCTTCTAGAACCTTGCAAGTCTTCATTGAGTACACGCAATCCTCACTACGAGTCCATGGGAGAACAATTTCAATAAATAAAATATTCAAGGACAAGAAACTAAATACTAGTAGAAATGAATATCATTAGTTATAATTAAATAAGAGAGATATAGGATACTTATATTTGAATAAGAATGAAAAATCACTCTTGATATATGGACTTCTTGCATACATCTGCAAGTTTTTCAGCTTCATCCACATCATCGTAAAGATTTCATTTCTTTCTTGTATGATATATGGTTTCTAGTTTCAATGAAAGTATATAGTCTTAGGGTTTTTTCCAAAGACCATAGGTTTTTTCTGGTTCAAAACCCTTAGTATACTAGGGATTAAAAACCATAAATATAACATGTTTTCCTTGGCATAGATCAACCAATCATTTTTAGTCAAATAGCGTGACTTATTCAATGAAATTATTACAATGTGTAAGGAATAAATCCTTTCAAAATTCAAATACCCATCATACATGATAATTTCTTCAACATTTCTAAATTTTAGCCCATAATATCTTCCAATTACTCATCTCTCTTGAGAGACCTTTCTATTCTTAATTTAAAGTTGGACATGGCATATGATGAAAGGGAAACCCCCTACAATATTTCCAAATAAGGAATTCTAAGAACTTGGTACATGTCACTTCAGGTCTTCAGTGATATGAGAAAGCTCATGTTTTTGACAATATTCTTTCCCTTCAAAAACCTGAAGGAGTACATATGTCAATCATCTTGGATCTCTGGCATAAGCAACCCATAAAGATGCATACCAATATTAGATAGTTTGTCTCCCACATCAAAAAATTCAACTCCTTACATTTTGTCCCACTTTTATGAATACAACATGGACCTTTTTTAATTTATCATCAAATTAAATTTTGATTAAAATCCTTGCTTTTTAATCACAAATTCTGAGAAATAGAGACATAAGAAACTTAGGTTCCTATAATATTTCTCATCCTCTATCCTTGAAGACTATTATGTCAAATATCAAAGGTTTCTTACAATTCCCTTAATATGATGAGATGAGACAATATTAGACCTAAAGATGAATTGACTCGACCTTATGATCTCATCATATGCTATCTTCAATCATGTAAGTTTCCTCCTTATTCCAAGATGATGTTTGTAAAAATAAATGTTAGTTCTTAATATTTTGTCTAACGTTAGTAATTTTATGGATACATACTTTTCAAGAGAGCGAGATAACTATATTTATACCTTTTTCACTTTATATATAGATCATTGAATTCTACTGATATACAAAAATGATGATATATCTTCTTTTATAATATTTTAACAATAATTCATAGTTCTTATTCTAGGAGTCATTAAACTCTTGCATGAAACTTGAAGGATACACGAGTCAATGATACTTAAGGTCTTTCATGTATAGTATTTATTGTGAAAATCATTAGGTGAATTTTGAGGTCTAAAATGGGCCTCCTAAGGAAATTATAAAATAGTAGTGGAAATAATTAAATAATATTAGATTACATCATCAAATTTTAGAGGGGGAAAAAACTACTTTTTCAACACATATTTTCAACTTATCTCCCTATGGGTTTACTCAAATTTCAAGGGGGAACACTTGTTGGATGAAAAAATTTATTCCTCATTGAAGGAGTACCCATGTTGCATACTTTAGATGGACCCTGCTACATGCAAAAATGAAAAATACATGAAAAACGTGATTCCAATCATGTTTTCTCATGTATTTCTCTCTTTTCGTGTAGAAAGGTCCATAGAAAGTATGCAACATGGGTACTCCTTGGATGAGGAATTAAATTTTGCATCCAACGAGTATCCTGGTTGAAATTTGAGTAAAACCTTAGGGAGATAAGTTGAAAATACAAGTTGAAAAATTAGTTTTATTATTTTATTATTTTTTAATCTTTTTACTTTTTTACCCAAAAAATAATGAATCATCCCCCATGGTTCACATCATCTTCTTGAATCCTATTGGTTCTTATAAATTTTATTTTGTTTGTACATTTTTCTTAGGAGGCCCATTTTAGACCTCAAAAGTTCTCTAATGGGATTTTAGTGAACGTATGCTTATACAAACATAGACCTTATCTTAAATAAAGATAACATACATTATAATATGTTGGAGCCTTTCATTTTATTATCAGCTTAAGAAGGGTGATCCTCCTTGGTAATGATTTATTTGACCTTTAAGTTCATTCAATCTACAAGAACCTTCAATGATCCAATAACAATATACCAAAAATAAGGTGTAGATGTCTTTCAACCTACTTTGACTGAGGTTTATAATGAGAGATATTGTATCTTATCTGTTTACATTTTAAATGTGTGTTTAGTCTTGCATTGATGTTTTCATATCATGGAAATCATAATTTTGAAATTTATGAATACTAAGGCATGGAAGTTCATTCATTCTCCTAGACTTGATATCTTACAACCCCTTAGAATAGAGGATTTAAACCTTTAGAGAGAGGTGGTATTAGTTCATCCTATTGCATTCACTGAGGGATTTTAACAACCATATCAATTCTCTAAATAGTATATCTCCAACAAGGAATTCAAGAATTCACCATAGCTCTAATACCATGTTGATATATACATGGTCTTGTTTACTGATAATTTATTTTGATGTTTAAAATGATATTCTAGCACATTCTTAAGCATAATTACATCATTAAGAAAAATATAAAGAAGATATTGAATGATACAATGATAGTATAGTAAAAAATAAGAAGCCACACTAGAAACATAAGATATCACCTTCGGAAAACCCACAATGAAGAAGAACCCAACCAAAATTTTCCTTAGAGAATCAATGCAACAAGAGATACATCAGAGTTAAATAACCAATAATATGACCAAGTCAACTCCCCGTGACCATTTTGTCCAAACAAGCTCTGAAATTAAGTCCATAGAGATCAACCTCTTTCAAAGTGATTAACCACATGAATCTCAACCTTATTTCATCAGGCATAAACCTTAGGGTCTTAACCCCTTTTCTGCAAAAACATATATAAAGGTTTCTTCTCCTTTCCAAATAATTTTTTCCTCGGGGTGTTGGCATTTTACCTAAAGAATATGCCGCAGGGGCCCATCCATTTACCTCAAAATATACCCCAAGTTCTTGTCCCTTTAACACAGGAAGATGCCTCAGGGTCTCAACCATTTATCTTGGGAATTTTGCATATGTTCCACCAAAATATAGTGCCTCAAAGTTTGTATGTGTGCCTCATATTATATTATTCTACTTGTGTCCTTTGGGAGAGTGAATCAACTATGTAGTTGATTTTCCATCCAAAGGGGAATGTCACTTAGGAAAGCCAACATGATCCTTGTAGAGTTGCCCTAGTCTTCATGGAGGTAAAATTAAAATTCCTTTTTTTTCATTTCCCCCTCTTTGATGAGCCTTATAATAGTTTTCTTTTGAATTCAAAATAGTTCCTTTTCTTGCAAGAGTGATGAATATTCTTTAGATAATTTTATTTTATGAACATATATATAAATGAATATCGACCATAGTTACAAAATTAAATAGGAAGTATATCTAATCCATTCTCCTCACTTCTATATTCCATGACTCATGATTAAATTGGGTCCTTAATCTCATTTCCTTTGCTTTCATTCCATTATAATCAATGGCTCTCTAACATCCCCCTTCTCTCCTACATCTGGCATTCATCAAGGTGTTCCTTTTTACCCTTGATTTTCATAATGATGGAAGAGGGCCAAAGTATAAGCATCAAATATTCTATAAAATCTAACAAAATATAAGGTGTAATTATGCACTCCATGTGTTTCCCCATTTCCCACAGTAAATTTGTTGATGACACCGTGCTAATGGGATTTCCAATAAAAAATGAGGATGGAACCCTCAAACCCTATCTAGATTATTTTATGGATGCCTCTATAACCTCCATTAATAACCTTAAATCCTAGCTGTTCCTTTTCAATACCCCTTTCTTCATTCAATCTCATATCTCTAAAATTTTGAACTTCTATACGGGCTTCCTTTTATCCAAATATTTAGGAGTATCTCAATGCTCATTTCCTGTTAGTAATAAATTATTTAAAATTTAACCTATAAACTCTCCTATGAGACCTTCTATGTCATAAATTTTTGAAATAAATTGACCCTTCTCAAGTAAATCCTTAAATTTATCCCTTTGTACATCCTCTTTACATTGGAATCCCTAAAGACTATTCTTAAAGTAACTCACAATACACAATAAAATTTTCTCTAGAAATGGAAAAAAATACCTATAGATGGGATGTGATAGCTTGGAAAACCATTTTACTCCCCAAAAGAGAAGGTGACCTTCATGTGTGAGATCCTAAAACCTTTTACAATCTCCTCAGAGCTAAAATATGGTGGAGGTGGTTTTAAGGAAAACATGAATTATGGATTATCCTATAAAGGCATAATTATAGTTTGGATACCATAACTTGAGACTTTATACATATCCACGAAGCAAAGATAATAAATTTAATATGGTGTACAGAGAAGAATAAATCCTTCATCTAAGCTCACAACTTCTATAAGGCTAAAAATGTGGAAGCGACACTCTTCTAGAAAGACTCATTGAAACAAATTTGTAGGGTACAATATGACTTGAAGTTGAGTATATTACAACACCTTTCCCTATCAATGGTCATGGATAGGTATACAAATTCTAAAGTTTATATCTTCCTAACTCAAAATGGTATAATTAAAAAATATTTGCTAATCATGTTCCTTTATAATGCAGTATCTATTCACAATATACCCTTAGACATATCAAATGATTAAAGGATTATCTTCAATGCTCGCTGCCTGAATCCAAGGTTCTTTCTAACTAGGAGATGTATTCCTCTGAATTTTCCCCTTCAGCCTCCCACCACCCCTCACTCCCCTTGCTTGCTTTATTTTATTCTCCCTCATCCTAGTCCTCTCCTCCATAAAGCATTATCAAGAAAAATTTTGATGGATAAGCATAAAGAAATCCAATCCTAACAAAATTTTATGTCAACTTTAGGGATTTTAAATGTGTAATATTAGAATCTACTCCAACAATTCCATTGAATTTTGGGCCCTTATATTCTTCCTAAAGATAATAATACAAATGATTATGGTAAAATTATTATAGAACAATACTCAATGAAGTCTTTCAATTCTTTGAAATATCCAAAATGACCATTCATTAAGTAGTTTCTCATCCTGCAAGGGAGTAGAAGCTAATTTGGAGCTTTGTAATATCTCGAACAGTGAAATAATCAACACATATGGCACATCCAGGTGTTCTAGTAAAAAATAATTGCAATCAAAACACTGAACAGAACGCAATCTGGAAATGTAGCCTTTATTTATATTATTAACTGAAGAAATGAATACATTCCCATACAAAAATATCAGAGCCCCTGCAATGGCATGCTTGACTACTCATTGAAAGAGAAAACAAAGACTCAAGCACAATCGTGGATCCTAGATGGATGAACCACACAAAATAATACCCATAGGGTTTTTTTCCCTAGGATCAATCTAGAACTAGCCATACTAAGTTCTCAATAAAAACACAATAAGATAGAGAAACCTGAATTATTCCTAATTCCTAGCTTCTATCCCCTTTTATATGCTTGATGGACTCTCTATAGAATTTATTTTATTATTTTCCCTCAAAAACCGAAGGAAAATACCATGGGATGATACCATGGGAAAATACCACGGTAAATACCATGGACAGATTTCATCCATTTTGACTAGATCAAGAAAGGGAATATTAAAAATCCTCCCACAAAAATATTTCCTATCCTCAAGAAATTCATTGTTATCCTTAACAGAAGCATTGATACCAGGATCCCATACAACCAATTTTGTTATTTGATACCTCCATGCTAAATGATCCTGAATGGATCCTTCTATACCTAGATCCTAAAAAATCCTCCAACCAATCCTTCCCTCAATAGATTCATCTGGATCCCAAAAAATACTCCATCCAATCCTACCCCTAATGGATTATCTTAGATCCCACTGCAACCTAAGTCTTGGGACCTGTGGGTTATGGTACCATCTCATCCCTCCATCATTGTTCATGCGAAAGGGCCCAAGCTACAATATGCCCTTCACTATGAGCATCCTCCTAGGATTCAACCCATCAATAGAGTACCAAAATACAATATCTTGCCAATCCATGTCTTGGGAAGGATGAATACCTGCAAATCAACTATGTTGGTGTTTCTCGATGCTCAACTCATGTTGCTCCACACTCTCACCCAACATGATGCATATGGATAACTATGCCCTGCTCTTCCCAATGTATAAAGGTCATTTGGTAGTGTTGCAAGCCTTATATATGTACCCCTGTAGAGGGCTTCTTTGGAACTCCAAGTTGCAATCCACTTACTGTCTTGTGAGGGAGGTGAGTCGTTCCTCGACACTAGATATATTTTACATTGATTCAACACATACCAAAATGCCCATAGCCATATTTAGAAAAGCCCCCATATGACATTCACCAATCAAAAATTCATTAATGCATCCATCCCCATATTACAACATATTAACCATCAACGTAATTACGTTAATGGGTCAACTGCACGATATATATAGTTTATAACCCTGGGCTCAACATATGTTTTGGTGTTGCAGTAGTTCATGGTATTGGAAAGCTAATTTCTAGGGTGAGCGTCCTTCACCAACGGCCTCGCTCCTCTTACCTGGTGTGAAAGTGCTCTACTACCATTCATCCTTGAGTTAGCTCCTTCTTGTGTTCTTTCTATCAGTAAAATGAAACCCTACCGATTCTACTCAATGTTGAGAGGATCTGTGGCCTAGGCTAACCACCATGGAACTGGTGATGAGCTCGCAGCTGCTCTCTTTAGCGGTTGAGAGAGGTTCTCGTTGCAATCTGGGGAGTGGTTAGCAAATTTGTGGCTCAACGTTTCCAGCGATTTCATCTTCCTCCTTGGCATAATGTTCTCAACCCAACATGTTGTTATCTTGCCAAGACTATCATCCAGGTGTTCTAGGAAGCTCATGACCCATACCCATGTCTAGATGGAGTCAAATACGCCCAACGATTTGCAGACTTCTGTAGGATGAGGGTCTCTTCAACCTCTTGTATGGATCATCCTTATGTATGGTCATTTTATCCATGAACTTCTTTCCATGGCTCTAAGTATTGCAATTCCTATGACTCAAATGGCCCGAACTCATGACTGATGAATATGTTCACTCAAACTTGTCTTGTTGGATTACCCTTCCCACAATAGTAGAACTAGCTGAAAGAAACAGAGAAAATAATGGAAAACACAATAACAACATGAAACTATGCATAACAAAATAAAAAACTGACAAACTCATTTAATTAACCATGGAATAGCAAAGCAGCTACAGCTACGCTACACCCACTCATATTGTGCGTCCGAACTACATGTTTTTCTATCCCAACTCAACTCTATTTATACAAAACTTAAGTCTATTATTACCCCTTCGATGTAGAATGGGTTAAGGTGGTGGCACCCTTTCAAATCTGGGTAGGTCATGATAGTGATGATGAGGCAATGTGCAGTGTGGTAGTGACTATGATTAATATGTTAGGTGGCGTAATTATCGCCAAACTCCCCCATAATTATGACTGATATCTTAACCTTAAGATAACTTAAACATACCTGCTAGTCTAAGTCTCAGCTAGGCTTACAATGACTCATGAACTATGACTTT
>JAXQQM020059923.1:0-46297 GCA_034641835.2 Pinus albicaulis
CCAGGCGTGAATTTTTCAGTTGAAAAGAAATCTTGTGATTCAAATATTTCATTCGTCTTTGTAATGGTGACACGATAGTTCATAAAAAATGGTTTTTGTTTTATGGGATTTTTTTATAACAATTTCCACACATTACAATCAAACCGACTTCATCATTATGGATCTGGTGTAGTTACAATCTTTGATAATTACTTCATTTAACGTGTCTTGCATTGCGATCATTCAGTTATGCTTGTAGTTGTTGGCGTTATTTCTGAGATTGGGTCAATCTGATCCGGTGGCGCAGTTGTTCAACCATGATAGCAAACCGTAGGACTCTCTTTTTACATGCTAACTCGATAGATTATTATTGCAAGGTTGAGTTAGTGATCCATTCATATCCGCTGTCAAAGGATCTATCACAGAATTACAACGAGGTTATTTTTCTTTGCATGTCTCAGTAAAGGATTTGATAAAAATGTGATGAGATCCTTACCTCTGCCATTTGTGTGAGAGGTGGCTTAACTTAAAATAATAATCATGAAATTACTTGTCGTTTGGAGTAAACTCTTGAAATGCAATGAATCGTTCGTTCCAACAAGATTAAATCTTTGCTTTGCTGGTCACGATGATAGGCACAAGGAGCTAACACCAGCAACATAACTTTTTTATTTTAATAAGAAAGAAAGGCAGAGGAGGTCCCATATATATATAGTCCAGTTACATTTTACATGGATAGGGCTATTTGAATAATATATTAACACATAAGTGTGAGAATGATGCCATGTAGTGATTTAGTTGGACAAAGTCTCATTAATCAAGATGATTTTTTTCAAGAGGCAAAGCCAAAGTAACATTTAAAGACATAAACTTGAAGGAAGGAGTATACCAAATCAAGTCGCTTATATAGTGAAAGTTATTGGGAGCTATAAGAAACGAAAATCGAAACAAGTTGAAAACACTTAAAGTAAAAGAAAGCAGACTAAAAATAACATTAACAAAAATCTATATGGAAGCTACAACAAGTTCGTTACAAGCAAGATCATACAAAGAGATGTTTGTTTTCGACTTCTTAAGATTGTTAATCAAACTATATCTAAAAGTCATGATACCTAAAGGGATACTAGTCTGGACTACCATAAGGGAAGACCTAAAAGTTGGGGTTGGAGCAGTAATGGGCAATGGCGTTTTATCCGTTGGGATTATAACTTTACTTCATGTGTTATATACCTGAACCTCCTTAGTCTCCTAACTCGGGGAAGGGTGCACGTCCCATAATTCATTTATGGATGAATGATGTTCCCCCACTTTCCCTTCATCTTGTTCTTTGCATCCTGAATCTTTTTCCTCGTGGTTTTCCTACCTTGAGTTCAAGTTGGCCTCCAGGGATTTAAAGGTATCAAATATGTGTTGCAATTCAACTACATAAGGGGAGGATGCAATCTTGTTGGTTAGCAAGTTATACTCCTTGATTAGGGGTTTATTGTTATGTCGAGATGGGCCCTCTCTAGCCGCCCTTTCCAAATCAATGACTTTATTTGTCCAATTCTTTATAACCTCGTCATATCTGAAAGGTCAACGAATGAAGATTCCTTCGAATTGGTATTATCAGAATGATTTCCATGTTTTTTATTAAAGGAAGATGGTTTATCCTCATTGACTACCATTTTTCCATGGACACTCATAAGGTCCTTTTCAACCTTAATGGTCTCCTGGAAGTTTTCTTATAAGGTAGCCTTTTCGGCTCATTTGACAAACATGGCCATGGATGTCGAAAAGCCAAAGGTGTATGATCTAGGTGTATATTTGTGGCCACTCACCTATTCCATTTGGACCCCCAGTATAGTTTCCTTTCAGTTTCTTATTTTCTGGTGTACTTTCTATTTTTAGCATTTTTTAGGTCTTGAACTTCTAAAGCCATTTTGATGCCCTAAATGGTGTTTTTTTGGTTAAACTGATGAACAAGGACCAAAATATCATAATTTGTGGTCGAAAATTGTTGTTCTCATATAAACCTTTTTAACAGGCTATCATGTGTGCCAAATGGAGATCGTATGTCAAAGTTACAACCCGGGGAAGTTGACATTCCAACTAACCCCATCACAGTGCACAAACTTTTGGCGCTTCATCTCCTTGGGTTAGATTTTTGGATGTTTGTGTTTTCTCATTGCTTCTTCATGACAAAATGCCCGAGAACCTCATTGAACCCTAGTTCATAAGGCATGTAGCCATCACATCTCTTCTCAAATATAGGCTACCATCGCTTGAGCTAATTTATTTTTTTTGCATGTAAACAATTTTCAATAGTTGTTATTTTTTAATTGAAGTGTTGTTTCATTATATATTTGTATTTCATTTCATTCCCTTCATAAATATGGATCAGTGGTATCAGAGAAATCTACTTTTTCTTTGTTTTTTTGTGCATGTCCCCAACGAAGTCAGGGGTATAAGGAGTTGGGACTTGAACTGGTTGAACCCTTGCAAGATTGGCCTCGTCGACCTCGACAGACTCCCATGGTGAAAGAAAATAAAAATGAGGGAGCAGGAGATTCTTTCAAAATGTTGCTCAAAGAGGCCCTCGAGTGACAAAGGAATGAGATGATGGATAATTTTCCCCACATCCTTCGGTGAGTATCAATGGGCAAAGAATCTATTCATCCGATAGTCACTTCGAAGGTGTATCCCCCTTTAAGGTACAAGTTAACTTTTAAATTCCTATATTTGAATGTCAGATAGACGCGAATACCCTAGATATATGGTTAAATCTGTTGGAAGAATATTTTCGATCCATAATTTTTCAAAGAGGTAAAATATTACGTTCACACTCCTCAAAGTCGCACCCATGTCAAGGATTGGTGGGAAACTTAATATGAGTAGAGGGATGAGGAGGAACCTTCACTATTTTCCGTCGCACCTTCTTGGAATTATTTCCGAGATGTCGTCAAGCAAAAATATCACCATGTCAGTGGCTATGAAGATAAGTACATAAAGTGGACCATACTACAACAAGAAAGGGACCAAGATGTGTTGAAGTTCACGAAAATTTTCCATACCCTATGCACGAAGTTGGGTATTAATGATTCTGAGTGGAATTTGAAACTCAAGTATTGTGGTTGTCTACACAAATACATCTGGTTAGAAATGGAGTTCCTAGACATCTCTCTTGGCACAACATACTAATATGATGTGAGGATCAAGCATAAATTTAAACAGAATAAGCAAGATTTTGGATCTAAGAATTCAAAGCAGGGAAAAGGCACCTCCAAACTACATAATAAAGGATAGAGCCAAGGTGGAGCGATCCAGGACAACCCATCGAATCCACAAGAAAATAATAGCGCCACGAAGATGAATAAGTACATCAGAAAGTGGTGTGAGTTCCACAAGAGCCCCACTCAAAACACAAATGAGTGTTGCGTCAAGCAGTCCCTGGAGGTCGAGCTAAAAGCTTCAGATTAAATGCATGTTCAAACTCTGAGCTAGAACCCAACAAGTGGAATGACAAGGGAAAGAAAATTATTGATGCAAAACCTAGTTCCATTGTTTCCACCACCAAGGTCCAAAAGATTGAGCCCGAAGATCCAAATGAGGGGGAGCGTCTCTTCCATTCACAGATGTGGGTGAGGAGTTCTCCACTGCAGTTTATTTTCAATAGTGGGAGTCAAAAGAACCTCATCTTAGCATATGTCCTTAATTATTTGTGCCTATCGACCACACCACACCCACAACCATACACCATTGGGTGGCTCCACCAAGGATGAGATCTCTCTTTCAACCAACAGTGTCGCCTTCCCTACAACATCAAGCCCTTCACAGACGAGGTACTGTGTGATGTTTCTCCTCTTGAAGTTTGTGATATTTTATTAGGTCAACCATACTTGTGGAAGTGTCATGTTATGTATGAGTCCAAACCTTGTAATTTTATTATTACTTTGGGTAGAAAACTATTCATGATACCATAGGTAGCCCCGCCTACCACCATTTCTCTGATCTCTACTAAGAAATGGAGTAAGATCATCTCCTAAACTGGGAATTTTGTTTTCTTTCTAATTCACTCTCAAATTAAGGGGAATATCATGGCCACATTCATGGCCCCCAAAAAGGGTTCCTCCACGCAACAAAAGAAAATTGATAAGTTCGTTGAGGAGTATGGGGAAATCTCCTCACCCATAGGGGTACCCCTGCACTATAAGGCCAAGAATTTGATCAATCTGACTCCTAGAGCACCTCTACCTAATGGGCTAGTATACTACCAATCTCTTCTGGAAAATAAGGAAATAAAGCAGCAGATCCATGAGTTGAAAAAAAAGGGCACATTTGACCAAGTTCCTCCCCTTGTGGGAGCCCAATTATACTCGTACAAAAGAAGGATGGGACCCGAAGACTCTGCATTGATTATTGGGCACTAAATAAAATAACTGTCATGGAAATATACATGATCCCATGGATTGATGACCTTCTAGACTAGCTCAAATGGGCTAAGTACTTTAGAAATATTTATTTGAAGTCTAGCTATCACCAAGTCCCAATAGAGCCCACAAATGTATGGAAGATTGCCTTCAAATCCAAGGAGGGCCTCTTTGAGTGGCTTCTCATACCCTTCGGGTTGAAAAATTCCCCATCAACTTTTATGAGGTTGATGGATGACATCTTACAACTTTTCACCAACTTGTTCATGGTTGTATATATGGACGACATTTTTATCTTCAGCAATAATTGGGAAGAGGACTTGAAACATATTCGACGGGTCCTTAAAACCTTGCGACAACACAAACTATGTGCCAACTTGGAGAAATGCTCATTTGACATGAACCACGTCCAATATCTGGGCCACATAATTGATGAGCAAGGTGTATATGTGGATCTGACTAAGATTAAGATCATTTAGGATTTATCCGTTGGTCGGATAAATCGTTCTTGCGGACAAGACCGATCTCCCTAGTGTCATAAGACAATCTAGCAACAAACGAACAACTAAGTTTGTCTTTCTCTAGATATATTCGTTTTACAAATAAATGCTATGAAGGTGTCGATCCTACCTTAGATCCAAATGCTTATTTGCGGTCGCAGTGCTTCCGTTGCATCAATAATCCTTCATCACAACAAGGGCCCTTTTGTCACAAGAAAGTATCATCTTTCGTTGATCTGCAATCACAAACAAGAAAATATCAATAGCACCTGTATAAAAAATAATCATAAAACATACCTATCATAGTGATCAAGGAATCTATGAAATAAACGATCAAACGACAACTTATTGAAATAAACAATCGAATGACAATTTATTGAGAAAAACAGAACTTGATTGTATTAATCTTAAAATATACAGAAGAACCTTACAACCTTTGCCTTGATGTTCGAAAGGCCTTCCCGGGGTCTGAAGCAGGAATCTCCTCTACTTTGATAAGTCTTGCACTCTTCCTCCAGAAGCACAAAGAGGTATGTGATCTTTCCTCTCAAAAGCTTAGCAGAAAGAAGTCTAAATCTCAACAGCACTTCAGCTCAATCACACATAAAGCTTGAACTCTAATCCTCAATCTCCAAAATCTCCATCCAAACTTTTCCCCCTTTAGGCTACCCAATGCCTCCTTTTATAGAGCAGATGAGGAGGTTAGGATTCCATCTTTAAAGGGATAGAACCCTCCTTCAAAGGGATAGGCTCCTCACATCAAGGGATTAGTTCCTTAAGGTGTGGGATACATGCACCTTACTAAAGCGTACTCATCCCCAAAAAATCTCATCCAGAACCTTCCAGAATTGACCAAAATTCAACTTTTTCGGTTTAATTTCGCGCTTTTTTGACTTTACAGGGGTACCGCGGGCATTACACTGGAAAAGTGCGTTCTAGAACGCAGTTTATCTTCACATTACCTGCGTACCCTAGCTAAAAACGCATGCAGGCTTCATGTTACCTGCGTACCCAAGGTTTTTTGAGCTTTTTAGGGTTTTTTCTCCAGTTTCAGGGCATGGAATGAGGAACAAAGGTTGTAAGACTTGCAAAGGAGGCATGTATGAGTGTTTAATGAGCTCATACAGTCAGCAGAATGTCAAGGTGACATTTTTTAGTGTAACAGATTGCCCCCTAAAGTGCGAAGTCTGGAATAGATGAAGATGAAGTCTGTCATATATGAAGAGTGAAGTACTTTATCATTTCAAGGATCATCCCGTGGACACCCCAGTCGGAACCTGTAAAAACATTCAATGCAAAATATATATATGTAATCATATCATCACTGAGGTAGGCATTCCCATACTCAGATCAAAAACTAACTAGAACTAACTTAAATTGTTCTGATACAGGAATGATTTTGAATACATCACAGTATAGACATATGTCGACACAGCATGGACGCAGCCATCTGTTTATAAATAGTCTACTGTATAAATGATAACAAAATTCCTCGCAGCCTGGATGGTAGAAACTAGATCCAGGGTCTTGATTTCTGCTTCTCGAACTAGTACGATTCTATCCATGTGAATAAATGTGTTGAAGTCGAACATGGTAGAAACCACTTGATTACCAGTCAATGATGAAAACTGTTAACAAGTGTGAGAGAAACCACCAGTAATATCAACGGCTCTCAAAGTACTCAGTACAATCCATGAAATGTGAATGAATGAGCTGAAGTCGAACATCTCATGGAATCATTCAATCGAAGGTCAATGATGCAACCTGTCGTCGAAGGCGAGAAACCTGCCATTGAGGCATGCAGATTTCAAGGTACTGACAATTTCTGGATCAACTTCCTAGATAATGTGCTGATGTCGATAGAAAGTGATCTGTCGTAGGCAAGCCCACAACACGAAATCATAGATCAAGTTTTGAAAATATATTGGCAAGGATTGACTCAGGGATGGTCAAAATGGATGACAGATATTTTGCAGATGAATGGTTTATTTGAACTGTCCTCTTGAACACATAACGACACTGCAGATGGCTTGGTGACAATTGACCTAAAGCTAATACCCAGAAACCGGCTGAAGACTTTCAATATGGTTTGATTAACTGTTAGGCAAAGGATTTCCCAACCCAGGTGAAAAAAAAGTGTCATGTTCAAGAGTGGTTAACGGTTTTCCGAATAATCAAAATGTAACAAATAGGTTCATTTTTCTCTCTTTTCCCCCACCATTTCTGGCAAGTACCTCTTTATTTTTGACAAGCTTGAGGAGGATAACATTTTCTTGTTTATAAGCTCATCCTTCAGATGAGTCCAACTTAGTTTAAGATTCGAACCCTAAGAAGGAGTGGTTCGTTCCTGTTTAAAATTGAACAGGTCCTTTACTGTTAAATTTTAACGAGTCCAGTATAGGAGAAACTCGGTGTTTTTCAATTTTAGGGAGTCAGAAGAAAAAACTTAAGAAAACTCCATGGGGGTACTTTTTCGTAAATTTAGTCTCTCGAGCCCGAAAAAGGATAAAATAATGCAGGAGAGAACTCTATTGACCGTAATTAGTCAACGTATACCTTTTTCGTAAATAGTCCATTTCAGTCCGTAAAAGGGGTAAACTTATACCGAAAGGACGACTGTTCATTTACTTTAACGAGTTCGAATAGTCAAGTACTCGGCAATCTTTTCATATTTAGAGAGTCTGAAAAGGGCTTAAAAGAGGACTCCAAAGTTTCTCTTTTTCGGTAAGTTTTAACGAGTTCGAAAAAGGGATAAAAATGTACTCATGGTTTTCACTTTTTTCGTAAGTTTTAACGAGTTCGAAAAAGGGATAAAAATATACTCCTATGGCCGAATTTCAATTTAATTAACGAGCAGGAAAAGACGGAAAGAACTCGGCATTTTCATGTTTTTTACGAGAATGAAAGATAGCAAAATAATCTCGGGATTTTCATGAGTTTAACGAGTCTCGAAAATAACCGAAATTGACTCAAGATAGGTTTCATTTTTACAGAAGCTTGAAACAGAGAAAAACTATGCTTCAGAGTGGTTTCATTTTTACACAAGCTTGAAACAGAGAGAAAACTGTGCTTGATGCCCCCTAAGCGTAACTGCTAGAGCGCATGCCCCCCTAGCTTCATTTCATTCAACTAAGTACACTAGTAATAAATAGCTGGATGGAATGAAGGTTCATTGACGAGATCATATGAAAGACCTAACCTAAAAACTAACCTAACTATGACTTAACATCTACGAGGTCTATTCAAAGACTCGACTCAATTAGGAGAGGATTTGTTTCATTTTTTAACGAGCTTGACACAGGAAAAGAACTATGCTCATGGCAACATGTTTCATTTTTTAACGAGGTTGACACAGTAAAAGGAACTATCCTCAAAAACTACCTATTTCTAATCTACCTACATAACCTACTGATTCGTTTTTTAATGAGGTTGACACAGGAAAAGAACTGTCCTCAAACCTGATTCATTTTTCAATGAGGTTGAATCAATAAAAGGAACTATCCTCTGACCAACTGATTCATTTTTTAACGAGGTTGACATAGGAAAAGAAATGTCCTCATATACTACTTATATCTAATCTATTAATCTACTCTACAATCTACCTACTGATTCATTTTTTAATGAGGTTGAAACAGGAAAAGAACTATCCTCATCGCCGACTGATTCATTTTTTAACGAGGTTGACACAGTAAAAGGAACTATCCTCAAACTCACTGATTCATTTTTTAATGAGGTTGACACAGTAAAAGGAAATTTCCTCGGACTCACTGATTCATTTTTTAATGAGGTTGACACAGTAAAAGGAACTATCCTCAGACTCACTGATTCATTTTTAATGAGGTTGACAGAGTAAAAGGAACTATCCTCGGACTCACTGATTCATTTTTTAATGAGGTTGACACAGTAAAAGGAACTATCCTCGGACACACTGATTCATTTTTTAATGAGGTTGACACAGTACAAGGAAATCTCCTCACGCACTACTTCTAATCTACAGCCTGTTGGAGGTTTCCTCAACACAACTAACATTTACAGCCATGGTTGGTTGGTTGACTTCTTTATTATCTTGCTTCTTCTTCTTCTTCTTCTTCCCTTTCTTCTTCTTCGCCACCTGGTTACTAGCGTCAAGGCTTTTACCAGGCGAAGAGGAAGAAATGGAGGAAGAATTATTAGACGAAGAAGGTAAAGGGTGAACAGAAAGTTGGTGATGTTGAGATGGTGAACTCTGCTTAGGTGAAGCACTCGGTTGAGGTGGAACAATTGGATTATTCAGGGCCAACGAAGTTGAAAATAACCATATCGGTAAACCTATTGTAAATCCAGGTAATGACAATGTAGCCATATAAGGAGGACCAACATTTCCAAAGCAAGGAAAAGTACTAGGATTCTCGTTAAGAGGGGTTCCATGGTTGGTAATTTCTAGAACAGTTGCCATTATATTCAACTTCAGTGAATTTTATTAACAATTTAAAACTAAAATTAACAATTAACAATTTACACCTAACAATTAAAATTCACAATTCACACCTATGGTCTCAAAAAGTAAAAACAAACAAATTAACACGCGCTATCAAATCTAGGAGTCAAACCACACACAAGCAGTAACTTCCCGTACTAAAAACACTAGTTGGTGATGAAATCCAACATTGTAGAATTTAATACAGAAAGGGCGGTTGGAACAGTTACCCCGACAACCTGCTTAATGAAACAGACTGGCACAAGTTTCTTCACAAAACCATCTCGAGTGAAGAGAACCCCCCAGAGAGTCCAAGTGAGTCTAGTCTACGTCTACTCCAGGTACAGTGGGATCTTCCCTCCACCGTCACCTTAGGAAAGAATCCTATAGATTATGGCCACTAAGGTTACCAACAGAAACAAATATACCTGGGGGAACAGTCTACGATCCGATACACACGCAAGGGCAAAGTAACAAAGCTCAATCCCCTTGAAGGCTCCTTGACATAATCCAAGGTATACCGACAAGTGACCCCAGGTTCCTCGACAATGGTCAATCCGAGGTTTACCATTGTTAATACGTGTATATCTTCTATCGTTCCCAATGAGGAAGGATTGATTACCTCACTAGTTCAGATATGATCTCGTGCTTGACTCCTTTAGGAGGAGCTTCCCAGAGCATACATGCAACAATTGGAATATTTCCTACCGCAAGATCGACTACTTGTTTGTTTTACTGTCTTGGAAAGGTAACTAAAACCTATTCCAAGACACTAGCCTAAGCTATGTTGGTGGAAAGAGCCCTAAAAATGTAAAAATTACTAGATGAATTTTAATTAAGCGCTGTGTTATTTAGGCTGTTATTACTCAAAAAGGTAAATGGATATGAAACCAATGGTGTTATGACCCGAACCAAAACTGAATGCAATCGAATATGATAATGTAATCTTTTCAATTCGATGAATCCTAACTAAAGTAAGGAGAGAGTTTCCATTTTCTTCCAACAATGCAAAGATTGATAAATAAGAGAAAATATAACAAATTCTCTAATGCACTAATTTCATCAAGAAAAACTAATGCAAATCAATCCCAATTTTTTTTTTATATTTTTGTGTTTTTTTTTAAAATAAGCATAAAAACATCTAAATTCAAATCAAAGAAAATTGATCTAAATCTACAATTGATTTTTCAGAATGTAAACTATGTAGTTGTAATCTATGCACAGTTCATTTGAAAAGTATGCAAATGTAATCTATGCACATTTTTCATTCATATTCTGAAAATGAGAATTCTAATTATGCACATGTGATCTATGCAAGAGAATTCTCAAACACAAGATGATTCTAATGTAATCTAAGAACCAATCAAGTGGAAGTCAAGAAAATCGGGTGAGAGTTCCAAAGATCAAAAAACACTCAAAGGCGATTAACACTCATACACAATTTAGCGTAAAAGGAATTTTTTTTGCAAAAACAAAAGCAAAAAGATGCAAAATTGTGAAAAAACTGAGACAAACCTTCAATTAATGACCAAAGGAAATCAAATTAAGAATTTCTCAAAAAAGAGACTCAAAACACCCAATTAACTTAATGGAGATTGATGAGATGAAGATTTGCTGAAAGAAATTCAGAAACAAGACTTTTTTGACAGAAAAATATAGATCTGGGTAGATGCTAAGAATCCTAAATTAAATCTAAACTAAACTAGAAAAAAGAAATTTGGAGTTCTTCCAAAATTTTAACAGGGTCCGCAGGCTTCCAGAGGTAATAGGTGCGGTATTGCACTGTTTACCTAAGGAAAGTTCGGAGATGACCGCACTTTGTGTCAAGACAAAGTGCGGTCCCCTGAAAACTTCAAGAAAAACATAAAAGATTTCAAAATTAAAAAAAAAAAAAAAAAAACTAAGCTACCCAGGCAGATATCCATCAATTAAAAACCAGGAAAAAATTTTCCTCAAATCAAAATAAAAGAGAACCAAAAACACCAAGTTTCTTTCCCCAGTGGAGTCGCCAATTTCTTGGCCGGATAAATCGTTCTTGCGGACAAGACCAATCTCCCTAGTGTCAGAAGACAATCTAGCAACAAATGAACAACTAAGTTTGTCTTTCTCTAAGTATATTCATTTTACAAATAAATGCTATGAAGGTGTCGATCCTACCTTAGATCCAAATGCTTATTTGCGGTCGCAGTGCTTCCGTTGCATCAATAATCCTTCATCGCAACAAGGGCCCTTTTGTCACAAGAAAGTATCATCTTTCGTTGATCTGCAATCACAAACAAAAAAATATCAATAGCACCTGTATAACAAATAATTATAAAACATACCTATCATAGTGATCAAGGAATCTATGAAATAAATGATCAAACGACAGCTTATTGAAATAAACAATCGAACGACAATTTATTGAGAAAAACAGAACTTGATTGTATTAATATTAAAATATATAGAATAACCTTACAACCTTAGCCTTGATGTTCGAAAGGTCTTCCCGGGGTCCGAAGCAGGAATCTCCTCTACTTTGATAAGTCTTGCACTCTTCCTTCAGGAGAAAAAAGAGGTATGTGATCTTTCCTCTCAAAAGCTCAGCAGAAGGAAATCTAAATCTCAACAGCACTTCAACTCAAATATTTTACCCATCAAAATATTCTTCAATCCTCCATTAGTTTCCTTAACATAAAAACCTAACCCTTTGAGGCTACCCAATGCCTCCTTTTATAGAGCAGATGAGGAGGTTAGGATTCCACCTTTAAAGGGATAGAATCCTCCTTCAAAGGGATAAGCTCCTCACATCAAGGGATTAGTTCCTTAAGGTGTGGGATACATGCACCTTACTAAAGCGTACGGATCCCCAAAAAATCTCATTCAGAACCTTCTAGAATTGACCAAAATTCAACTTTTTCAGTTTAATTTCGCGCTTTTTTGACTTTACAGGGGTACCACAGGCATTACACTGGAAAAAGGCGTTCTAGAACGCATTTTCTCTTCACATTACCTACGTACCCTAGCCAAAAATGCATGCAGGCTTCATGTTACCTGCGTACCCAAGGCTTTTTTGAGTTTTAAGGGTTTTTCCTCCATTTTTAGGGCTTGACATGAGGAACAAAGGTTGTAAGACTTGCAGAGGAGGTAAGTATGAGTGTCAATGAGCTCATACAGTTAGCAGAATGTCAATGTCACAATTTTTAGTGTAACATACAATGCGACCGGCATTGGTACCATAACCTTTCAGAGCGAGTCAGGTAAACTCATTCTTTTACAAGATGTAGTGCATGTTCCAGGTTTAAAGAAGAATTTGATCTCAGTCGCAATGTTAGAGGATAAAGGGTATGAAGTTGTCTTCAGTGAAGGAAAATTTTTCCTTCGGCACAAGGCAATAGGACAAGTCAAGAAGGTTGGGATTGGAGAAAAGAATCTCTACAGACTTGAAGTAGATGGGATTTCTACAGAGCTTCCTACTGTTGGGAAGTGCAAGAAAGACATGCAATTGATTATTGAGAGGGAGAAAGTTTTGCATGCAGGAAATAGTGAACCTTGGGATGTGGAGCAGCCACAAGATGAGGATCATGGAGTGGAAGAAACCACTCATGCAGAGAAATTTCGTGCCAGATGGGCAGAGGGAGTGCATGCAGCTATACCACCAGGTGAGAGGTGGGGCGACATGCATGAGTAATCCGAAGAGGAGATTTCTGGGCAGGATTCATGAGATGGTGTGGATCTCATGAATTGAACCTGGTTACAAGGTGCCGACAGCCCAGCAGTAGCATGATCAGTTGGATTGATGCAGGCAGATCAAAGTGACAGTGTCAGATACTCGAGCGCGGATCAGAGTTGACAGCAAGTGCAGAGTGCATGGGTGCAAGAGTTCAACAGTGCAATGGTTCCTGATGACATGTGCAGTTGGGCCCAGCAGAAGTCTAAGACTTTGATGATAGATGCATCAGACTGATTTATTTGTTTGGATCCTATTTAGTTTCAGAGGAGTTGCAGAGCAGATGCATGGAGTTGCATGGCGCTTGTGAAGGTTGCAGGGTGAATGCATGGAGTTGCATGTCGCATGGAAAGACAGTCCTTTCTTGTTGAGAGGGAGTGTTGAAGATTGCAACAAGAAACAGTGAGGGAGGCATCCTGAAAAATCTTTCCTGATCCTAGTTGGAAAGTGATCACCTAAACTAGGTGGGGGCCACACAGGTGATTTTTGTTGCAAAGTCTATTTTTAGACATATGGATCATGGTCTATGAGTTGCAGGATGCTATTTATGGATGATTGGTAAAGTTGGTAAAAATATATGGACCTCTATTTTTAGATATTGGGTGGAGTCTATTTTTAGACTGCCAGTCTAAAAATAGATCAATTGAATATTATTAGCTCTTAATAATATTTGGACTATAAACATTATCTTATCCTCTTAGAGCACTTCAGTTCGAGCTACGGATGTGGCACATGCATTTGATAGAAGGAATTATACTATTCCTAGGGTTTAGTTGATCTATTGCATGGTTGACTTCAGTTAGAACTCATGTGGCAGAGTTTGGTGGAGTTGATGAGACAGTTGATGGAGTTGTGTTCGGTTTAACTTAGTTGAACTAGTTGTATTTAGTCTAACTGATAAATACACTAGTGATGAGTGGTGTGAATTAATTATTAATTAATTCACTAATCATTAACTCATAAATCAACTAAAGAATACATTAGTTAACTGCAATGCATGGACAGTTCAGTGGAGACCAGTGTTAGAGGTGGGTGAAAGGGTGAGTGTGGCTATCAATTGTGACTATAGCTGTGCATGAGATTTGCACACACATTGATTGAGATTTCCAATGAGGATTGCGTAGTACAATACAATGGGATTCGAACTTGGATCTCATTCATTCTCATCTTAGATTGCGCAGTTGAGGCAGGCAGACAGGTGGAGCAGATTGGAGCATGGGATGTGCATGATCTGAGCTTGTTTTGTGTGTAACAATTGGAGATAGTGCTGAGAGCTTGTGAGGAGTTTGTGCTATGTATTGTTACATGTTCTCTATAATTATAATATACAGATAGTTGGGGGTTTTCAGCTGTAAGCTTTCCCCATTACATATTGTGTTATATGTGTGCTTGATTATGTTTTAATGTGCGCATGTGACTACTTCTATTTCCGCAAATTGATGATCAATTGTAGAAGAGGTTATGTATTATGCATGAAGCTCAAATAGTGTGTAATCAGGATCATCTCGGTGAATAATTCAGCTATTATTCAAATTTCTACATTTCATGAAGTAATGGGCAGTGGCCTCAGACCTAACCCTGAAAAAGTGGCTCATAATTTGGGGTCTATTGGATAAAAATACCTGAAAAATTCCACAGTCATTGGCATTCCTTGTTGCGGGAGTGACTCGAAGGCCTCAGTCACATGCATGGCTAGGTATGGGAGAAAATGAGGGTCCATTTTATTATAATTTAAGTTTTTCTCAGGGTTTGGCCACCTCGAAGGGTTGGTTGGCTTTTGAAGGTTCTGTAGAATGTGTGGAAGGTAAGCTTGGTTTCTTTATGTCGGTTATACTTCCTTAAATATACATGGGGATTTGAATCACAACATAGCAGTCTATCGTCACATGTCTACCCTAATGGACTGGTTAAATTGGGTAAATGTGGCAGGAGGTGGTTTTAGAGTGGTATCAGAGCATGGTTCACCCCTTGGACTAGATGGGCGGAATATGACCATCATGCAAGTGTGATTCTTGTACATGTTATTGTTATGTATACATGGTGATGGTCACTATTGTAGCTGTGTTTTTATGTATCAATTGATGATGTTATTTTTGGGATGTGTTTGTTGTGAATGCATGTTGGTCGAATATGAATTAGTTGTGCATTACTCTTGTCTATATGGATATATGGATGTGGTGTTATGGTTATGATTGTCATGCATAAGGTCATGGTATGTGGTTGGTGTTGTCTTTCATGATGTTGATACATTTCTATGATTATGGTTATATATGTATCATGCTAATATAGTTGATCTTGGAGATGAGATATCCTGACCTAAACTATACTAAGGTATGTTGGTTATGTTTTTTTTTTTGGTTTATCTAGAATCGTATAGTTGCAGGAAGAAGATCAAAGATCACAAGAAAGATGCTAGACTATAGTTCACAAGATTCTCCCCATAGGTCCAATGAGGATCATGTTGATAGGTACTCTCCCAACATAGCAGACACATTGAGAAGTTTGAAGGCAAACATACCGAGTTACAAAGAAGATAATGACATAATCATTCAATCACAAGAGAGACTTTCTAGGGCACATGCGAAACAAGTAGGAATCAATGCACTTATCCTTCATCTCTTGTCAAACTTGTAGAGATAGGGACTACTTAAAATCAGTCATGGATGGGATGATAGGACTAATGGGGCATATGGAATTCGGTCTCATGGTGGGCATGGGTTAGATAGAGATGAAACAATCAAAGATGGCAGGTTCATGGATATCCCAGACAAGAGAGGTGATGGACACAAGTTCTATTATAGTTCTAGTTCTAACAATCATTATAATCATCGTCATTATCATCCTTATAGGAGAAAATATAGGATGTATTTTCCATATGAGTTCAAGAAATCCGAACCAGCTACATTTAATGGAGATTTGAAGAAACTAGAAGATGTAGAGGCATGGTTACTTGGGATGAAGAAATTATTTGAGTTTCATGATTACACATAGAATATGAAGGCTAGAATATCTATATTCAACCACAAGGAGTAAGAATAAATTTGGTGGGAAGATGTGAAGTGGATTAGAGACATCAAGGAAAAATAGTTTAGTTGGCATGATTTCAAGAGAACTTTCAGGAAGAAGTACTTATCTAATAAGTACTGTGATAGTAAGGATAAGGCTTTTTATGAGCTAAATATGGGATATATGGCATATTAGGAGTAAAGGACTAAGTTATTGGAGTGATTTAGGTATGTATCGTATCTCAAGGATGAGAAATAAAAATTTTAGAGATTTTTCTATGGGTTTCCTGTAGAATTCAAGGACATGATCGAGTTTTTTGAGCCTAGATCATCGGAGGAACCCATCAGGAAGTTGAAGAATTTTTGTGAGAAATCAAAGTACATATATTTGTCTAAGAGAGTCTGGATATGCAATGAAAATAACAAGGGAAAATGGGATAAGCATCAAACAAGGCCTCAACACACATGCAACAAAGAGAATATAACACTGAATAAGAAGTTTAATGCATCTGATAGAGGACAAGAATTTTAGTCATATGAGAAGAACGCGGGTGTAGACTGGAAGCCTTTACAATGTTGGAATTGTGGCAAGGATCATCATAGGAGATATTGTCCATAACATCAGGGTGATAGGCTGCAGATTTATAGTGCTCAGGAGGCACATATAGTGGGGTATGTTGGACAAAGTGTCCCTCATATTTACGCAATGTTGGATAACAGGGAGGAAGATCACCAAGAATCTACTATCAATATGGAAGGTAACATTTGTTATCAATTTGTTTCTATTCTGATTGGCACTAGATCTAATTATAGTTATGTTAATCTTGACCTGGTGGAAAAGTGTGGTATGAATAACGAAGTCCATGCAAAGCCTTTGTTTGTGTAGTTAGCTACAGGTAAAAGAAAAGGACTCACCATTGGGTAAGAGCTTCTCCATTTGAATTGAATGGTATGCCTACATCGGCACATTTGAATACATTAATTTCGGGATCATATAGTATGATTCCAGTTATGGAATAGTTGTATCTTCACAATGCTATGGTGGATTGTTATGACAAGGCTATTGAGTTCCTAAATGACAATGGGGAACAAAGAGTCTTGTAGGGTAAGAATAAGGCAATGCTAGTTAGAATGGTGACAACTATGTAGGAGAAGCGCAACCATAGGAGAGGGTGTGTGTTATTCACAGTGCATATTTCTAGTGACAAAGGTAAGGAGGTTGAGGATGCACATGTTTTGAGTAGGTACCCGATTTTAAATAGTTTTAGGATGTCTTCCTAATAAATATTTCATATTTTCCACCTCACAGAGAAGTTGAATTTTCTATCGAGTTGGTACCAGGGGAAGCACCAATATCAAAGGCACCATACATGATTAGCACTCCATTATTAGTACAGTTGAAGTTGTAGTTGAAGGAAATTCTTGAAAAAATATATATTAGGCCAAGTGTATCGCCTTGGGGTGCATCGTTATTGTTTGTGAAGAAGAAGGATGATACTCTCAGGTTGTAAATCGATTATAGGAAGTTGAAAAAGGTAACCATTAAGAAAAAGTACTTTTTTCAAGGATATATTATTTTTTCAATTAGTTGAAGGGAGAAAAAATGTTCTTGAAGAATGATTTGATATCAGGATATCATCATGTATATATTAAAGAGGAGGACATTTACAAGACAACTTTCAGGATAAGGTATGAGCATTATGAGTTTTTTGTAGCTCCATTTCATTTTACTAATGCTTCAGCTACTTTTATGTTCTTGATCAATAGTGTATTGCATCATTATCTGGACAATTTTATGATTGTCCTCATTGATGATATATTGGTTCATTCTAGGAATGAGGAAGTGTAATATTCCTAATTAGCCCAAGCTAATAGGAATATACTAATTATTTTTCATTTTCTTGTTGCAAGGATATATTGTAAAGGAGGATAAAATTAAACTCCTAAAACAACAAAATAAATCAATGCCCATGTGAACAAGACTAAATCTGGGCTACATTAGTAAAACCCCTTATGTGTAAAAAGGGATTAAATCATTTGAATGGGTGAACTGGACCAAATCAACAGTGTTGTATAGATACATTGAACCACCTAGATGCACAACGCAGTTTTAGTTGGAGGCTAATAATGTGAATGCAGCTAAATCATTGAGATGGTTTAGGGTTTTGCAAGGATTCCATCTTATTTAAGGAGGAGGAGGATAGCATGAGAAGGTTCTTGATGATATTATTTCTAAAGGATTTTTCTACTTAAACACTTCTCATTCTCTAGCTGTTTAGCTAAGAATAGTGTTGTTTAGCACTAGGGTGTTCCTGATCGGGAATCCCACCTGTTCCTTGAGAGGCCTCTTGGAGGAGTCTTTAATTTCTTGACCACTATTAGGCATTTGGCCAAGCTCTTATTCCAAATACAACATATATTTTGTTGAGGGTTTGGTTGTCTGTGTAATCTGCAACAACTGGAGGCTAGATATATTAAGATCTAAGCCATTTTAGTGCCTCTTTTCACTGGGAGAGTCTCCTATCCCATTGGCAAGAGAGTATTGGATGAGGATAGCTCATTTTTAGATCTTGGATTGAGTCCACATCATGCTATAGAGCCTACAGCACATTCCATCTTCCATAACTGTGTTATTTGCAAGGATAATGTTGCAGGGTCTTTTGGCACTTCAAAGAGGAGAGATCTCTAGTTTTGGGAATATACCCTTCACTGTGGTGATCCGTGGATTACAGATCTAATCCATGTTCCATTCATATGTGATCTAAATACTAATGTATTTGCTTCAGAAATTCTGAATCATTCTGCAGTTCAATTGCATTAGATCTCAGATCTACTCCATGTACTACATTTTCTGTTGAAAACCCCAAGGGGCTTTTGAAGAAGAGACTCTATAGTGTACAGATATGATATAGATCTATATTTTTGTACGTCTTATCTAGATCTAAAGTGTAACTTACATCTCTTTTCAACTAATAAAATAGTGTTTTCAAGCTTGTACAGTCATATCATATGGTTGCAGCCTCTTATTTTGAACATTTCTTCATGTAAAGTTTCCTACTTTCTGTTCTATGATGTATGGGATTCAATATAATCTTGAAATGATGATGTAAATGACATGATTGAGCCAACATATTGGCCTCTTGCATATATTTGGCTGTACTACGTTATTTTCTAAGAAGTCCTGTCACATAGTGTTGCAGTCCCTTCTTTGGGCATTTTTCCAGCTGTACTAGGTGTGGGAGATCTGTTTAACCCACCTAGGAAGATTTGTTTCTGATCTCCTCTTAGATTTGGGTCCTATATTTTTGAATATAAGGGATCCAAGGGCTGATTTCTAGAGCTGTAGAAAAAATTCCTAAAAAATGCGTTTTTTAGGCATGCCTTGTTAGCAGTCCCAATTTGGGAAAATTACAATGATATCAGATAAAATATCTTGGCACAACCTCTACTTTTCTTATTGAAGAGCCAATATGTATTTTCATGGAATGAAAATATTGATTAATAAGTGTAGTTACACTGAAGACATAGAAGACAAGGGTCGAAACCATTCATCTGGAATATTGAAAGGGAAGGAGTTTTCAAAAACTCTGTTCCAAAGTATGCATGAGCTGGATAAATTAATCAGGGGAATGAGGAATGAAATACCAAAATATCTCTTGGAGAGGTTTGCACATGAAGAAAGCCCCACTACTTCATATGATGTGTGTGTGCATTCATCCACATAATCTAATCTGCAACATTGTAGCATGCCTACATTCCTTTCAAGAGAAGAAGGAGAAGGAGAGACACCAAAAGAGGAGACTCTTGGTGACTATCTCCAAGAATATGAATCTCAGTCTAAAATATTCAAAGAGAATCTAATATTTCTAGAGTTTTGTCAACTCAAAGAAGAGAGAAGATCCAACAGAACTATGAGAAGAAGAGGGTGCATGCAGCACACCTTGTGTAGAGCTTTCCTACCTACTTTTGATGGATCACTTGAGAGATCAGCCAAGTCTTGGGTAAAGAAGCTGGACACATATTTTCATCTACATCCAATTTCTAAAGAAGAAGCCATAAAATTAGTTGCACTGCACCTCTAAGGTAAAGCATATGCCTAGTGGTTATTTCAGTCTTCTTCATTAAAAAATGTAAACATCTCTACTTATGCAAAGTTCACTAGGAGGTTAGTGAAAAGGTTTGATTCTATGCCATCTAAAATTTCTTTGGGTAAACAAGCTAAGCCCAAGAAATCAGAACCTTTGCATGAGATGGAAATATCCATGAAGATAACTCCATTTCAGAACATTGTTGAAGGTGTTAAATACTTTCTACATGATTTTCCAAGCGCAAAGGCCCCACTTCAGGAGGAGCATTCCTCTCAAGAAGAAGACATGAGTGTTCCTTTTTCAAGGAGAGATCAAGATAAAGGATCTCTTATTTATGAGGCCTACTCCATTGATGAGGAGAATAAAGGAGAAGAACTGAAAGTTTCCTCCAGTGCTGTGATAGCAGGAGGAGATCTAATTTCATTGAGAGATGGATATGAAGCCATTTCTTCCACTAAGAGGGATATTTTATCTTTGCAAGAAGGCCCCAAGGACCCTATACATGGAGAGTATGAGCACCATGTGTCTATGTTTATGGACAAAGAGACAAAAAAATGGAGGAAATGTGTTCCAGCTCTGCATCCACTTTTTGGAACACACCCTATGATGGATAAATCCTTTGTGATCAAGACTCTTGACACCAAGGAGATGATGGGTGTTCATGAGTTAACTGCATCTAAAGGGAGCACCTTAGACTATGAGATCTTACAGAAGGTGGGTGATTAGGAAGAATATGGGGGATTTTCTCCAACTTCTCCTTAACATGATACTTCCACACAACAATTAGAGATGGATTTGTGTAGTGGAAGAAGTCATAATAGGTTCCCATCTATTTTTCACATGGGAATGAGCCATGATACATCATTATCTTGTGGTATACCATCTATTATACCACCTGATTTAGATTTGATGGAAGATGTTTCATGCATTGTTGCTCCTTTCAAAGATCTAAGAAGGAAGGGAACATTAGAAGAGCATGATTCAACGCTGAGAGTGTGGGGAAAGTACAGGGAAATGGAAAGAATTTTTCCCTTAACATCGCTATCCATTATCTCATCTCATACTGTGCTGAGAAAATATGTTGCAAGAATGAAGGCTGACACCATCATGAATCAAGGAAGGCAATCCTTGAATCAGAAGACAAATTTGTTTGGAGGATCCTCTTCCATACATGATGAGAGATGGTGGTCACACATGGATACTTTGGCAAAACCAAGGAGGTTTTGCATAGATGGTAGCCTCCCATGGGAGACTAACTTCCAAGGACTTCCATCTTCTTTTGAGCATGTGCATCAACAAGGAGAGCATCAAGGAAGGACCGGAAACCTTCCACCTTGTACCTTTGGCATGGTAGATGTCAAGGAGGAGGAAAATGGGAAGCTTGGATTTCCAAAATACACCTTTTGCATGGTATATATCAAGGAAAATAACAAAAACATGGCAGATACTTCAGATGACACACTATCAATGCTATCATTGTTGGGCACATTAGATCCCTATTGGAAATCCCAACTTTTGGTGGAATATTCCAAGAATCTTCATACCTGCATGATTCTTGATGATTGGCTGTGTGAAGAGAGCTATTCAATCCTTGATGGAGTCATCTATAATCATGGTAGGATATTCTTGTCTAGAGCTTCCAAGCTCAAGGAGAAGTTACTATAGAGGGCTTATGAAGAGTTCAATTTCAGCCAGACCTATTCTATGAAGCTCAACAATATCATTTTGAGGAGCTATTATTGGGAGGGATTTGAAAGAGAACTATATCAGCATTGTCAGAGATGCATGGACCTTGTGGAGTTGGAGCAATGACATGAATCTAAGGAAGATTTAAATGAGCCCTCTCTTTCTTCCCCCGAAAGAGAGAGTAGATCGATACATCACTCCATTGATAGGTGGAGGATTGTTGGTGAAGAGCATGCTCTTAGTACATGTGCTTTATATTCTAATTTCATGCATTCTTACACCATGTTTTTTCAGGCCATGAATCCAAGGAGGAGTAATATATTTTGTAAGCCTCATGGCCAATATTGGGTCCCAAATTTTTTTGAATTGGGCCACTCCCTTGGAAGAACAAGGGAGATTTTTCATCATGATGGGTGCTTCCAAAAGGCACCAAATATATCTCACACTTTCAGCTATGGTGAGATGGGATGGGCAGCAATTAAGTGGTGGGAAAACCACTTACCACATCTTGGTTTGATGCAGGTAGGGGATGCTTTGCGCTGGTTCCACATGTGGGACTATGATCCACCTCCATGTGCACAAATTTCTGATTGTTTGGACATTGTTTTGATCCCCTATATTGATGATGTACTTGTTATTTTTATGGGGAAGTACGAAGGAAGGAGGGAAGGCATGCATGTGTCCTATGGAATGACTACACTTCCTGTACTTTCTGTCTTATACTTCAGGGAGGGCATTGGGAAAACCATGGTTGTTTCATGTGATTCATTATTTCCATATGGGATGAGATGTTTGCATCTCATGAGAAAATTTTTGGAACAAGTCATGGATGGATGGTTTGGTGATCACTTAGCTTATAAGAGAATCTTATCCTTTTTTTGTGACACCAATGGAGGAGGAGATGAGTTGCAACACTCACCTTATCAATTTCTTGAGGACAAGAAACATTTTGGAGGGAAGGACTGTAATATTCCTAATTAGCCCAAGCTAATAGGAATATACTATTTTGTTTTCATTTTCTTGTTGCAAGGATAAATTGTAAAGGAGTATAAATTTAAACTCCTAAAACAGCAAAATACATCAATGCTCATGTGAACAAGGCTAAATCTGGGCTGCCTTAGTAAAACTCCTTATGTGTAAAAATGGATTAAGTCATTTGACTGGGTCAACTGGACCAAATCAAAAATGTTTTCTAGCTACATTGAACCACCTACATGCACAATACAGTTTTAGTTGGAGGCTAATCATGTGAATGCATCTAAATCATTGAGATGGTTTACGATTTGGCAAGGATTCCATATTATTTAAGGTGGAGGAGGACAGCATGAGAAGGTTGTTGATGATATTATTTCTGAAGGATTTTTCTGCTTAGACACTTCTCATTCTCTCACTGTTTAGCTGAGAATAGTGCTGTTTAGAACTAGGGTGTCCCTGATCGGGAATCCCACCTCTTCCTTGAGAGGCCTCTTTGAGGAGTCTTGAATTTCTTGACCACTATAAAGCATTTGGGCAAGCCCTTCTTCCAACTACAATGTAGAACATGTTGAGGTTTTGGTTGTCTTTGTAAGTTTCAACAATTGGAGGCTAGATCTATTTAGATCTAATCCATTCTAGTGCCTATTTCCATTGGGAATGTATCCTTTTCCATTGGCAAGAGTGTATTGGATGAGGAGAGCTCATTTTAAAATATTTTCTTGAGGCCACATCATGCTCTAGAGCCTACAACACAATCCATCTTCCAGAACTACGTTATTTTCAAGGAGAAAGTTGTAGGGTCTTTTGGCACTTCAAGGGGGAGAGATCTCTAGTGTTGGGAATGCGCTCGAAAATGGAATGTGCTTGTTTAAGGGTGCAAGGTATCCATTTTCCATAATTTCTAATGTGAGCTATACACTCCAATTGACCTCTGAAAATGTGAAAACTTCTTATTTCTTATACAGAGATAGACTGTAGGGGCATTCACCGGACATGTCACCTCTAAAGAGAGGATGAGTTCCAGAGGCTACCTGGCCCTCTACAGGCTCTGCCTAAAGAAATAATGAAGTAAACACTTAGAAGTCTTTGACATACACATACTTGAAGTTTGATGTCTTGCGAAATAAGACAAATAACTTTCTGCAGCTGAGTAGGTGATTATGTGTGTATGCAAGTTATGTATATTTGCTGTTTAACACTTTATATCAGTTTTGTTTAGCATATCATCTTCATCAAATAAAGACATCAAAATGATAAAGCAGTTCACCCCCTCCTCTGGGCTACATCTGCTGGACCAAGCCTCTCAAACTAGGCTTGTCCTCTTGTATTAAAAATGCTACAAAGGCTAATACAAGAATATGAGTGTCTCAAAAGACAGATCTGACTGTAAATACAGAATCAGAAGATAGGAATTAGGTAAACATGCTCTTTCCCAAACACTAAACAGTGAAATTGTACCTTATACAGTACTTTCCCCAATTGGCCCTGGTGGCCCTTTAGACTTGCATGGAGAATTTCGAGGTGAAGATGACCTCAATTGGTTCTGAAACCTCTTCCATTAGACTCAGAAGGTCGAAAATAGCAGAAATAGGCTTTTGAATCACCAAAAATGGATGAACATAGCCCCCAAACAGCTCCAACACTGAAATGGCCCTGGTGGCCCTGAAAGCTTCCCTGAAGCTAAACAGTGAGAAGAATGCCTCAAAAGGAAAAACGAGCTGTAGAAATGGATTCAGAATGCTGAAAAACTTCAG
Source organism: Pinus albicaulis (assembly GCA_034641835.2). NCBI lineage: Eukaryota > Viridiplantae > Streptophyta > Pinopsida > Pinales > Pinaceae > Pinus > Pinus albicaulis. Next base: position 24,562 of record JAXQQM020059923.1, read on the forward strand.
GAATGACCTTCTTTCCACATTCACTGGCTGCACAATTCCCAATGCAGCTCCCAAACTGATTTGGCTCTAGTGGCTCCTGGAACTTCCACGAAGACAAATCACCAGAAAACGACCTCAGATGGCTGTGAAACCTATGCCAATGGCTTCAGAAGGTCGAAGAGACCCAAAATAAAAAAAAAATTCGTATCAAAAGGCCTCTCCTAGCCAAAGTTATGGCTCTTTTACTCCAACTGCAGTTTAACCAAAAAAAAACTCCAGTTAAATCTGGCTGACTGCCAGATAACTCTGCCACAGTAGGGAACGGCCCTAAAATTAGGGGTCCGCCTAATAGTCCGCCGAAATGGAGGGCTAAAGATATAAGCCACGGGGGTCATGTGACCGCACCCGTCGACAATTTCAATGGCAGACTTGAGTTATATTCGGAGTTTTTAAATGTTGCACCATATTATAAAACGGTTTATTAACATGCCTCCGCACCATATGCCCGTCCATTTAAACTTGATGCGCCCATTTCTTGAAGCCCTTGGTTCCAAGCGGGTGGTCATTTTGTTTGAGGAGGGCTGGCCCTTAGGGGTGGGCCCCTTTTAGGGCTGTATACATTAACACGGGTTTAAATAACAATTTGAACGCAATGCTTTAAAGTACTCTTTGATCGCACCCAATTCGGGCCTCTCTGCACAATTCCGACCGGGCAGGAGTTCAAGTCTCTGTGAGTCCACCATACAAAATTTTTAAACACGCCATTTCATTCGTCTAGGGCCCGTGGCGCTACGCAGTGGATGCGCTCGGGAATATTCATGAGAATATTGTGGAATATTCCATGAGAATATTCTCGAAATGTCTGGAATATTCTTTTTAATAAAAATATATTTTCCAAAGTCAAATTTTGGCCTTTTTAATTGAAGGCGCGAACTTCAAAGTTGAATAACCAAGATTATGATGTCGGATTTAATTGCCGTTCGCGGCACCAGAGGATTGTATTGGCAAGGAAACTTTCTTTCCGATTCGATTTGTTTTAATTTTTGAGTAACTTCATTTTTGAGCTTTTCCCAGCTCAGTTGAGCTCAGCTCAGAATCGCCTTCACTGTGGTGATATGTGGATTATAGATCTAATCCATGTTCCATTCAGATATGATCTGAATAATGATGTATTTGCTTCAGAAATTTTGAATCATTCTACAGATCAGCTGCATTAGATCTCAGATCTACTCCATGTACTACATTTTCTGTTGAAAACCCCAAGGGGATTTTGAAGAAGAGACACTATAGTGTACATATATGATATAGATATATATTTTTGTAAAAAAATATTATCTAGATATGAAGTGTAACTTACAGCTCTTTTCATCTAATAAAATAACACTGTCAAGCTTGTACAATCATATCATATGGTTGTAGCCTCTTATTTTGAACATTTCTTCATGCAAAGTTTCCTACTTTATGTTCTATGATGTATGGGCTTCAATATAATCTTGAAATGTTGATGTAAATGAAATTATTGAGCCTACATATTGGCCTCTTACACATATTTGGCTAAACTACATTATTTTCTGAGCAGTCCTGTCACATAGTGTTGCAGTCCCTCCTTTGGGCAATTTTCCAGTTGTACTAGGTATGGGAGATCTGTTTAACCCACATAGGAAGATTTTTTTCTGATCTCCTCTTGGATTTGGGTCTTATATTGTTAGATATAAGGGATCCAAGGGCTAATTTCCAGAGCTATAGCAAACATTCCTACAAAATGCGTTTTTCAGGCATGCCTTGCGATCAGTCCCAATTTGGGAATATTACAGGAAGAAAAATATTGATATTTTTAAGGGAGCATCAATTGTATTCCAAGATTAGTAAATGCAATTTATTTCAAAAAAAGGTACATTACTTCGGACATGTGGTTTCCAAGGAAGGCATACCAATGGATCTAGAAAATATAAGGGCCATGATGGAATGGGAAGCTCCTAGGAATTTATATGAAGTAATATCATTCATGGAACTAGCGGGTTACTATGGGAATTTGATCAAGAAATTCTCACAATTTTCTTATCTTATTACATTGTTGCAAATCAAAGGTAAGAAATTTTAATGGACAAAGGAATGTGAAACTGGCTTTGAACAGTTGAAGAAATTTTTGACAAATGCTCCAGTTCTAAAGATTGTAAATCCAGATAATGAGTTTTTAGTGTGCACAAATTTGTGTAAGACAGGGCTTGGTGGAGTCCTTATTTAGGAGGAATAGGTAGTATGTTACGAATAAAGGAAATTGAATGAGCATGAGAAGAATTATCTGACACATAATATTGAGTTGGAAACAATCATTCATGCATTGAATACGTGGAGGCACTATATAATAAGTAGGAGGTTCATACTAATGATTGATCACACTAGATTGAGGTATCTATTTGACAAATCAAATTTTAATGCCAAAGAAGCTAGATGGTTGGACACAATCAATGAGTTCAACTTTGAGATCAGATACATTATAGATAAAGAGAACATAGTTGCATATACTGTTAGAACGTTGATACAAGTAAATCACATTCCATCTATGAGTTCTTATGGGACATATTTACAGGATCGTATCTTAGAGGCAGGACAACAAGATGAGAATTACAGGGAGCTTATGAACATTTTAGAAAATGGTATAACTGAGCAGGATGTGAACTATCATCTCACAACAGATGGATTTTTCATATTTAGGGACAAGATAATTAGGGTAATTTTGAGGTCTAAAATGGGCCTCCTAATGAAATTATAAAATAATAGTGGAAATAGTAAAACAATATTATATTACATCATCAAATGTTAGAGGGAAAAAGGAAAAAACTACTTTTTGAACTTGTATTTTCAATATATCTCCTTATTGGTTTACTCAAATTTTGAGTGGGAACACTCCTTGGATGCATAATTTTATTCCTCATCCAAGGAGTACCCGTGTTTCATATTTTAGATGTACCCTACTGCACAAAAAATGAGAAATACATTAAAGACGTGATTGCAATATGATTTTTTTCATTTTTTTTTCTCATTTTTTGTGTAGTAGGGTCCATCGAAAGTATGCAACATCGGTATTCATTGGATGAGGAATTAAATTTTGCATCTAATGAGTAATTCCACTCAAAATTTGAGTAAAACCTTGGGGATATAAGTTGAAAATACAACATTAAAAAATAGTTTTATCATTTTGTTATTTTTTAACATATTTACTTTTTTACCCTGAAATTGATGAATCATCCACCATAGTTGACATCATCATCTTGAATCCTATTGGTTCTTATAAAGTTTATTTTGGTTGTAAATTTTTCTTAGGAGGCTCATTTTAGATCTCAAAATTTCTCTAATGATATGTGCCAGAAAAAAATGAGCTCAAGATGCTTATCTTGAGGGAATTTCATGTTAAGTCATATTCAGGTCACCCAGGATAACGAAAAAAATTAACAATGGTGAAGAAGTTCTAATATTTACTGAATATAAATAAGGAAGTGGAATAATTTGTGGCTATATGTTTGGATTTTCAACAGGTAAAGGTAGAGTGTAACCATCCAGGTGGTTTACTAGACCCTATTCTGATTCCATAGTGGAAATGGGAGGTCATTTATGTTGGAATTATGATGTATGTGTTGTCTTTAATGGAAACCCTCTTGTAACAGAAAAAATATATGGTAACCAGATGAGTTCATAGATTAGATTAGAGGTGACAATTTCATGGAAAAAAGTGACAGAATGATGAGATAGAGGTTTTCAACTCAGAGGAAAAAGGTTTATGAAATTAAATATTTGGATAAATATATGTGGTTTAGATGAGTCCAAATCGCGTACACACGTGAATATGACGAAGTAAAGTCGTGTACATATTCGTGCATTATTTTATAAAATTCCAAGGTTCTTTACCATGGTATTAGCCCACAATATTGAGCATAATAATGACTATTTGATCCCATCAAATATTCTCAAAAAATCTCATGTTCGAGTAAATAGTGATAAAACTAATTATGAACTTTGGTATGGTAAGCCTACTATAGTAAAACATTTTAGAGTCATTGGAAGTAAATGTTTCATAAAAAATAATGACGAAAAACTTGGTAATTTTTAAGCTAGGGCATATGAACGAATTCTTCTTGGTTACTCCTATAGAAGAGAAGGATACAAATGTTATAATAAAAGACTTCGAAAAATTTGAATGTATTGATGTTGTGATTGATGAAGCATGCACATATCCCAAAGTGATAACAACAGTAAAATAGGATGATGATGAATGCTTTCCCACATCAAATCAAAACGATATAGAAGAAGAAACTAATGAAGCAGTAGAAGAATACTCAAATGATAAATAAAAGGCTTCATCTAGGTATGTTCAAAATAATCATCCAGAAACTCAAATTCTAGGAGAAAACAGATCTAGGGTACAAACTAGAAGAACTCTTCTAGAACATCCTATTTATCTAGCTCTATTATGCACTATTAAACCACAAAATATAAATCAACTAGTAAATACGAATGTTGGATTAAGGCCATGGATGAAGAACTTGATAAAATTGAGAAGAATAATACATGGGAATTGATTCCAAGGCCTTAGGATAAAAATTTTATTGGGACAAAATGGATATTAAAAAATAAATTGAATGAAAATGGAGAAGTCATTAGAAACAAGGCTAGACTTGTTTGCAAAGTTTATTCTCAACAAGAAGGTATATCATTTGAAGAAAAATGTGCACTTGTAGTCATACTTGAAGCCATGGGAATTTTTATTTCTTTTGCAAGCTTTCACCATTTCAAATTTTATCAAATGGATGTAAAATATGCATTCCTTAATGGAGATCTAGAAGAAGAAGTATACATTGAACAAAAAGAAGCATTCATTCTAGGGAATGTTGAATAAATTTTATGCAAACTAAAAAGCGATTTATATGCGCTAAAAATAGCTCCTCGGGCATGGTATTTCCATCTTGAAAAGTATCTTCAACAACGAGGTTTCACAAAAGGATCCATAGACAACAACCTATACACAAAAATAGAGGAGGAAAAAATACTAATTATTTTTGTTTATGTTGATGATATCATCTTGGGAGTAAGGAATAATCTATGAGTCAAAATTTTTCTTCTATTATGCAGCAAGAATTTGAAATGTATTTACTTTGGAAACTAACATATTTTCTTGGTTTATAATTACAACAAGAAAAAGATGGCATCTTTCTCTCACAGACAAAATATCTCAAACAGGTTCTGAAGAAATATGGGATGGAAGACTTCAAACTAGTATGTAGTTCTATGATGATAGGATATAGCCTCAGCTCACATGATGAATCTCCCATAGTAAACCAATCAAAATACAAGTCTATGATTGAAATTTTTCTTTATCTAACAGGTACTAGACTAGACATCATGCACACAGTTGGGATTTTTGGACGTTTCCAAGAAAATCCAAAGGAAACACATCTTCAGGAAGTTAAGAGGAAATTCAAATATATACAAGCAACCCAAGACTTTCAATTATTTTATCCTAAAGATGCATATCCTACCCTTCATGCATACACAGATGCAGACTCGGCTGGAAATGTTGATGACCGGAAAACCAGTATTGGAGGTGCATTTTACTTAGGGCCCTGATTGGTATCTTGGTTCAGCAAGAAACAAAGCTCTATTTCATTATCTACATTCGAAGAAGGATATGAGGACGTTGCATCTTGTTACACACAACTTCTCTGGATGATGAAGACATTACAGGATATTCAAATAAGATTTTCTCCACCCATTTCCACCCTATGTGATAATACTCGTGCTATTAGCATTTCGAAAAATCATGTTGTGCACTCCAAAACCAGCACATTCCAATTAAGTACCATTTTCTAAGAGAACAAGTGATTGAATTTTTTTTTTAATTTGGAGTATGTTCCCTCAAAAGAAAAAATTGTTGATATATTTAGTAAACCTCTTCTAAGAGAAGTATTTGAATATCTCAAACAAAAACTGGGAGTAGTCTCTTCCTCATTTTTTTGTTGATCAAGTCTGCTCATACCTTCTCACACAAGTGATATTTCATAAGTTTTCCTTTTGTACGTGAGTTTCATTAACTATAGTCATGTATATACGTGAGTTTCTCTTCACACACACACACACACACACACACACATATATATGAACAGAAAATTTGGGTCCAACTCAAGAGCAATTTCTGTTATTCTTATGTTAGCTATTTTGTGTTTACATGTTTATTACAGTTTACAGTTGTTATTTATAACCTGTTTTGAACATTGGAAGTTGTTTCAGTATGTCATTTATGCTTGTTTGACGAAGATACTCTTATGCATGAATTTATTATATGAAAAAAAACATGTAGAAGACATTCAGGGGGAGCTTTAGCCTTCCTGCTAATGATGCATTTTTGGCATTATTTTTAAGACACAGCTGAAGATGTTCATGTGGTTGATTGATGACGCACACCTCTTATATGTTTTTATTTTTTATTTCTAATTAACAGTTTTTCAGAACTTGGTAGGTTGAGATATGTATGCAGGTTTATGTTCAGAGAAGCATGTATACATGCAGGTTTCCTTAAGTGAAGTAGTGTATACATTTTGTTTTATGACCATGGCTACAGTTGATTCAATATGATGATGCAATATTTGGGGTTCAGTTCTAGCTAAAGTGATCTCACTATTCTGTTTGTTTTGGTTTGGTGATTGGTTAAGTGATTGTTTGCTTCAGTTATTGGTTGGTAAAGTGACTAATTGGTTCACTGGTTGTTTTCAATGATTGGTTTGGTATACTTATCAGTTTCAGTTTGTGAAGTTGAGCTTAAATGATGTTAGTAGGTTCAGTATGAAAATTTGATGAAAAGTGGCCTACAATTTGTGATGTGTTGAAGAAGGTGGATCCAATGTAAAAATTTATGAAACATGATCCATGGATGGTGCTAAGGGTCGGAGCCTTCAGTGAGGAATTCAAAGCTTCTTGCTAGTATCATCTGTTTATCATATCAGGGAGTTGAAGGTCCCTTCCAGTGGGTGCTAGTAAACGAGGTCAAGGGGGTTGCAACACCCTTCCAGTAGGAACTGGAGAAAAAGCGAAGGTTGTACCCTTCAACAGGTGGGTGCTTGTGTGCTATTATCAGTCTGCACTAGTAGAAGAATGTAATAATTATTCATAATAATAGGATTGAAGATTAAGACAACAATAGTGGTGGTCTTCTCCCACATTGTGTTTCCACCTTAAATCATGTTTTTCAAGTCTATTTATTATGTGTGATGGTTTAATATTTTCTTACTGCACATGTTTATTCATTATTAAATGTTTGATGAATCAATGTTGCACTTGTATAAGTCATTGAGAATTTATCTAAATTATAATTTTTCTGGGAATACACTATTTTCCTTAATAACAGTCATGTACATATAGTAGTTTGATTCATTCCAATTGCATATTGAATTCAGAAAATAAAATTAAAAGAATGTGTGAGTTTTCAATAATGATTCACCCCCACTCTCCCCCCCCACCCCTCCCTCTCATTATTTTCCCCAACAATTGGTATTAGAGTAGGTCCTTCATAATAAGCTTGATCACTTGAAGGAAGATCTCCCAAGGTGAGCAATGAAGATGGAACAACACCTATAATACCAACACTCTTCAACGAAAGAAATTTCCTTTTTTGGAAGACAAGAAAAAAATCATGTCTTCAGTCTCTTGGCGAAGATGTATTGGAAATTGTTTATGGAGGATACTAGTATCTAGCCACATTACCCACAAATGCAATAGAAAAGAAAAAATATGAAACCAATGAAAAATTTGTCAATTCCTTATTGGGAAGCCTGACAGAATAAAAAAATTTCAAAGGTATGCAACTAAATTCATTAAAGGAAATATAGGACTGGATCATCCAAAGCTATGAAGGCGATGACAAGGTAAAAAGTGTTAAACTCGAAACTCTTAAACTTCAATATGAAACTCCCAAAATTAATAATGATGAAAGTATTTCAAGTTTCTTTCTACGAATAGATGAGATTGTGAATCATATGATAAATATAGGTGAAGATATAAAAGAACCAATTTTAGTAGAGAAAATAGTGATATCTCTGACTCGTAAATTCGAGTCAAAAGTGTTTGCCATTGAAGAAAAGGAGGATTTGTAGAACCTTACTATTTTTCAACTTCATGGGATCCTAACTGATTTTGAAATGAGAAAAGGAGGTCCCTCATAAATCATATAATATGAATTCAAAGCATCTGCAAGGGGAAAGGAAAAGGAAGAATACAAGGAATCAAGTTATATATCAGAAGAAGATGAGGTAAATTTTGTAAAGAAACTCCAACTAGGCATCGAGAGATTTAGAGGTAAGTTTCCCTTTAAGTGTTTTTCTTATTATGTTGCTAAGTGTCCTTATAAATAAAACCATGAAAATGGGAAGAAAACTGAAAAAGGAAATAGCAAACGGTTTGAAAATAAGTAAAATTCTTATACTCATGAAGATAGTGATGGTTGATCAAATAGTGAAGAAGGAGAGTCTGATCAAGATCTTAAATTACTCATGGAATTTGAAAGAGGGTACTAATGAGTCTCATGAAAAATTCGTGGATGCTTTAGAGGAAAAATATTTTTCATTGAATGAAGCACTCAACTTAAAGCATGTTTAGAAGAAAACAATATAGCCATAGATACTTTAAACAATCAACTCATATAAAAGAAGAAGCATAATGAAAAATTAGAATGTGAAATAGTAAGTCTAAGAAAGGAACTTGAGAAGATAAGTACTCTAAATATTAGATTTTATAAAGGATATGAAACCTTATATGAAAGTATCAAGGTTCAATGCTCTCCTATTATGAAGACATGTCTTGGATACAATGGATAATCATCAAAGATAGAAAAATCCTCTGTTAGAACCGGAAGTTATCTAAATGCAACAAAAACCAGTCAGCAGAACTCCAACCTTCATCAAAATAATAAAGATACTCTACAGGAAAAGCATGCCAACTTTAATCAAAGGATAAATAATAATAGAAGCATCACCCAAAAGGTAAAAAACACTAGAATATTTTTTGATCATGAGAATTTCTTCTTTAATGTACAATGTTTCTCATGTCATAATTTTGGTCACAAGGTTCTTCAATGTGTTGCATAAAAAACCACCATGACTAGAGAAGAAAGAAAAAAAAGAAATAATACAGGAATAAAAAAAAACTCCTATAATAATTTCTCACCTCTTAAAGATGAAATTGAATTATCATTTCACAATAAATTTGGAAATGTGGAATCTGAATGCAGGAGAAAATTACAACCAACATCTCAAAAGGAGAAAATATCAACAACTTCTAAGGTATGGAAAAGGAAGGACTGAGAATATGATAGGTGTGGAATATTATTGTATGCACAAGGTCAATAAATTTAGTGGTACATTGACAACGGATGTTCAAAACACGTGACAGGTGATAAAGATAAACTCATTTCATACAATGCATTAGAAAAGGAAAAGAATGCTACCCTTGGAAATGACTCACATGTTTTCATTAAAGGTTAAGGAATTGTTTTTCTAAAAGAAAAGGTTAAAGTTGGTAATGTTATGTTTATTGATGGATTAAAGCATAACTTGTTAAATGTTATCCAAATGTGTGACCAAGGAAATGAGGTTGTTTTAATATCAAAAGAATGTTTGGTTCATGAAATTGACACAGGGAAGACCATAATAAAGGGAACAAGAACTCCAAGACATATTTATGTATTGAAAGGCCGCTAAGAACAATGTTATTTTAGGGAAAGCACAGGAAAAATGGTTATGTCATAAAATTTTGGGGCATTTAAGCTTCTATCAACTACACAAATCAAGCAAGCTCAAAATTGTTTATGGTTTTCCCAACATCACATTGCCAGAATGTACCATATGCAAGTCAAGTCAATTCGGTAAGAAAACAAGGGTTCGATTCAATTCCAAAGAAGTATCAGCATGTAAGCCTCTTGAAATCATACATATTGATTTGTGTGGGCCAGTATGGAAAAAGTGACCTCGAGGAGAACAATATTATATCTTATTTATTGATGACTTTTCTATAATGTGTTGGATTAGATTATTGAAATACAAAGATGAATAATTTGATAAATTTAAAGCCTTTAAAGCATTAGTTGAAAATTATTTAGATCTAAAAATAAAATGTCTCAGATCTGATAGAGGAGGAGAATACATATCATATGAATTCTTTGATTTTTTTGAAAAACATGGCATGAAAAGGAAGTTTTATGTAGCCAAAACTCCTTAGCAAAATGGGGTGGCAGGAAGGAGGAATATAACAGTTCAAGAAATGTCTCATGCTATGCTTGATGAGTCTGAAACACCAAACAACTCATGGGGAGAAGCAGCACATACTACAACAAATATTCTCAAAAAAGCTCATGTTCGAGTAAATAGTGATAAAAATCCTTAAGAAGTTTGGTATGGTAAGCCTCATATAGTAAAGCATTCTAGAGTCTTTGGAAGTAAAATTTTCATCAAAAATAATGATGTAAAAATTGGTAAGTTTGAAGCTATGGAAAATGAAGGAATTATTCTTGGTTACTAATCTAGAAGCAAAGGATACACATGTTACAATAAGAGACTTTGAAGAATTGTTGAATGTATTGATGTTGTGATTGATGAAGGATGAATAGATCCTAAAGGGATAACAACAACGAAAAACGATGATGATGAATTATTTCTCACATCGAATAAAAAATTATATAGAAGAAGAAACTAATGAAATAGAAGAAGAAGACACAAGTAATAAAGAAAATTATCCATCTAGGGATGTTCAAAATAATCATCTAGAAACTCAAATTCTAGGAGAAAGGGAATCTGGGGTATAAACAGGAAGAACTCGTGTAGTATCTCCTAGCTAACTAGCTTTATTATCCACTATTGAACCATAAAATGTAAATTGAGCTAGTAAATATGAATGTTGGGTTAAGGCCATGTATGAATAACTTGATCAAATCGAGAGGAATAATACATGGGAATTGGTTCCTAGGGCTAAGGATAAAAATTTTATTCGGACAAAATGGATATTCAAAAATAAATTGAATGAAAATGGAGAAGTCTTTAAAAACAAGGATAGACTTGTTTTTGAAGTTTATTCTCACTTAGAAGGTATAGACATTGAAGAAAAAATTTTAGCTGTAGTCAGACTTGAATCCATACCAATGATTCTTGCTTTTTCAGGCTTCTTCCATTTCAAATTTTATCTAATGGATGTAAAACCTGCATTCCTTAATGGAGATCTAGAAGAAGAAGTATACTTGAACAACCAGAAGGATTCATTCTAGGGAATGATGAAAACCTTGTATGAAAACTGAAAAATGCATTATATGGGCTAAAAAAAGCCACTCGCACATGGTATTATTGTCTTGACAAGTATCTTCAACAACAAGTTTTCACAAAAGGATCCAAAAAATGAAACCTGTACACAAAAATAGAGAATGATAATCTGCTAATTATTATTGTTTATGTGGATGATATCATATTTGGTAGTAATGAATAATGTATGAGTCAAAAAATTTCTTCAGTTATGTAACAAGCATTTGAAATGTCTTTATTTTCTTGGTTTACAAGTACAACAAGAAAAGGATGGCATCTTTCTCTTATAGACAAAAAATCTCAAGCATATTCTGAGAAATATGGGATGGAAGAGTACAATCTAGTATGTACTCTGATGATGACAGGCTATAGACTCACCTCACATGATGAATCTCCCATAGTAAACAAACCATAGTACAAGTTTATGATTGGAAGTCTTATTTATCTAATAGGTACCAGACTAGATATCATGTTTGCAGTTGCGATTGTTGGATGTTTCCAAGAAAATCCAAAGGAAGCACATCTTCAAGAAGTTAAGAGAATATTGAAATATTTGCAAGGAACCTAAGACTTTGGCTTATGTTATCCTAAAGATGTATATCTTACCCTTCATGCATACACAAATGTTGACTCGGCTGGAAATGTTGATGAATGGAAAAGCACTAGTGGAAGTGCATTTTACTTAGGGCCCTGATTGGTCTCTTGGTTCAACAAGAAACAAATTTCTATTACCTTATCTACAATAGAAGAAAAATGTGTAGTTGTTGCATCTTGTTGCAAACAACTTCTCTAGATGATGCATACATTACAGAATATTCAAATAGAATTTTCTCCACCCATTTCCATCCTATGCGATAATACCAGTGCTATTAAAATCCTATTATGCACTCCAAAACCAAGCACATTCCCATTAGGTATCGCTTTCTAAGAGAAAAAGTGCTTCAAAAAATGGTTAAATTGGATTATGTTCCCTCCAAAGAAAAAATTGTTGATATATTTACTAAACCTATTATAAGAGAATAATTTGAATATCTCCGACAAAAGCTGGGAGTAGTCTCTGCCTCATCTTGTTTTTGACCAAGTCTTCTCATACCTTCTTGCACAAGTGATATTTCATAATTTTCTTTCTGTATGCGAGTTTCATGAACTATAGTCATGTGAATACATGTTTTTTTATTTAGACGCACGCACACACACACACACACACACACACATAAACAGGAATTTTGGGTAAAACTTAAGAACAATTTTGTATATGATTTTATCAACTATTTTTGATTCAGATGTTGATTACTGGTTGTAGCTATTATTTATAATTGGTTTTGAACACTATAAGCTGGTTCAATATGTCATTTATTCTTGTTTGATGAAAATATTTTGATGCATGAATTGATGATCTGGCAGAAAAGATGTAGCACAGGTTCAGGGGGAGCTTTAGCCTTGCTGCTAATGATGCATTATTGGCATTATGTTTAAGATGTTGTTGAAGATGTTCATGTGTTTGATTGATGATGTATAACTCTTATATGTTTGCATGATGGTGATGTTTCTGCCATGGATGAGACCTTATCACCTTATTTTAAGTCATGAGGGTCTCTCATTGTCAACGTCCTTTGGTTGGTTATATAAGTCATATCTGTCATTTGATGTAAAGGTAATGTGGATAACTCTGGTGTAATTATACATTGTTGTTATGGAATCCCACTTGGTTGGGTGATTGAGTCATATATGTAATCCCATGTTGGGAAGCTAATGGTATATAACCCCACTTGGTTGGGTGGTTTATGTAAGGTTTTTTTTTCATCTAATTCATCGCGTCATTTACTTCATTTTATTTTTTCATAATCTTCAACATGTTCTTAGGGAGAGCATTGGTCTGTCCTTTTCCCTTAATGTCAAAGGGGGATACTATCTTGATGTTTGGTGTTTGAATTTTGTGACTTATATATCTCTTAGTTATATAAAGGTTATGGTGATCAAACACCAACATGGTTGCCATCAAGTTGAAATGGGGATATTGTTGGCATTATGATGTATGTTCTATCCTTGATGGAAACCCACTTATAACAGAACAAATATATGGTCACCACAATAGTTCACAGATCAGATCAGAGGTGACAAAGTGATGGAATAAAATGATAGAATGATGAGACAAAGGTTTTTAGGTCAGAGACAAAATATTTATTAAAGTAAATATTTAAAAATATATAAGGGTTTGATGATCCCAAGTTGTGTACACACGCGGAGATGAAGAAGTAAAGTCACATACATATTGGTGCATTAAATTATTAAATTCCATGGTATTAACCCACAATATTTAGCATAAAAATGACTATTTCATCCCATCAAATATTATGACTGACACTAGTGTGGTTTTGGCTCATGGTATTGACTAAGGCTTAATATATATAAGGAGGTGAATCTCAAAGTGATAGGGTGTGCATGTGAAATTTTTTTTGATGAATAGTTCAATGTGAAGTATATTTTCATTTTATGGGATATAGTTTACAAGGGGATATGAAATAATTATGCACCTATAAATAAAATGGTGGATCAAGATCACGAGACCTAAAATGAATTTCTATTGTATGATTTTCTCATGTATTGACTAGATATATGTTTTTGATGCATGATTTTTCTTTGAATATTATGATCTAAGTCTGTCTGAAGTTTTGAAGAGCTGTGAAATTTTAGGTCAAAATTTGTAGATCTGTATGCAAGTTGGTCTCCGTGAAAGTTAGCATACACACGGGTTTTCTTCATAAAAAGAGCATACATAAAGGAAGGGTTTCTGTTGAAAATATTTATGATCAATCAGACCAGTGTTGTTGTAGTTCTGCTATCTTTCAATAATGTCTTCATATTGATCTAGGTTTAGTAGAAATGTATGAAGTTGAATTGATTGAATGGTGAATGGTTTGAGAATATCCTTGTTGCAAATAACTATATGGCGCTTTAGAGATCTGTAATCTGACAAAATACTTCAATTTATCTCTCAGAAATTAAGTGTATTAATTTTGATTAATAGTTTTTCAGAACTTGCTAGGTTGAGATCTGTACGCATGTTTTTGTTAAGATAAGAGTGTATACACATGTGTTTCCTTAATTTAAGTAGCGTATATATTTTGTTTTATAGATGATCAAGGCCACAGTTAATTTAGTATGTTGATGCAATATTTTGGGTTCAGTTCTAGTTACATTGATCTCACTGTTGTATTTTTTTTAGTTGTTGATTGGTTAAGTGACTATTTTCTTTAGTGAATTACTGGTACAGTGATTGATTTGTTCAACAACTGTTTTCAGTGATTTTTTTGGTACAATGGTCAATTTCAGTTTTTGAAGTTGAGCTTAAATGATGTTAGTAGGTTCATTATGAAAATTTGATGAAAATTGGGCTACAAGTTGTGATGTGCTGAAGCAGGTGGATCTAGTGTGAAAATTTATGAAAAGTGCTCCACATATAGTGCTGAGGGTTGGAGCCTTCAGTGAGGGACTCAAGGCTTCCTTCCAGTACCAGTTGGTTATTAGATCAGGGGGTCGAATCTCCCTTCTATTGGGTGATGGTAAATGAGATCAAGGGGGTTGGAGCACCCTTCTAGTAGGAGATGGAGAATGACTAAAGGTTTTATTCTTCAGCAGGTGGGTGCTTTTGTGATGGTATGAGTTTACACCAGTACCAAAATTTAAGAATTTATTCATAATAATAAGATTGAATACTGAGACATCGGTTGTTTTCTCCCAGACTGAGTTTCCACCTTAAATATTGGTGTTGATGTGTGTTTCTTATGTATGATGGTTTAATATGTTCTTACTACACATATTTACTACTTATTAAATGTATTATGAATCAATGATGCACTGGTATAAGTCAATTAATTGAATATTTATCTAAATTATAAGTTTACTGCATATACACTAGTTTCCTTAATAATTGTTGCGTACACATGCTAGTTTTCTTCATTCAAGTCGCATACATAATTCAGAAAAGAAAAGTAAAATTTTGTGTGAGTTTTAAATACTAGTTCACCACCCCCCTCCCCTCTTAGTATTTTTCCCAACAATCTCTATGTATTTTATCACATATTTGATGAGGACATCTAGACATCATGATTTTATCCTGATTGTGGTGGACATGTTGATAAAGGTATCACTCTTGATTCGTGTGAAGTATATTTATTCAGTTACTGATGTGGCATAGGTATTCATCAGAGATTTCGTGATCTCGCATGGTGTACTAAATTATATTGTATCACATAAGGACTCCAGGTTCACTTCTAGGTTCTCTAAAGGGTTATTTGTATTTTTGGGTACAAAATTTTCCTTTAGCAAAACCTATCCTCCATAGATAAATGGATAGAAAGTAAGGGTCAACATGATAGTGGAGGACATGTTAAGTATATATGTCATGAATTAGGAGAATAGATGGGAGGAGTACCTTTTGTTGGTCAATTTTACATACAACAATGTTTACCACGAGTCACTCAGGATGAATTTGTTCGAGGCACTCAGTGGGAGGAGTTGTAATACTCCCATTAGCTGGAGTGATCTATTTAATAGGATGTTGATAGGACAAGACATGTTGGAAGACATGGAATAGGAAATGTAGGTAATACAGAGGAATTTAAAGGTAGCATAGGACACACAAAAAATTTATGAAGATCAAAATAATTTGTTTAAGGAGATTCAAGTTGGGGAACATATGTTCTTGCACATAAATCCCAAAAAGAGACACTTGAGGATTGGATCATGTCCTAAGTTGGCACCTCAGCATTATGGACCTTTTAATATTCTTTAAAGGATTGGATGAGTAAGCTATCAACTTGCACTGCCTCTGAGAGTGAAATTCCATGATTTTTTCCATGTTTCATTACTTAAGAAGTATTTTAAAGGTGTTGGTCATGTGATTCCCTGGTATGTATTGCAGGTGGAGTCAGAAAGATAATTACAATAGAAACCTGAGTGAAATTTTCAAATAAATATTCTTGTGCTCCGGAATAGAGAAATCAAGCAGGTTAAACTATAGTGGAAGCACTTCAATCCCGATGAATCTACATGGGAGATGACTGATCGGATGTGGGCTATGTATCCTTTTCTATTTGACAGTTGAGAAATTTTTTTGGTATATGTACATATGTATATGGATGTAAATACTACCATGAGTTGTGTTATAAAGGTCCAATAAGCAGCATGGATGTTGTTTCGTTATGGTTGTTATGTTGTTATGGTTATCATGGTGGTTTGTTTCTGAGTCGGATGATCATTGTAAATATTGCAATAAGCTAATTTATAGATATCCATGGGTATTATGTTTTTCTTTCATTAGCATTTCTTGTTATAGGTGTCATTGAACATTGAGGATAGTTTTTGGATTGATGAGTCCTGACCTAGGTTTATAGTTTATCACACAACCAACAAACCCTCCAACTACTGGCCCTTTCAGTAATGACCTACTTTTGTAGATCGAAGTCTCACTCGAAGTAGTATGGGAGGGTGTTGGAACCAGGTATCTGCACCCTGAGAAAGAAATTGAAGTGGTGGCCATAAAAAGATGTATAACTGAACTTATTGTAGATTATAAATAGAAGCGCACATATACAAATCAACACTTATCATATCAACGTTGTCGCAAACACAGATAATGCGCATAATAGTTAAAAAAAATCATAGATAAACTTTGTCTTAGGTACATATAACGGAATGAGATATTTGTAATTCACAAAGTATATATTTGCATGCAATAACCTAAGTATATATTTACTCACATAGACATAATTTATCATCACAAAATTAAAGCGATCTTAAAGCAATAGTAGAATTTAGAGTCAGATATAAAATGCATAACACATTTGGTTCGCAAAAAAATTCTTTGTATTGAGATAAAGTAGTTCAGTACATTTAGAATTTCCCTTACAATTACCCTTCCATGCACACAGCTAGCGGAGTATACACATAGCCAGGATTAGGTCTCTTTGGACATAGCCAGCAAGAGCCTTTCTACCCAACTGAGACTGAAAACCCTTACAAAAATGTATCACATAATCATGAATCACTTACTTAGATATTAACTTGATTATCTTAATAGAATTGATCTATCTATATTTATATCCATATAGCGCATAGAGATTGTGGTGAACATGGCTCTCTATGCGAACATATTGCGTGAATGTCCCGGAAAGGCCCGACTACACACAATGGAAGAATTTAACACGCATACTTAGCTGAAGGGTTTATTTATTGTCCTCTCAAGGGTAGATCTGATATTGACGATGAGCCAGAAAATAGTATCTCTAGTGAATCTATGTTTTCTGAAGAAGACTATTATCACCAGATGAGGCAGCATTGACCATAGTTCAGATCCCATCCAACCCACTTCCACACTCAAAATACAGACTTGAGGATTGGATCATGTCCCAAGCTGGCACCTCAATATTATGGACCTTTCAATATTCAATACAATTTTTTTCTTAATTCAAGTCACGTACAAAATTATGAAAAGAGAAGTGAAATATCGTGTGAGTTTGAAATACTGATTCAACCCCCCCCCCCACTCTCAGTATTTTTCCAAAAAAAATCTATGTATTTTATCACAGATTTTTTGACATCTAGACATCATGATTCTATCCTAATTGTGGTGGACATGTTAATAAAGGTATCACTCTTGATTCCCATGAAGGCTACATATTTCGCTAGTGATGTGGCATGGGTATTCATCAGAGATATGGTGAGATTTCATGGTGTACTAAAGTATATTGTATCATACAAGGATTCCAAGTTCACTTGTAGGTTCTCGAAAGAGTTATTTGTAGTTTTGGGTAGAAATGTTTCCTTCAGCACAACCTATCATCCGAAGATAGATGGATAGATAGTAAGGTTCAATAGGATATTAGAGGACATGTTAAGTGTGTATGTCATGCATTAGGAGAATGTATGGGAGGAGTACCTTCCATTGGTCGATTTCACATACAAAAATGGTTACCAGGAGTATTTGAGGATGAGTTTGTTCGAGGTAATACATGGGAGGAGTTGCAATACTCCCTTTAGTTGGAGTGATCTATTTAATAGGATGTTGATAGGAACATACATGTTAGCAGATATGGAATAGGAAATGTAGGTAATGAAGAAGAATTTAACGGTAGCATAAGACAAACAAAAAATTTATGTAGATCAAAACAAGTTGTTTAAGGAGATTCAAGTTGGGGAACATGTGTTCTTTCACATCAAGCCCAAGAACAATGACTTGAGGATTGGATCATGTCCTAATTTGGCACCTTAGTATTATGAAGATTTCAATATTCTTGAAAGGATTGGGTGAGTAGGCTATCGACTTTCACTGCCTCTGAGAGTGAAATTCCATGATGTTTTCCATGTGTCATTACTTAAGAAGTATGTTAAAGATGTTGATCATGCGATTTTCTGGTATGTATTGTAGGTGGAGTGAGAAATAGAATTACAATAGAAACCTCAGCATATTTTGCAAATAAATATGCTTATGCTCGGGAATATAGAAATAAAGCAGTTTAAAATTTAATGGAAGCACTTAGGCCCCAATGAATCTACATGGGATATGATTGATCAAATGTGGGATATGTATCCTTTTCTATTCAATGTTTAAGTGAATCTTTTTGGTATATGTTTTGGTATATTTACATATTCATATGGATGTAAATACTACCATGAGTTGTGTTATAAAGCTCCAATAAGTGACATGGATGTTTTTTCATTATGGTTGTTATGTTTTTATGGTTGTCATGGTTGTTTGTTTCTTAGCAGGTTGATCATTATAAATACTGTTGTTGGCAATATGATGCAATATGTTGTCCTTGATGGCAAGCTACGATGAAGTTGTCCTTGATGGAAACCTACTTGATGAGTTGCCTTTTGATAGCATCCTATTTGTTAAGGATCTAAAAATGATGTTTCTACAGTTCAAATGTGACAGAGAAAGGAATTCCAGTAAGTGCAAGACAAATGAAAAAGGAAATATTTCTCAATGTATACGTAGGTTTGATGAAGGCAACCTGTGTATGGAGGTAATGTATACCCTAATTTTATGATGGCAACCCATGTATACATCCAGAATTAGTATATATTACGCATTTGTTTATGAAGATAAGTCGCGTATACACGTGGGTAAGAAGAAGAAAAGTTGTGTATGCCTTTTGCGCTCTAAAATTATGATACCAAGGGACATTACCATGGTATTAGCCCACAATATTGAGCGTTGTATTGTCTATTTGATTTCATCCAAGAATACCATCGGAAGTTGTGTGATTTTGGCTCATGGTATTGATAAAGGATAAAACTATATTAGAAGAAGAAGATCATAGTGCAAGTGTGTGCATGTGTCTGGGTATTAGTGAATACTTCACTCTGAAGTATATCTGCATGGAATGGGTTACAATTTATTGATAGATATGAAATAATAATGAACCTATGAATACAATGATGGATCAGGATCTCTAGACCTGAAATAAAAATGTATTTTCTATATTTGTTTATGAAATGTTTAGATATGTGATATGGTGAATGTTTGCTGAAGTGAAGGGTAAGATTTGAGCTGATTATATATTTTGAAGATTTGCGCAGTTCTGTAATGTTTGCAGATATATATGTAGGTTTGTCTCTGTGAAAGCGCATATTTACGCAGGTTCGTTTCAGCAAAAGCGCGTATGGAATCTAGGGTTTTGCTGAAGTATGTAGAAGGAAATTTCTGATTTTTTTTACTGTATTAATGTTGTCTGTTGATGAAGTCTTCATGTAAATCTGGGTTTTTTGAATGCTGCATATGTTGCTAAGTTGAATGTGTACAAAATTGATCAATGAGTGAGTGAATATGGTTAATAATGACTGATTGATTAAGGGTTATAGAATTATGGAAAGATGGTCTAACCGGAAGCCTTAGATATGAATCTGAGACTGATCACATTCTATAAAAATAGTATTTACAGATCTATACATATTTTGGTGTGAAGGAAAGCACATATACACGTGGGTTCAGTGAAGCAAAGTAGCATATGAATTTTAATATGATGAATGTTTAGGGTTGATGATGCTTCTGCATAGTGGTTCTGAAATCTCGGTTATTATTTTGTTCTAGTTACAGTGATCTCACTATTCTGATTGAGGTATTGGGTGAAGTTTATTATTGTTGGTATTTATGAAGAGTTGTGTTGAAGCTGTGTGATCCAGTATGAAAATTGATGAAACGTGGTCTGCAGTGATTCTGAGGGTTGAAGCCTTCAGTATGGAAGTAGAAGCTTCCTGCCAGTAGAAGCTGGTGTTCTGATCAGGGGGTTGAAGCTCCCTTCCAGTAGTAGCTAGTAAATGAGATCAGGGGGTTGGAGCTCCATTCCAATAGTAGCTGGATAATGAGAGAAGGTTGTAGCCTTTTGTAGGTAGATTCCTGCATACTAATATGATTCTGCATCAGTACAATAGTGTAAGAAGTTTTCCATATAATAAATATTGAAGATAGAGAGGACAACAGTGGTGGTTTTCTCCCAACTTGGGTCTCCACCTTAAATCCTGGTGTTCATGTGTGTTGCTTATGTGTAATGATTTATTTTGTGCTTACTGCACATGCTTATTTCTTACTAAACATCTGATGAATGAATGATGCACTAATCTAACTAAAGAATTATCTGCATAATAAGATCTCTGGACATATGCAGGTTTGCTTAAATATAGTTGCGTGTATACACTATTTGGGTTCATTAAAGTCGCGTATAGAAATCAGTAAAGAAAAAGAAAAATTTAACAGTGTGTTATAAATCTTTGATTCACCAACCCCACACCCTCTCAGTATTTTTCCCAACAATTTGTATCAGAGCAGGTCCTTCTATAGAAGTTTGATTGCTTGAAGGAGATCTGTCTCAATGGGAAAGAAGCAAAAGAAGAAGGCTACTCAATGGAAGAAGATATCTCAAAAAACCTATGCAGCAGAAAATGAAGAAGATGAAATGGGTATTCATTGTTGTTCTTGTGATTCACTTCCTTGTGCATGCAATGTTGAATATAGTGAATAAGAAAGTAAAAGTAATTTTATGGATCTAGAAGGAGAAATTTATAATATCAATAATGAAGTGTAAGATCAACAGATTCTATTTAATGAAAGGGAATGTGTTGGGTGCTAATAGGTGTCTTTAAAAACTCCTAAGTGCCTCACATTAATTATCAACCAGGGTAAGTCCTTTTATCTCAAGTGTGTACACAGTATGTGCAAGCTATTCATACAAAGAGTAATGCAAAAATCAATCGTTTAATATAGATACAATCATAAATCTTGAAATTTAAAAGGAAGTGATTCATCTACACATTAGAAAACAAAAATATAATTCATTATTTATTCAACTAATTCAAATGAAAATAAACCGAGAGCACTGAAGCATTAACCGAGCTCTTTCAGCTTGATCTTGTTGAGATTTTAT
>JAXQQM020061189.1:0-49016 GCA_034641835.2 Pinus albicaulis
TCCCCTTCGACGTCTAGTGATTGAGTTCTTACAATGTACTTTGGTCATAAGATTAGCTCCTAATGCTCGCGCGCTGGGGGGGAATCTGTTACACCATTTTTTGGTCATCTAACCCATTGGTATTAGATGGACCCATGTACACCATGTAAGACCAATTTTACCCTAAGTATAATTGCATTCAATATGAACATAACTTAGCAAAACCACCTTTATTAAGTTTTTTATGGTCTAAACAGGAAACCCCATGGGGAAACAGTGAATAAATCCATATTTGTTTGGTTTTCTTTAAGGAATAATTAGTTAAACAGTAGTTTAATTAATATTCCTGATTATATTTAACCCAAAAAAATGAAATTAATTAGATAAATCATTATTTATCTTATTATTTTCTAAAAATAATTATTTAAACATTACTTAAATAATATTCTTTGTTAAATATGACTAAATCTCCCTTAAATAATTAAATAAATCATTATTTATTTTATTATTACTCAACCATATCCTTAAAATGATAAATAAATCATTTATTTATTATTATTACTTAACCACATCCTTAAAATGATAAATAAATCATTTATTTATTTATTATTTACAAATAAAGGGATTTGACCCAAGTCAAATTCCTTTTCCCTCCAACAAATATAATAAAATATTCCATAAAAGTTGGATCTTGATTTGGTTAATAATATTTTAACTATGCACCAATATCTAGACTAACTCAATATTTTGTTATAAATAGAAGCATTTTCCCATTCATTTATCACCTTTTGTTGCCTAAAGATCCCACTAGATCTAAAATTTTGGTCTGGCTATTGATCCACCATCATAGCTATATTTTTCCATTTTTTCCTGGGTTTTCTACACCATCAAGAGAGAGGAATTCTAAATATGAAGTGTTGAGTAATTACAAGAACCCATCCCATTGAGGAGAACCGGGAACACCCTCTCGTGTTTTCCACCCAGGTGCCATTAATACAAAATTCATTTGATATATTCTTGTCTTGTCTATTTGATGCATGGAGTAAATATTATTTTTTATATTGTTTAATGTCTTCTAATGCATAGATCTAGATTTTTGCAGCATTTATCTTGATCACCTAACTGCAGATCTGAATATATTAGCAGTCATTTCTGCAATTAGGGTTGTTTTTTATTCGTAGCTAAAGTGGTATTTTTTTGTACGCTTGGAATTAAGATTCATACTAACATTGCAGCTTTGAGGAAATAGCTTAAGCTTCCTAAAAGTGAGCATCCACAAACCAAAGAAATTCTTCAAGATCAAACTAAAAAAGAAGAGATGATGAAGCTCATCTTCAAATTAACTTCTCAAATCAAAGAAATGGAATCCGAAGTGGACCAACTTGTCCAAGAGAAGGGGACTGTGAAAGAACCTAAAAGTCCTATCATTCCTGCAGTTATACCAGTGATTACCACAACCATGGCTTCAACATTAGGAGAGAAACTAGCACCAAAAGAACTACTGGAAACTGCAGTGCCAGTAATTTCAACTTCTACTTCAACCACATATTCTTCTACAACATAGGTTCAAAAAACAGATGAAGCAAGCCAAATTGTTAAAGCTATGGAGGAAATGTCTTTGAAAAATAATGAAATCAACAACCTAAAGAAGATGATTGATAATCTTGAAGCTACAAATAAGTTAGCTCTGATAAGGCTAAAACTCATGAACAGAAAGCAATCAGATTGGGAGAACAGATCAAGAATTTACAAAAAGAGCTAAGTTTCACTGAGAAAATTTCATTTGTAAAAAATCATCTATGGAAAAACATAATTGAAGCCATTCACACTCAATGGCCTTCAATTTAGGTTATATATGAGCAGAGAGATTTATTATTAGCAGCTCAGGCAAAGGTTAAAAATCCAAGGATGAGTTAACTGATAAGCCTATTTAGGCTTTAAAAACTCATCACATTCTTGAGCAACAAGAACATGACAGAACTGGAGGACTTATAGGTATTGGACAGAACAGAAAAATTTTTACAGAATAAAAGGGTTGTAGCTAAGAAGAATTTGATGAACAATCTGGAAGAGAAATGTGAATCAATGAACATTGCCATAACAAAGCTTATGGTAAAATACACAAACTTAAGACAGAGGGGCCTACTAGACATCCAGTTTTTAATGAAAAACTAATGCCCCAAAAATATTATGATAAAAAGATCATGGAATTTTCTAAGGAACAAGTCAACAAACCATTACTAGAAGGCACTCCCATAGGAAAAGTCCTCCTTAAGCATTTTGAATATTTTTTCTTTTTACAACATGAGATTAAACATCTCTTTGTTTTCAAGCCCACTTTTGCTAAATACACAGAGACTGATGAGAATTTTAGAAAGCTAAATAATGTCAAAATTCCCAATGAAGAATAGTGGCAAACATTTACTGATTTAATGTAACAATGAGAGGTAAAAAAGTGAAGAAAGATTACCTTCAAGAAACAGTCAAGAAAGAAATAAAAAAGAATAGTGAAATAAAAAAACAGTTTGTTGATTTTACTGCAAAAAGACATATTTTAACAGAAATAAAATAGTGAAACTATGGCAGCATTAAAGAGTATTAGTTAAAGAGTATCAAATGAAAGAGTGTCAGCGAAGGCAAGTCAAAAGCCTCATATTTTTTAGCAACTAGCAAGCAGGACAGCTAATCAATCAGAAGCTCCTTGTTAGATAAAATAGTCCTATTTATTTTGGATAAGAGGACAACTTGCTGATATGTTAAGCAGTTGTCCCTCTTATTGTGTAAATATATTTTCTTTTTCCTAAAGATATTCCTAGATTTTTCCTAGGATATTTGTAACTACATTTTTTGTAAATACTTCTACATTAGAAGTATTCGGTGTGGAATACAATTATTGGAATTTACTATAGACATTTTTGCTGAACATTGGAGGATATTGTGTGTTTGATTTCAAAGTAGCAGACTGGACAAGCTAATTGGCATCATAATTCAGGATCCATGTGATAATATTATGAGTGAAGTACTTCCTACTTGTCACTATTTCCTTCTCTAAGTTTCATGCATTCATTATATGTTTGTTCTATCTGAATGTGTAACTAGGAGTATTAATACAAGATTAGTCAAGTGCTCCCTGTCTTTAACTAGTTTCCATTTTAATTTTTTCTTCTGATTTCCAGTGCAAGGAACCCTTAAGTGCTCCTTCTCGCGTTTGACCTATGCCTTCTACTTCCATTTTCTGGATCAAAGGATCCTTAAGTGCCCTTTATCCCGATCATACCACCTCACAAAAAACCACTTTCCGAAATCTCTGAGGGTTATCTATCTTGCCCTGAATATATTTTTACCTTTTTGGCCTTGATTTCTAGCGCTGCTAGTTTTATTTAGACCCCATAGGCCAATGGAAAAATATATTTCTCTCTATTTTACCTCCAAGTGATTTTTCCCCACCAAACCCTTTAAACCAAAACCAAATTGTACTTTCATAACTAGCCTAACATTTATAAATCAAACAAAGATAAATCTTAAAGAGACAGGCCCTCTCTGAATTCTAGGAAGGCTAGATCCTAGAAGTTGAAGTAGGTTTGTGGTTACCTCTAGTATTCTTTGACTAAAAACTCAAAATCCCACAACTTAAGAAATTAATAGAGTGATAACATAAAGTCTTCTACTTTCTATTCTATAATGAAAGGGATTCAATATAACTCTTATTTTCTGTTATAAATGATCATATTGAGCCTCTGTATTGGCCTCCTGCATATATTTGGCTGAACTGTATTATTTTCTAAGCAGTTTTGTCACATAGAGTTGCAGACCCTTCCTTGGTCATTTTCCAACTGCACTAGGTGTGGGGAGATCTGTTTAACCCACCTAGAAGGAATTTTTTTCTAATCCCTCTTGGATTCAAGTCTTATATTTTCAAATATAAGGGATCCAAGGGTTGGTTTCCAATCCTGTAGCATACATTCCTAAAAAATGCATTTTTCAGGAATGCCTTGCTATTAGTCCCAATTTGGGGATATTACATACACTCCGTAGTATACCATGAACATGAAATTTCTTAAACCATAAAAATATTTTGTGTTCACATCTAATATAAGCCTTCCATGTGCCATGGTTGGGATTTAATGATCAGGAGTTCATAAATTTTTTTAAAAATTGAAAGTTACAAGATTAGTTTGAAACCAAGACCGTTCTGTAGATCTCGTCTTTCTGATTACAGCATCGCAAACGGTTCAAGAAACCGATGTCGTGTGAGGGAGATATCATGTTCTGGTCGATTTCCCAAACAGTTAAATTTTCTGACAAGTTTGACTCGAATGCCCAATCAGCATGGAGGATTCATAGTAAGAAAAAAGGAATATTATAAATAATATTCCTTTTCTCAGAGCCAGTCATAGGATGACAAGTGGCGTGATTTCATTCGTTGGATGAGTTATACGCTATTTTTTAAGGGCCAATTTTAGGGTGATAGGTGGCCATCCCTAAGGCCACCACGTGTCCCTTGGAAGGTGTATTAAAATTTTATGGGGGTCTACAGGGCTCGACCCCATGACCTCTGGCAGAATAACTACTCGCAACAACCACCTTTGCTATGCTATGAGTCTTAACCTCTATAGCTTGTAGATAATATTTTAAGTTTATAACATTGGCATGTGGGGGTTGTGATCAGAGGTCCAAGGTATATGATCACATGTCATTCAAAATAAACCAAAACACCAAGCCGTTAAGGCCTATCCACTCGGGTTCATCACAATAGTTAAGCCTCCTCACATGGTGGATTATATGCGACGGTTACTCTGATGGTTATGCAACATTAAAGTCAAGTTTCAATGCTATTATGCCAAGTATAAGAAGAGTTCCGCTCCGATATTAAATGAGACCACAAGTTTTGGGAGTTGGCATGTGGTCACCCCCTACCCTTAACATTAGATTTTATAGTTAGCGCTGGCGGAAAAGTTAGAGCGCAACAAATTTTTTTGGGTTTAGAAGAAAATAACTCCATATAAGTGGAGTTCTCCGCAATTAGTGGATTTTTTCTAGGAGTTACTAGGAAAATGAGTTGGAGGCTCAATTGTTTTCCATTATGAGTGAATGAAGACTCAATCTAGACTAATTGGAGCAGACTGGAGCCATTGGTGCAGATAAAAAACCATTAGAGGCTTGTAAACACATGTATTTTCAAAATTTGAGAATAATGAAAGATGGACATGCCATTGGGAGCTGGATGAGCAGATGTAGCCCAGAAGGGGTGAACTACTTTATCATGCTTGTTATGTAAATGTTATGTGGTGTTTTATTTCTCTATTTTACACTGTTGTTCAATGTTAATTTCTCTTATTTCATGCTTCTAATTAACTAAAATCACTTACAATTCACGGTTAAAATTCTCAATCCTTCAGAAAACTATGGAGACAATTATGCACATGTTTATAACTGAGGAAACATTTTTCACAACAAACTGATACAGTCCTTTCATATTAGGTTGGTATCAGAGCTAGAGTTTATTCTCTAGTGTTGTTTTGTGAAAATATTTTTTTTAACTTTTTGCAAGTGTTATATGCTTACTAGGCTCAAGCTCAAGAGAGGAGAAGGAATATTGGTGGAAGCAAGAGGGTCTCAAAGTGAGCCACAACAAAGGAGATAAAGATTGCCACAATCTCCGCCACATAGTTCACCTCCTGAGGAAGTAGAAGAAACATTAATCATGCCTCTAGAGGAAGAAGAAATCCATGAAGAAGTTTATCCCAAAGAGGATGAAAAAGTGTTTAGGAAAGAATTCCTTGACATGACTGAGATAGTTAGAATCCTTTATTAAGAAAGGAATGATAAACTCGAAGGAGAAGGATCCAAACTTCACAAGGAAATAAAGGGATCATCAGGAGGGCACAATGATGAATATAAGTCAAAGAAGGGAAATGGAGGAAATGGAGGCAGTGGAATGTCACCATCCTCACCCTCATCATCATCATCCTCTAATTAATCTCCAGTACATCAGCCACACAAGTCAAAGAACATTGGTAAAAGTCGTTTTTAAAAACTTTATGTTAAGTTTGAATTGCTAATGTTTAATGGTGAATTCAGTGTAGAAAAGATTGATAATTTGTTTAGGAAATTGGAGGTTTATTTGAGAATCTAGAACCTTCAAGATGATGATACCAGAATCAAATTAGCTTCTTTGAGAATGGAAGGTGCAACACTTGTTTGGTGGGAAGACAAGATAAAGGAGGAGATCAAGAAGCATAGTAAGATTATTGTATCATGGACTAATTTCATTACTGAAATAAAACAATATTTGTATTCATTAGCTCATATTCAGAAATCCATAATGAACTGGAAAAACTTTAGGAAATTGAAGGGACAAAATGTGCAGAAATACACCCCAGAATTTAGGAGAAGATCTCTCTTATTAGGGGTAGATTTGCAGAGCCAAGATAATTTACTCAAGTACATAGGAGGCTTACATAGTTACCTAAAACATACTATCCTCATGTTTAACTGCACAAGCCTAGATGAAGTATGTGTTCAGGTGACACATCTAGAAGCTAGAGGGAAAAAAATTTCTGAAGGGATTAGGAAGAAACCTTTTAAGGGGTAATACAAAGGGAAGACCTCAAAAGGTAAAATCAAGAAGAATGAATCTATTAAAAAAGAGGGAGAAATATTGGTTTGTAAACATTGTTCAAAAGAAGGCCATGATGAAAATCATTTTTGCAAATTACATATTGAAAAGAGGCCCAAGAACTACAACAACAAAGGGAACAAAATATTATAGCTACAACTCAACATGATTTAGGAGAGGATTCAGGTGATGAATCTAAAATTAAAGCCATGGGATTGAAGAAAATCAAGGGGAAATAAATTGAAACTAAACCCAGTACTAATACATCAAACTGCCACATACATGCTCCAAAAGAAGAAGAAAGAATTGAACTGTTCCATGTGAGGGGCATATCCAAACATACCAAGATTGACACATTGTTTGATAGTGGGTCAGAAGAAAACTTAATCTCTGAAGACTTGTTCAAAAAACTTAATCTTGATACCATACCACATCCAAAACCATATCCACTTGGTTGGATTCGTAAGGATGCAAATTTACAAGTTTCAAAGAACTGTATGTTGCGGTTTGCAATGACTGCACATTTTGTTGACACAGTTCAATAAGATGTGGTTCAACTTGACATAATAGGTATTGTGTTGGGGATTCCTTACTTGTATGATAGGAAAGTGATATTCCATCACCATGAGAAAAAATACCATTTATTCAAAGATGGCAAGGAGTACAGTGCTAGGGCACATCACAAGAAGACAAACATTGCTATGGTAAATGCTGGACAGGTAAAGAGCTTGGTTAATTCAAGTAAGAATTTTGTTCCTATAATGATTAAGCCTAAAGCTGATGTTAATCATGAATTATTTGAAGGTTGTGATCATAAGTTGAAATCATATTTATATTATGTAGTTGATTCACATCATGAAATTTTTTAGGAGCCAATAGGATTGCCTCCAAAATGGGAGATTCAACATGAGACTCAGTTGTAGCAAGATTGTCCTCTTACAAACATCGACATGTATCGCATGTCAATAATGGAGAATGCTGAAATAAAGAGGCAAATGAAGGAGATGATGGAAAAATGAATCATAAAGCCAAGCACTTTTCCATGTGGTTCACCCCAGGGAAAATTTTAAGGATGGAAAATTATCTTGAAGTTTAACAAATTGGCGAATCTCACTAGTCATTAATATTCAAAATATAAAATGTTTATTGATATATTTGTAAAATTATTCCAATTTATAATGATTTAATATATAGTATGTATATAATGTTGGTGATTTTTAAGGTAAAATAATTTTATATTTTAATATTTAGGCGAATCATTTCTAAAACAAATGGAAATTGGCGATTCTTTTTTTGGAAAAATCATGGAAAATTAGCCCACCCGCGAATATTAGCCCCTAAAATTTTCCATGGTTCACCCATAGTCTTGATTTCAAATAAATATGGGACTTGGCGCATGTGTGTAGACTTCAAAGCTTTGAACGAGATAATGGTAAGGAATTGATACCCACTCCCAAGGATAGATGATTTTCTAGATCATCTGAAAAAAGAAAAGTTTTTCACTAGGTTATATGTACAAAGCGGATATCATCAAGTAAGAATTGTATAAAGTGACATATGCAAAACTGAATTCAAAACCAAACAAGGACTCTTTGAGTGGTTAGTAATTCCATTTGGTTTGTGTAATGCACCGGAGACTTTCATGCGTGTGATGGATAGTTTTTTGCATCCATTTATTGATGACTTTGTGATTGTGTACTTATACGACATATTAATTTTCAGCAAAAAAGATAAGAACATGTCTTTCATGTGAATAGAGTGCTTGATGTTTTGAAGAAAGAGAAATTGTTTCTTAAGATGTCAAAGTGTGAGTTTGGACAAACTTATTTGGTTTATTTGGGACAAATTGTAGGAGGAGGCAAGTTCAGAATTGATCCTTATAAAGTGGAAGCCATTGTGAATTGGCCGACACCCAAAACAATAATCGAGGTAAGAATTTTCTTAGGTGGAGCTCAGTATTGGAGAAAGTTTATTTCTAATTTTTTTACAATCGCAACTCCTATGCATGCAGTGAAAAGTGTGAAGAAAGGCTTCCAATGGGGAGGAAAACAACATAAATATTTTGAAACTTTAAAAGAAAATATCATTTCAACTCCAATCCTTACATTACCAAATTTGAGAGAGCCATTCGAGATACAAAATGATGCAAGTGATTATGCCATGGGTTTAGTTCTTTTGTAGCATGGTAAACCTATCGCTTTTCATTCTGAAACATTCAATGGTGTTGTAACTCATTATCCTACATATGACAAAGAATTGTATACATTGGTACAAAGCATCAAGAAGTGGAAACACTACTTGATGGGTAAATAGACAATTATACATACAAATCACCAACCATTATAGTACCTGCAGTCACAAATAAAATTGCAGCAATCATGACATTTCAAGTGGATTGTATTTCTTCAACAGTTTCACTTGGTTATAAATTACAAGAAAGGTATTTTCAATCAATTTTCTGATATGCTTTCAAGATTGATTATTAGTGCATCTACTTTACTCAAAAATGATTCTATTGTACATGAGAGTTACATAGAACAATATGCACATGATGTTGATTTTCGAGATGTGTATGCTAGTTTGAATGAAGGGAATCAAGTTGAAGAAAATGATTATGACATGCATAACAATTTTTTGTTTCATTTGGGAAACCTGTTTATACCACAAGGAGAGAGGCTAAGTGTCATGATAAAATCTCATTCATCTCTTATTGTTGGACACTTTGGGGTAAGAAAAATAGTGACATATTTGAAGAGGTATTTCTATTGGCCTTGCATGCTAGATAGTGTGTCGTGTTTTATAAGTGGTTGTTATATGTGTGAAACAAGAAATCCTAGCAATAGGAAGCTTGGGTTGTACACACCACTACCGGTACCATCAAGGCCATGGGAGAGTGTCTGTATGGACTTTGTTAGAGGTCTACCTATGTAAAGAAACAACATGATTATCTTTATTTAGTTGTGGATAGATTTAGTAAAATGTGTATACTTATGCCATGTAAAAAAAAAATTTATTGTTGAACAAAATGATGAACTTTATTTTCAAACTGTATGGGTTCATTATGGATTTGAAACTTATATTGTTAGTGATAGGGATTCCAGGTTCATTGGGAATTTTTGGTCCAATATTTGGAGTATGATGTACACAAATTTGAAAAAGAGTACTACTTTTCATCCGCAAACTGATGGAAAGACCAAGGTGGTGAATAGAACTGTTGTGCATCTATTAAGAGGATATTGCAGAAAACATCCTAAGTTATGGGATGAGCAATTGCATTACATTCAACATGCTTACAACCAGGCAAAGCACTCTTGTAAAAATACATTGTCTTTTGAAGTATGCTTTTGGTATTTTCCAAAATCACAATTAGACTTCATCTTTGGTAAGAATGTTGCAATTAATGGGCATAGTGATATTGACAAGGCTCAAAATTTAATTGAGAAAATTCATATTATACATCAACAATTTCAAGAACAACTTGAGAAAATTCAAAGAAAATACAAGGAGAGGCACAACAAAGATAGAGTTGATCACAAGTTTCATGAAGGATATCAAGTCTAGTTTCACATTAGCAAAGAAAGGATGCAAGGAGAAGGTAAAAATCTCAAACCCATTCACTATGGTCCATTCAAGATCATAAAGCAAGTGGGTAATAATGCATTTCAACTTGACTTTCCTTCATATATGAAAATGTATTCAGTTGTTAATGTTGAAAACTTACGTTTTTATGAGCCACCTTTGATCGATGATCAAGGAAGTGATGTTCAACTGCCTTCTATTGAAGATTTATCGCCAGAATTTCTAGATGAGCTCAAGGAAGATACAATTATTGATAGGAGGACAAGAGCATCTAAGAGGGAAAGTGTTGACTACCTTCAAGTTGGGCTCAAAGGCAGTAATCCAAGAAAGACAAAGTGGATGGAAATTGGAAAGGTGAGGGAGTTATACCCTGACCTACTGAACAAGTAATCAAGTATTTTGAGGTCCAAAAGCTTCCCAATGGGGAGGAGTGAGCAGGAGTTCATAATTTTTTCTCAAAATTGAAAGTAATAGGATTGGGTTGAAATTAGGATGGTTGCGGATATCTTGTCTTCTAGATTTCGGTGCCGTGAACGGTTCGAAAAAACCGATGTCGTGTGAGGGAGATATCGTGTTTTTATTGATTTCCCAAACAACTAAATTTTGTGACAGGTTATACTGGGATGCCTAGTTAGCATGGAGGATGCACAGTTAGCAGAAATTAATATTTCAAAGAATATTCCTTTTCTCAGAGCCATTAAGAGGATGACAAGCAGTGTGATTTCATTCATTGGATGAGTTGTACTTTATTTGTAATGTTACTACTTAGCCTTAGATAAGAGGAAATATTTAATTTTGATTTAATTTATGTTTTATGAATAAATGAATAAAGGAGGACATGTAAAACTCCTAAGAAGTTTGACTAAATCAATGCCCATGTGAACAAAGACAAATCAGGGCTATGAAAATAATCACTTGCAGGTGTGAAAGAGGTTTGAGCCAAAGACTGGGTCCACTTTGACCAAATCAACTGCATTGTCTAGGTTCATTGCATCTCCAAAAGGGACTACGTAGTTCTAGAAGGGAGCCTTTAATGTGAAAAGGGCCAAATTATCAAATTGGTTTAGGGTTTGCAAGAGATTTCTCATCTTATAAAAGGAGGAGGAGGTCAGCAACAGAAGGTTGTTGATAGATTATATTTCTAAAGTATTTGTCTTCTTAGACAAATACCATTCTCTGTTTTTTAGTGGAAGATTGTGATTGGAATTGTTGTTTAGGGGTTTCATCTCTTCCCTTGAGGACAATTTGAGGAGTTCTTTGCTGAAGTGAGCCACTATCTGGTTATAGGCCAAGCTTCATTTTCATGAGTAGCACTGTACCATTGAGGGTTTTGCAGCTGCTGTCATTTGCAGCAAGTGGTGTTCTAGATCTGCTTAGATCTATCTTGTTTTGAGAGGATTTTTCTATTAGAGTGTGTTCTTCAGCCTCCAAAGAGAGAGGCTATTCCTATTTTGTATCTGATCTACAATTTCATTTATTTTATTCAGTCTCCTTCACCCTCAGCGCAGTTTATGCTCCATACTGCGTTATTTTGTGAGAGGGTTTTCTTGTTTCAGTTTGCTATCAGTTTGGAGGAAGATCTTTTGGTTTTAGGTTTGCCTTCCCTTGGTGATCCGTGGATTGGGTTGCTGATACATGTCTCCATAGATCTGCTCTTTTTATTAATAAAGTTATCTTCAGACATTTTTGGGTTTTCTGCAGCACTGCAATTTGTAATTCAGATCTACAACTTATTATGAAATATTTTGATGTAATTCCAAATGGATCTTGTTCTTAAAGTCATATAGTTTCCAGATCTATATTAGATCTATTGTTTCATCCATATATATGTCAGAGATCTGAAATTTAATGTACAAGAGCTGAACCATATGAAAAATAACGCTATCTATGTATTTATGCAGTTTATTTCTAGTTGCAGCTCTAATTTCTGAAGGGATTTTGCCCTAGTTCTTTTTATAATATGATGTAGAGGCTATAAGCTCAAATATAAATCTGATTTACTGTTATAACTCTGAAATAATATATCCTTGGTTTTCCTCCTCTAAGTTTTAGTCAAATCTACGCAAATATGATGGGAGAGTTTTTATGTTGCAACAACCCTCCTCTTTTGCTGATTTCTAGCTACTCTTGACTGTGGGAGATTTGTTTAATGTGCTTAAACTGATATTTTTCTAATGAAATTCCATATATAAGTCAAATAAAGCATAAATGAGGGGATCCCATCCCTGATCTATGTTATTCTTGCTCAAATTTCCTTATACAACGTTTTTCTTGAAGACTTTGTTGAGATTCCTGAAAAGGGGTTATTCCAAATTCTATAGACAGAGTCTAAAGTTGGCCAGGTAGCCTCTGGATCTCACCCTTTCCTTGAAGGGTGAAATATCTAGTAAATGCCTATGTATTCCATCTCTAGAATAGAATCTTGAGAATTCCATAAAAGAATCATTACAGTGTTATCAGAGCTCCACTCTTGGCACAACCTATTCTAGCATTAGAGCCTCGGTCATGCTGCATTCCGAAGATGAAGACCCTCTTTTTGAGAGGAAGAGGAGATAACAGAATAGAATTCATAGAAAGTATGACTATACTATTTTTGACCTTGACAAGGGTCAAGATAAGGGGAAAGCCCCTGAATTGGTGAATCACAAAGATAAGGAAGCAGAGGAGTTTGCAAAAACTCTCTTCGAAGCCATGCAAGATCTGTCCAAGGAAATAAAGGAGATGAGGATAGATAGAATGAGGGAATCCCTTGGGAGATTCCAACAAGGAGAAAGTTCTGATATGTCTTAGTTTGGGACTGGTCAACCTATGAGCTTGCCACAAGCTCCCCAAGCTTCACAAAGCTCTATAATGCCCACCTTATTGGTTGTAGAGAATGAAGGGCTGCAAGAGCCAGCCTCTTTCTAAGGATACTTTGTAGAATATGACTCACAAAGTCAAAGGTTCAAGGATAACTTGAGCTTGCAAGACTTCTGCCATCTCAAGAACCGAAGGATGCCATGGCGACAATACAGAGATGGAGGTTTCCTTCATGGGAGACACCACACTATGGGTAGGTTCTTCTTGACTAATTTTGATGGATCACCCTCTTGTTTTGCCAAAGCATGGGTGGAGAATTTGGACATCTATTTCCAGCTAAATAAAGTGCCCGAAGCAAAATCCATCAAGATTGTTGTGTTGCATTTTGAGGGAGAAGCCCACAACTGGTGGTTTCATGGACTTTCTACATTGGGGCACAACAATGTGTCCACTTATGCTGAGTTCACTAGGATACTAGTGGATAGATTTGATCGAAAAGATCCGAAGGCCCCTTTCATAAGCTTGGAAAAGCTTAAGCAGACAGGAGATGCTAAGGCCTATATCTTTGAATTCCTGAGGTTGTCTGTAATGGTCCCTGATCTATCAGTAGAAAGGAGAGTCTACATGTTCAATAATGGCCTGGAATAACCTTTGAATGGGTTGGTTAAGTCTACCATGCCCATCACTCTGCATGATTCTATTGAGAGAACTAGAGATCTCCAAGATTCCTTGCCAAGGGCAAAGGCAACCTTCCCAAGCAAATCCAACCACTCTTCTAAGGGGAAGGAGGGGAAAGCTTCTCCACCCAATGAGTGCTCACTGAAGAAACCTCTTGATACTGATCTCTGAAGTGAGTTGAGGAAAAATAAATTATGTTTCACTTGTTAAGAGCTATGGGTATTGGGACATATATGTGCTGCTGGAAGAGCACACTATATTAAAGTCTTCTCGGATTGTGAGGAGGAAGAGGGAAATGATGGACCTAGGATAGGTCACAGTGCTAGTGATGATGAGGAGGAGGATCCATCATCATCTAGAGAAGAAGAAGGAGCATTTTCTCCAACCAGTGGGACTCTTGCTTCTTTGAGAGGAGTGCCCAAGTATTTGACTCTTAGAGTGCAAGGTTCAGTTATGAACCAAAGAGTGTCTATTCTGATTGACACTAGGGCAACCCACAACTTTATTGATGCTCACTTTGTGCAGAGGAGAGGGATCCCTACTGATACTTTTGATGGGTTCGCTGTTTTGGTTCCAGGAGATAGAAATATGCAGTGCATGCAGTATGTTCCATCACTTTCTGTGACTATGGGAACCTACACCATGGAGGACCATTTCTTTGCATTGGACATACTAGACACCGACATCATCTTGGGTGTCCAATGGTTGATTACTTCAGGAAAATTCATCACTGATTGGAAGACCTTGCATATGAAATGGGTGGATTTGAAGAGTGGGAAACAAAAAATCATTCAAGGCATGCACACCTACCCTTCACTTGATGTTTCCACCCACACAACAAAGATGGAATTGCGCAGTGAGGGAAGGGACCTCACAGTTCCTTCTCTCATGTTTATGAGAATGTTGCAAGGAACATTCCTACATCATGGCGAGCCACTTGGGTTGCCATTAGATTCTATGGGGGAAGCCTCACCAAGTGTTGAAACAATGGAAGAGAGAGTCACAGAGTTGTGGGAGGAAGCAAGGGGGAGGATCATCCTTCCCACAAACAATTTTGGCATGCATAATTCCAAAGAAAGAAGCAGCAAAAAGGCAAGCACCACCATAGATGCATCAACAGCATTGTCTTTGTTGAGAATTGTAGATCCATATTGGAGGTCTCAACTCCTTGTGGATTACTGCAAAGATCTACACACCAGGATGATATTATATGGCATGAAGCAAGGAGGAGGCTATTTGGTCCATGAAGGGGTCATCTATCATCTTGGTAAAGTATTATTGTCTCAAGCCTTCAAGCTTAAGAAAGAGATACTACAAAGAGCACACAAAGAGTTCCTTTCCAGCTATATGCAGTCAACAAAAATCTACTCCCTAATCCTGAAGAGTTTTGATTAGGAGGGTATGAAGGAAGAACTAAATCAGCACTATGATTGGGAGGAACTATATCAGCACTTATGAGAGTGAAATATTTATGAGGAGCTGGGGCAGCCAAGGGATCCTATGCAGGAGACATTTTAGCCATCTCTCTCTTCTCTTAAAAGAGGAGAAAAGCCCATGCCTAACTCTATGTGTGTGGGAGACTTGAATGGTAAAGAATCTGATCTTATGGAGTATGTTTATTTTTCCGATTTCACACATTCTCTTACCATATGTATGCAGGCCATGGCTTTTATAGGGAGTGATATTACATGTAGATCTCATGGCATTGATGAGGCCAATAAAAATTCCAAAGCTGGCCACTCCCTTGAGGTGCAAAGGGAGATTATCTATCATGATGGGTGCTTCCCAAAGGCACCTAATGAGGGATTCACTTTCAGCCATGTCAATGTGACCCATGCAGCAAATATGTGGTGGCGGTACCACCTATCACACTCAGATCTACTCAAAACAAGGAGTGCACTGTGCTGGTAACTTATGTGGGATTGTGACCCACCTCCTCAAGTGCAAATTTCAGTTTTGCTATATGTGATTTTTCTTCCATACATAGATGACATATTGGTATTGTTTATGGGTTTGTCTAGACAAAAAGTAGGCAGTGTGTATGTACCACATGGGATGGACCTTAATCCCATACTTCATGATACATGTTTTAGATGTGACATTGCTTCACCCATGTATATTTTTGTTGAGTTTTACACTCTTGAAGGGGTAGACTATGCCCCTATCATGTTAGCATTGGAGGAGCAGTATCTGATGTATTGGCTTGGTGAGCACTTAATCCA
Organism: Pinus albicaulis; assembly: GCA_034641835.2. Classification (NCBI taxonomy): domain Eukaryota; kingdom Viridiplantae; phylum Streptophyta; class Pinopsida; order Pinales; family Pinaceae; genus Pinus; species Pinus albicaulis. The sequence continues at coordinate 15,877 of JAXQQM020061189.1, forward strand.
TCATGAAAGCTTGATTCTTGATGGTGCCATCAATGGAGAAGGAGAAGAACTACAGCTCTTACCCTGTCAGTTGCTTTAGGACAAGCAACATTTTGGAGGGGAGGACTGTAATGTTCCTACTTAGCCTTAGCTAAGAGGAAACATTCAATTTTGATTTAATTTATGTTTTATGAATAAATGAATAAAGGAGGAAATGTAAAACTCCTAAAATTTTTGAGTAAATCAATGCCCATGTGAACAAAGACAAATCAGGGCTATGTAAATAATCACTTGCAGGTGTGAAAGAGGTTTGAGCCAAAGACTGGGTCCACTTTGACCAAATCAACTGCGGTGTCTAGGTTCATTGCATCTCCAAAAGGGACTACGTAGTTCTAGAAGGGATCCTCTAATGTGAAAAGGGCCAACTCATCAATGTGGTTTATGGTTTGCAAGAGCTTTCTCATCTTATAAAAGGAGAAGGAGGGTAGCAAGAGAAGGTTGTTGATAGAATATATTTCTAAAGTATTTGTCTGCTTAGAAAAATACCATTCTCTATTTTTGAGTGGAGGATTGTGATTGGAATTGTTGTTTAGGGGTTTCATCTCTTTTCTTAGGAATCATTCGAGGAGTTCTTTGCTGAAGTGAGACACTATCTGGTTAGAGACCAAGCTTCATTTTCATAAGCAGTGCTGTCCCATTGAGGGTTTTGCAGCTGCTGTGATTTGCAACAAGTGGTGTTGTAGATATGCTTAGATCTAGCTTGTTTTTAGAGGCTTTTTCTGTTGGAGTGTGTTCTTCAGCCTCCAAAGAGAGATTCTATTCCTATTTTGTATCTAATCTTCAATTTCATTTAGTTTATTCAGTCTCCTTCACCCTCAGCGCAGTTTCTGCTCCATACTGTGTTATTTTGTGAGAGGGTTTTCTTGTTTCAGTTTGCTATCAGTTTGGAGGAAGATCTCTTGGTGTTAGGCTTGCCTTCCTTTGGTGATCCATGGATTGGGTTGCTGATCCATGTCTCCATAGATCTGATCTTTTCAGTAATAAAGTTATCTTCAGAAATTTCTGGGTTTTCTATAGCACTGCAATTTGTAATTCAGGTCTACAACTTGTTAAGCAATATTTTGATGTAATTCCAAATGGATCTTGTTCTTAAATTCATATAGTTTCGAGATCTATATTATATCTGATTTTTTATCCATATATATGTCAGAGATCTGAAATGTAATGTACAACAGCTAAACCATTTGAAAAACAACGTTGTCTATGTATTTTTGTAGTTTATTTCTAGTTGCATCTCTAATTTCTGAAGGGATTTTTCCCTAGTTCTTTTTTTAATCTAATGTAGAGGCTATAAGCTCAAATATAAATCTTATTTACTGTTATAACTTTGAAATATCAGATCCTTGGTTGTCCTCCTCTGATTTTCAGTCAAACCTATGCAAATATGATGGGAGAGTTTTCATGTTGCAACAACCCTCCTCTTTGGTTGATTTCTAGCTAGTCTCGACTGCGGGAGATCTGTTTAATGTGCTTAAACTGATTTTCTTCTGATGAGATTCCATATATAAGTCACATACAACATAAATGAGGGGATCCCAACCCTGATCTACGTTATTCTTGCTCATATTTCCCTATACAACATTTTTCTTGAAGACATTGTTGAGATTCCTGAAAAGGGGTTATTCCAAGTTCTATAGAGAGAGTCTACAGTTGGCTAGGTAGCCTTTGGATCTCACCCTTTCCTTTAAGGGTGATATATCCAGTAAATTCCTCTGTAGTCGATCTCTGTAATAGAATCTTGAGAATCCTGAAAAAGGATCATTACATTATTTTTTAAGGGCCAATTGGAGGGTGACACATGGCCAGCCCTGAGGCTGCCATGGGTCCCTAGGAAGGTGTGTTAAATTTTTATGGAGGTCCACAAGGCTCAACCCTACAACCTCTAGCAGAACAACCACCCAACACAACTGCCTATGCTATGCTATGAGTCTTAACCTCTATAGCTTGCGGGTAATATTTGAAGTTTAAAACATAGGCATGTGGGGCTTGGGACCAGCGGCGGTCGAAGGTATAGGATCACATGTCATTTTTAACAAACCACAACACCAAACCATTAAGGCCCATCTGCTGAGGGTCATCACAAAAGTTAAGCCTCATCACATGGCGAAGTCTATGTGACAGTTACTCAGACAGTTACGCGACATTAAACTCGGGTTTCAATGCTATTATCCCCGGTATAAGCGGAGTTCTGCTCCAATATTAAATTCAACCGTTGATTTTTGGGGTTGGCATGTGGCCACCCCCTACCCTTAACATTAAATTTTACAGTTAGCGCTAACGGAAAAGATAGAGTGCACCCTATTTTTGTGGTTTTTGGCTAAACTAACTCCAGATAAGTGGAGTTCTCCACAATTAGTGGAGTTTTTTTAGGAGTTATTGGGAAAATTAGTTGGAGGATCAATTTTAGCGCATTCTGAGTGAATGAAGAGTCAATCAAGACTAACTAGAGCATTCTAGAGCCATTGGTGCAGAGAAAAGAACCATTAGAGGCCTGTAAAGAAATGTATTTGCAAAATTTTGTGCCTAATGAAACATGGACATGCCATTAGGAGTTGGCCCAAGAGATGTAGCCTGGGAGGGGTGAATTTCTTCATCATGCCTGCTGTGTAAATGTTATGTGGTGTTTTCTTTCTCTGTTTTACACTGTTGTTTAGTGTTATTTTCTCTTATTTCATTCTTCTAATTCACTAAAATCACTTACAATCCATGGTTAAAATTCTCAATCCTTAAACAAACTATGGAGACAAGTATGCACATGTTTATAACTGAAAAGGCGCTTAGCACAACAAACTAATACAATCCTTTGAGATCATTTAAGCTTTTCATCCACATTCTATTTAAGTGCAGAATGGGAAGTCCCTTCTTTGTTTCAACCTAATTGTGGAAAAGGTCTTCCTCCAACTAGATACATCATACAACAAAGAGATGAGAAAATTCAACCAAGTTAATGAAAGGTTCTACTATAGACCACCAAATTATGTCCATAAGAATATTAAATATAACACTACTTAGGTTTGCAAAGTCTAAGTTTTGGTCATTATCAAAATTTGTGTGAAAATTGTTCCTGGATTGTTTACTGTGTAGACTAGAGGTTTCTGGGAGAACTCAACTCCAAAGAAATGAACTCTAAGGAAATTCTTTCTTATCTATAACACATTTCCAAATGTTTTCTACTATGGAAGTAAAATAAATTTCTATAGTCCTAAGAAATGTTCCCTCATAATTTTCGTTGTTATATTTACACTATTCATTGGAAATAATTAATAATAATAATCCTCTAATTTTAAGGTCACTTCCTAGCCAAATACTAATTTTTCTCATCATCAAATAAATGAAATACCCACACCAAAAAGTGCATGCTTCACACTAGACTAAAGCTTTTATATTCCATTTCTGACTAATTATTTTTCCAACCATATTATATTTCTAAGGCTCCATCATCCTTGTTCTTTGCAATGGATGTCGAATTACAAGCACTGAGAGGAAATTATTTTCTTTCTTCTTGTTGTCACTAGTTTGTTTTTTTACATCTATTTGTTTTAATATGATTTAGTGCATTGTTGCATACACCTATTAAAAATAGGAAGTGTTGATGGCTTCCCCATCCCACCTGCAATTCTTATCAATAAATTTTTTTTATTCTTGTCAGCAAGACTATTTGAGTTTTCCCATTTGACACCTATCGACCCTTTCATATCTACAAAAATAGTTGAATATACATGCATAGTTCCAAATCTATATGTCTCACTTAAATATTTTTGTACACACCCCGGTAGCCTAGAAATTGCCTTATGAACTATGTTATAAATGGATAAAGATCCTATTACATCCTCTCTGTGTTCACTTCTGGAATTAGTAGCTTAGGAATACTAAAAAATTTAGGGAGTAAACATGGTAGATGATGTGGGAAAACTTTTACTAACTCATTAAAAATAAATGGGACATCAACAAAACAATCACAGTCCATTTATAGAATATAGAAGAGCACAACCTAACACTTCAACTTAAATGTCAATATGTCTATTAATTGTCCCTATCTTTGTCACATAATTATTTAGAGACAAAAATGAAGGTAAGAAAGACAACATATTGAGTGCAATTTAGAATTTTGTATTATCAGGAATACGTTCACTAAGATACTTGCATTATACCAGCGCATCAGGGCAGGGCTCCAATGTAGGCCAAAACTAGCTTGGCTTACACAAGCGATTGTAAAGAGGAAAGTGTAGATATACACACCATATATTCTCCAAAATATAATGCATGAAAATGGATAGAGAGTAGTTTATGTAAAATAAAATCTTTCCCCAAAGGCCAACAGTGAAAAAGTGATTAATATTACCATGATTGAAATTACTGAAGATATGCTCGGGCATATTTCATACTTTTTTTCACTACTTGAAAGGCTCATCGAGATCACATATAATAATATTCTTCAAAACTCCAAGTTCATCGATACTCCCAAAATGAATCAAGGACCCCTTGTGCCCTAGTTTATGCGGGAAAACCACAGGGGGCATGGTAACCTCAACTGAATCCCAATTTCCGACATCAAACTAAAAGGCTAACAAGTGATTAGGACCGTGAATGAGGAAGAACTAAAAACCATGTAAATGAGTAACATTCCCTATATTTGTCACACAATTACAGAGAGACACAAATGAAGGTGAGAAATCCCATATTTTGAATGAAATGTATCATATTTCATTATCAGGAATAGGTTAACTAATATACCTGAATTGTACCATTACGTCAAGGCTGGGATCCATTTCAAGTAAAAATAATATTTTCTTACAAAAGCGACTGTAAAGAGGACAATGTGGAAATCCACACCATCTAAGTCTCCAAAATATTATACATGAAAATTACTAGAGAGTAGTTTTTGTAAAAGAAAATCTTGCCCCAAAGACCAAAAGTGAAAAAGTGATTAAGATTTCAATGAATAAATTTACTGAAGATATGATCGGGCATACTGCACATTTTCTTCCATTTCTTGAAAGACTCATCGAGATCCCATATACTAATATTCTTCAAAACTCCAAGCTCCTCGATACCCCCAACAAGAATCACAGACCCCTTGTGCTGCAGTATATGCGGGAAAACCACACGGGCCATGGTAACCTCAACCAAATCCCAAGTTCTGGAATCAACATCAAAGGGAAAAAAGTGATCAACACCATGGGTGAGGCAGAACAAAAATATATATAAATGAGAAACATTCCCCAACATGGAAAACCTCTCGTTAAAACCACCATAAATGTTTCATGAATCACTCCTAGAATCATACACCTGTGAATAAATCCCAACAATTTTACTTAAAACCAAAATTTTATACTCACTGTCTCTCTCTAGATACCACCATTGTGGCCACATAAGGATAATTCACAGGTAACATGGGAGGAAAAATCCTGTGAGTTTTCGTGAATAAATTACAGACAACAAGGGACCCCTTTCTATTCTCTGCTACCAATAGACCCCCACGTGATAGTATAGGCTTACGAAGCCTTGAACATGTTACAGAACAAGGGCATGAATATGACAAGTACGACATGGGAATAATAATCCTCTTGTCATACATAGGATTATAGGCAACAACAACAGTTCTATTACAATTTTCAGCAAACAGATTGAAGAAAATGTCTTGCAGGGCTAGCCTCTTGTAGGGCATCACAAATGAATCCAACTACACACCATTGAATTCCATTTTGTGAAAAATATGAACATCCTAAAGAGGTTTGATACCGGAAGTATAGCCAAGATATTCTCCCACAAATTATATGGAATATCATCTTCCTGTAGTCCCTGCATTTTGCTCTGCTCCTTCACAACAAAAACTAATCTTTAAAAAGAAATAAAACATCCTCCTCCTCCCTAAAAAAATTCGCAAGTCATAAGTTCAAGGTCATTTCCCAACATTATCAATTCATCATTGTCCTTGTTTGAAGAATCAAGATAATAAGTTTTACAATTGTATCCAAGTCTACCATAGCATGCATATGTACACCATTGATGAATTATCATATCCCTCTTTTTATTCTCTTGATTAGTAAACCCAAAAAAGTTATTCAGTTTCAATAATTTCCTTAATATATATTTCACAATATTCCTGCTGAATCGTTAGTTACCATGTTTTTTGGTCGAATGGGGAATTTCTAATCCTAGAAATGTCCTTATGCCATTGATTTATATTTATCTCCTAAAAAATAAATCATGAAAATACTTCTTTCCGCTAGATTTTGAAAGTAGATTCTATAGACAATGTGAGACTAAGCATATTAAAAAATCTGACCATATAGATTCTTGGCAAGTCAACAATACCCATATTCAGCACAGAGGCTCAAACACAATACATGTGCGACTCCCATGGGTCAAAAATAAAATGATGGATTTCTTCTAATTGGATGACATCGAAATTATACCACAATACAGACCATTCCCACTCCCATCCCTATATTTTTATTTCATTTTTTTTTTAATTATAATATTTTTGGCATCAAATAAGTACCCTTGTTATATACAATGAATATTTAATATAGAAGATATTTAAAAAAAATCCCTTGCATACAAGAGGCCAAACATATTATTTTGTAAACAGTTTGAGAAACTATCAAGGATTATAGTTTTATAATGAATTTATTTGTCATAGCTATCACCTCTCACATAATTTCCAATGATTTCCACTACAAGAAACACTTCATATTTGAAATTTTAGCTCCATAATATATGTATTGGCCATAAAGAAGATCATTGAAATCCTATGGACATTCAAGTACTAGTCAATCAAATCCAGAAACAATATTTCTAGATGGTTTTCTCATGAATCTATACACCATCTCAAAATGAGTAAAACACTGAATTTCTCAAGGTCATGATAATCACTTATGTCACATTTTCTCACTTACATTCCCATGATAGCTTAATGCAAACAAAAAACTAGGTTTTAATAAACAATACGAACATCCAAACTACTAAATATATCCTAATCAAATATTTATATACAATCACATGTCATGCTTTCCCAAGGTGCACAAAAATATTCTCCCAGTTTGAAAAGAAAAGAAATTCTAAGGTACGGGAATTCCATTCAAACTGTAACTCCTAGTTTAAGAGTAACAAGACCCTAAAAAAAGGTAGTGCAATTGGCGGGAAGTGATAATGGAAACCATCACAATAATATTTTTGGAAAACATACCTCCAGAAACCTCCCAACATATGATGTCCTCCTTTCCACAATGCCTGCTATACAAAAAAAAAAAAAAACTTTACAAAAATGTGCACATCTAGGATTTCTGAAAAATATTTGCACATACGTACAAAAATATCAAAGATGAAAAACTAATAACTGGAGGAAAAAATATCAAATATCTCTACCAATGGTTATGGTAAAACCTGAAAGCAAAAAAAAAAACCGTGTACAAGGTCTCAAGAATAGCTTGCCAGTATTAGTAACCGCCTTGCCTCAAACAAGAGAACATTCCAAAAAGGGCTAAATAATTTACACACCCACACTGTAGAATTCACACACCTGCATTGTAGAATTTACACACCCACAACTCAACAATGGGGGTTGTATGATTTATACATGTGAATCCCTTCAATTCAGCCCCACTCTCGATTTCTTGGAATGGTAGTGGGTGATTGCAACCAAATCTCACTTGCAAACTAGGAAATCAGGGCTCCTGCAACCAAATCCTACTTCCAAACCAAGAAATCGGGGAAATTTCAAGAAAATTTAACCTTCAAACCAGGCGAATTGAGCCTTTGGACTATTTACTTCCTTAATTTTTTATGGCTAAAATGTAATAATTATTTATTTTTTAAATAATTTTTGGGATAACTATAGAAAAGGGGTGTAATATAAAAAATTAGCCCCTCCAAAATATAAAACCCCTTAAATTTCATCCTTGGGCTAAGATTCACCCCTAAAATTTTCTATGACATTAAGTACAAGAAGGGCAACACCAATAATGTTGCAAACTTCCTCAGCCGACTGTTGGTTATGGTGCTGACCACTATGCTCGACTCTCATGGACATGAGACTTTGATATGGACAGATCTTTACAAGCGTGATCCATAATTCAACACCACATACCAAATTCTCCTGGACGGTAAGCAAGTTCCATACTTTCACCTCTAGGACACACATTTATTCCACTTGGGACACTTTTATGTTCCTTTAAGTGAGTCTGCCAAGCTTATTTTGGAGACACACTACAGTTGGGTCGTTGGACATTGTGGGGTAGAGAAGAAATTGGAAGTGTTGCAAAATTATTTTTATTTGTTGAAACTTTGACAAGATGTTGGCAATTACATCATATCTTGCACTTACTGTGCCATTTCAAAACCTAAAATCAAGAAGAAAGGCTTTTATGCTCCTCTTCCTATCCCTAATCAGCCCTGGGAATCCATCTCCATGGATTGCATGCCAAACCTTCCTTCCACCGTGCATGGTAATGACTATGTTTTCATGGTCATCAATAAATTATCTAAGATGGTCATTATGGTGACCTACAAGAAAAGTATCACAACAAACACCACTCCTAAACTCTTCTTTGAACCAATATGGGTACACTTTGGGATTCCAAAATCCATTATCTCAAATCAATAAATTCAATTCCTAAGTGCATTTTGGTCAAGCCTCTGGTCCTTGTTCGATATCGGGCTCAGTAAGTCCACAACCTTTGACCCCCAAACTGATGACCAAACATAGGTCGTCAACAAGATTTCGTGCACATCCTACACATGTAGAAATAGCAAAAACCATGAACATGTGATGAGAGCCTCGCCTATGTCCAACATAGTAAAAACAAAGCTCACCACAACTCAACTGACCACAACCCCTTTCAGGTGGGATTTATGTTCTAGCCACTATGTCCTATTGATGTTTCCATACAATTTACAGCTATTGAGGAAGATTCATCATGTCCAGTCTGAAGCTGACAGGGCTAACAACCTCATTGAATGCATTCAACACATCCACCAATAGGTCCATGTCATATTGGATAGAGAAAATTATAAGTACAAACAATGTCATGATCAACATTAGGTGCCACACAAGTTCAAGGTGGGCGATAAAGTTTGGCTACATTTGCGGAAGGAGCACCTCGTTGGGGCCCATTGATATCTTCACCCGCTTTGATATGGCTCATACACCATCTCTAAGTATGTAGGGGATAATGCTTTCAAGATCAAAATTCCATTGTTCCTTGGCCTACACCTAGTATTCAACATGGAGTCTTGACCAGCTACTGCCATACTTTCCACCATTGTTGGATGCATCTAACATTTTTGATCAACTGATACCAACATAGCTCAACCCAACTTGTATATAATAGGACACAAATAATAGGATCATATATACAGGAATAAATCATAATTTGAAACAAAGGATCTAGCTATATCGAGTTGTTAAAGAAGGCCAAATCCTTCACCAGGGAAAGTGGCTCACTAGGGACCAAGTCCCACATAAATTTCCTCACCTCAAGGAGGCTCTACATGTAATGGGGACCATTACATCATAAGAGGAGAGGAATGGTTTACATGGATATTAGTGGCCACCCACCTATTCCACCTATAACTCGAGTTGGTTTCATCATTTTCCTTGATTATTGCAGTAGTTACTAATTTTAACAATTTTTCGAGTCTTGAAATTTTGGAGTTTCTTTGACCCCCTAAATGGATTTTTTTTTTTACATCAGCAGCAGGATCGTAGCCATATGCCATAAAATTCCTTTCGCAAATCCTCTACTACTTGGAGAGATTTTTTTAACTAGGTATCATATGTACCAGATGAAGATTGTATGACAAATTTATGACCTCAGGAAGTTCGTAACACAACTAACCGCAATGGGGCCTATAAAACCTTGGTGTTTCATTTCCTAGGGTTAAGGTGTTGGTTTTTTAGGGTTTCCCTTTATTTTTCATGTTGAAATTCAACAAGAAAATGAAACACACACACTAGTGTGGGATCATAGGTCACAGAGTGATGATTCCTAGTGATACATTAGTGTGCAACCAATTTATTAAATAAATTGGAAAACTAATTGTAATATTATCTCATAACAACTTGTAATAGTTAAATAAGTGTGATAGACTTAGTTAGCTCGAGAATTTTGACTTGAGGATCTAATGATAGGCATGTGGAAAGATTCTATTATTTATAGGGTGCAGTTGCACTTGTAGCACTAGTGTAGTGTGGGTGGGATCAGTTAACTCACAATAATTGACTTAAAATCAGTCTAACTAGTTCTAACTGTTTGATCATCTAGTGGAAGATAAAATGATTTAAAATAGATTTAATTAACGAAAAGTGATATACCAAGTAGCTTTTGATTCACTATTTATAGTTGCATTCATGCTAACTCTGGGGGATACTCAATTGAGACAAAGGCTCAAGGCTAGTAAACTAGCCACTGTATTTTAGGAAAACTGCCTAGGTGTAGTTATAAAACCACGGGAATCCCATGATGAATTACATAATCAAGGAAGGTTTAATTTACTATTTAATAGGGGTTTAATTCTCTAGGGATTGCGTAAGTAGGGTAGGATGAGGGCAGACTGATAATAGGCTTTGTGTTTGTCCAATTTTTCCTAGATCAGTGTGAAGCAATTGGTAGAGTGTATGAGGTTGTGGTGATCACAAATAAATTTATTTTTTCATGATTCCTTGGTTTATTATATAATAAATATGGAGGGGTTTTGAGTAGTTTCTTTCCCCAGGAATATTTGGTGTTGTGTATTCATTTACTTCTTTCTCTTACTTTCATGTGATTGAGCGATCGTGTTTTATATTCCAGAAATATTGTAGAAGGAATCAATTTCTTGCTTTAGTACATTGCATGATCGGATTGAGTCCATTGATATAGTTTATACATGGTATTATAGTTGTGTTATAGATTTACTATATGGTATCAGAGCGTTGGGTATCACAATATTAGAGAAGAAATTCAGTTTGTGTTGAACAATATTCAACTTTGCAGGTACTTCCTTTGGAGCTATAAGCTGATCAAGATGTATTTCAATGGCTTAAGACTTGAATATGCACTTGAGGGCAATTTGAATTATATTGCGTGGAAGGATAGGATGGAGGCAGTGTTGGAGGAAAATGGGTTGAAGGAATTCATAGATAATGATATTCCCAAGCCCTCAGCAGCAGATGCAAAACTTCTTGATGCATGGCAGAAGAAGGTAGCAAAGGCAAGGAGGATTTTGTTAGAGGGAGTTTGAGATCATATTGTCTCGAGTCTCCATGGAAAGGAAACTCCATATGCTATTTGGAAGACCTCGATAGATCTATTTGAAAGCAGAAACGACCACATAAACTTGGCACTCATGGACAAGCTCAGGAAAATAAAAATGGAGAAGGGTGACACAATCTAGAAATAATTGACCAAGTTCACTCAATGTTGAGATGAGCTTGGAAGTGTTGGGATTACTGTATTTGATGATGACTTGGTGAGCCTAGAACTTATATGGCTTCCCAAGAGATGGCATAGCTACCAGGAATTTATGAAGGGGAGGGATAAGTTATGATATTGGGAGTGACTTTGGTCAGATTTGGTACAAGAAGAGTTTCGGCGGAATACCAAGGATGGACCCTCATCCGAGACTGATGATGAGGAAAATTGTGCCTTGGTTGGTAAAGAAAATAAGGGGAATGGGAGAAAGTCCTGTTCCAAATCTGAGACTGAAAAATAAGGCAAGAAGCATGATATGACAAGGGTGAACTATTTTCACTACCATGATCATGGACACTTTGCCACAAATTGTCCACAAAAGAAGAAGAACAACAAGAGGGATCTAGAAGCTACAATGGTTGAAACTTTGGCCTCACAGTTTGAGTTCGACTTCTCTCTCGTTACATGGATGGCATCAAATGTGATGGATATATGTGGTACTTGGATAATGGAGCATCTTTCTACATGACAAGAAACAAAGAACTCTTTAGTAGCTTGGAAGAGAAGGATATTCAGATGCACATCAAGATGGGTGATGAAAGAAGGTATAGCACTTCTTGGATTGGTACAATTACTTTCCAGAGACAGTCAGGTAAACATTTCTTATTAAAATATGTCATGCCTGTACCAGGCTTGAAAAATAATTTAGTTTCAGTTGCTATGTTGGATGATCTTGGATATGATGTGCTTTGTAGTGAAGGAAAGGCGTTAAAACCACAACACAGGTAAATACGATTTAGGTTTGTGTGAAGAACCTCTACAAACTTGATGTAGATGGATTTGCAACATTGAGAAGTAAAGAAGGGGTGGTGGTGAGTCGGGATACAGGTGAGTTATGGCATATGAAATTGGGCCATCTACACCACAATTCTTTGAGGATCATGCAACAGATTTCTAGAGGTCTTCCAAAGTGTATTCTTGTGCAAATAGACACATGCAAGGGATGTATGATGGTGTAATATTCCTAATTAGCTTCCAGCTAGTTGGAATATTAATTTTTTCTTTTGATAATAAGATAGGTGAATAAGTGGGTAGGGAGACCCATAAATCTCTTTAATAGGAATAAAACCACTTCTCATGTGAATGTGGCTCATTTTATGTAATATACCAAATGGGAAACAAGCAGCAATACTAAACAATATTGCATAGAAATAACACAGTCAGAAAAGTAAGAGCAAGAGGCCATTATGGAGGCTCAAAAATTACATTTACAACAGCAAATCAGATTTACATTATGGCCCATAAGATGTAAAACATAAATAGAAGTGTTTTACATGAAGAAATCCTAAAAAATGAGGTACTGAAACCATATATTATGATTGAACAAGCTTGACCTCTTTATTTTTATTGGCTAAAACAGTAGTATATTACACTTCAGATCTAGAGTATATCTATGTGCAAAAGGTTAGATCTATATCACATTTGTACAATAGATAGGCTCCTCTTTGAATGCCCCTTGGGGTTTTTAGCAAAAAGTGAAGTACATGGAGTAGATCTAAGCTCTTATTTTGCAGATCTATATAATAATTCAAAAATTCTGAAGTAGTTACAACAATATTCAAATCAGATGTGAATATGACATGGATATATCTGAAATCCATGGATCTCCATAGTGAAGCGCAGATCCCCAACACTAGAAATCTCTCCTCCAAAAGTGTGCCAGAATGCCCTGCAACTATATCCTTGCAAATAACGTAGTACTGGAATGAAAAATGTGTTGTAGGCTCTAGAACATGGTTTTCCTCAAGTCAAGATCTCAAAATGGTGCTCATATCATCCAATACTCTCTTGCCAATGGGATAGAAGCCTTTCTCACTGAAAATAGGCACTAGAATGGCCTAGATCTGAGTAGATCTAGCATCCACTTGCTGCAGCTTACAAATACAACCAAACCCTCAATAGGATCCGTGTTGTAGTTGGAAGAAGAGCTTGGCCAAATGCCTGATAGTGGAAAAGAAATGAAAAACTCCCCCAAGAGCTACTCAAGGAAAGAGGTTGGATTCCCGACCAAGAACACCCAGTGCTAAGCAACACTATTCTCTGCTAAACAACAAGGAGAATAAGAAATGTATAAACAGACAAAATCTTCAGAAATTTGATATCAATCAAAAATATTCTCGTGTTGTCCTCCTCTTCCTTTTATAAGATTGAGAGCTTGCAAAACCCTAAACCATCTCAATGAAATAGCTCTTTTCACATGAGCCACCTCCAACTAAAACTGCCTTGTGCCTCAATTAGGATCACTCCTTCTAGACAGCGTTGTTGATTTGGTCATAGTTGACCCAGTCAAAAAATTCAGTCCCTTTCACACCTAAGGGTGCTCATTTAATTAGCCCATATTTAGCTTTGTTCACATGTGGCATTGATTTATTTGTTGTTTTAGGAGTTTTTATCGTCCTCCTTCACACATTTATTCATGCAATAGAAAAATGAGACAAAATTGAATATTCCCATTAGCTTGGGCTAATTGAGAATATTACATTTTATTAGTTTAATAAAGAATCTTTAGGTGTGAACAGGGGCTAAAGCATGTGGATAGGGTCAAAGTTGACCAAATCAACAACGCTATTATGGTGGTAGTTGGGAATTTAATGAAGGACCACATAGTAATAGAGGAGGAGTGTATGCATCAGAGTAGCTTCTTTAATGTGTGGGACCCAGGGTGAGAAAGCTCACCAAGAATATAAGGAAGATGATGACAGCCATAGAAGGCATTAACAATATTCTTTATGTATTGGTCTTTTATGACTCTTTTCACACTTTAGCTATTTAGCAGAGTCTGATGTGTTGTTTAGCACAAGGGTGTTCCTGAGTGGGAATCCCACCCTCATCCTCGGGGGACTTCAAGTGCCTACTCATGAGAGGTTTACTGAGCATCATTTCCACATTCCGACATCAGGCCAAGCTTCAGCCATCATCCACAGCATAGTCTCCTTCAAGATTTTGTTGTTTTGCAGGGTAGAAGTAGTGGAGGAGAAATAGATCCAGTTCTGAGATTGTTTTCTAGTGGAGGGAGCACCCCTTGAACAAGGAGGCTAGCAAGGAGGATCCTTGAGCATCATTTCATCATCTAGCATCAAGCTAAGATGCTGCCATCACCTACAACATAGTTCCCTTCAGAAACTATGTTATTCTATTCAGAAATTGTAGTGGAGGGCTTAGTGCCCCTATTTGTGAGTTAGAGTTCCAGTGAAGGGACCAAACCTTCATCTATTGAGTTGATTGGGTGATATTACAACTGATAGATCATTCCTTCAGCCCCATATCAGTAGTCATCTCTAGGGAGCGTGTAATTCAGTCAGTAGGGGTGTAGTGAGCAACCCAAAAAGGGCCGAAAATCCAAACTTAAAATCTGGCCAAACCATTTATGGGTTTTTCTGGGTTTATAGGGTTTTTGAGTAGAGTCTATGGTTAAAATCCCAAATCATTCTGATCACTCTAGCAACCTCTCATGCATAGATCTTCTTCATAGTAGCAGTAGTTTCCAACAACAGTAGTTATACTTTCTAGTGCTAGATTTCTTTAGTGTATTTTAGCCATCTTTTGGCTTGAGTGCATTCCTTTTGGAGCACTGTGTACTTACATTGTTGTTGATCCTATGATATGATTCAAATATTTTCTACTCATGATTATGATTTCTTAATGTAATTTCTAGTTGTAGCACATTTTCAACATTTTTCATACTTTAGTGCTATATTCCTATTTTTCTTAATTTGGAATGCTGCAAATGTTCTATATTCCTGCCTTTTTCATTTTGGAATATTACAGTGGTATAATAGCATAACCTTGGCTCAGCCTGTGAGACATCACATATATGTCATTAGAATAATAAGAAGCTTCTCATAGAAAGAAGAAGGTTTACAAAATAGACAAAGGCAAAAATTCAATATTAGGAGAAATGAATGGAAAGGAGTTTTCAATGATTCTTCTCCAAACTATGGAGGATATTAACAGAAAATCGAGGAGATGAGGATGGAGAGACATAAAAATTACCATAAAGGGTTTGTACATAAAGAAAGATTTAAAATTTCACAGTATTGGTGTGAGCATTCAACATTACAACCAGTTCCGCAATGCTCTACCATGCCTACATTCCTAGCAAGAGGGAAGGAGGAAGGAGAATCACAAAAGGAGGAGAATCTTGGTGACTATCTCCTAGAATATGAATCTCAATCTCAGAGTTTCAAAGAGAATCTAAACTTCCAAGGGTTCTACCAGGTCAAGGAAAATAGAAGACCTAGTAATCACAATAGAGGTAACGAGTGCATGCAACATACTTTGGTTAGATTCTTTCTACCCACTTTTGATGGGTCACCCAAGTGCACATCTAAGGCTTGGGTAAGGAAGTTGGACATCGACTTTCAGTTGCACCAAGTTTCAAAGGTGGAGGCCATTAAGGTAGCAACACTGCACCTTGAAGTTAAGGCTCATGATTGGTGGTTTCATGGTCTTTATACATGGAGACATGAAAATGTGGCTGCATATGTAGAGTTCACTAGGAGGTTAGTGGAAATATTTGATCAAACATATTCAGAAACACGTTTGTTTGAGCTATCCAAGCTCAAGCATTCAGAGCCTTTGCATGAGTTGGTAGGATCGACTAGATCAACTATGCTTAGGGATTCCATTGAGAAGGTGGGAGACTTGCAAAGTACTTTGCCAAGGGCAAGAGCCCCCCTCTAGAAATATCTCTCTTCTCAAGAGGAAGACATGAATATTCCTCCCTCAAGAGAGGACCAAGACAAGGGGTCTCTTAATGGTGATGGGGTATTCTCCAATAATGATGAGGAAGAAGAGGAAGAGATGGAACAAGATACCAGCATTGTAGCACCAGGAGATCCACCACCACATGGATATGGAAATGAAGCAATTTCTCCAACTAGAGGAGCCCTTGTATCCTTACAAGAAGTTCCAAAGAATCTAATATGTGGAGACCAGGGCACAGTACAGGAGTAGCATGTGTCAGTATCGATAGACGGTGGGACTTTGCATATGGAAGGGGAAAATAAGAAGGATGGACAACATCAGGTGATTAGGGGTGTGCTATCCACTCTAGGAGGTTTCTGCACATAATAAGGAGACTAATTTGCGCGATGGAATTAGGGACAAATCAATCCATTCAGATATACAATCTACTCTAGACCTTGATGTTTCATTACATGGACCACTAGGAAGGCCCCCTAACTGGAATATGATCAAAGAGTTCTCACAAAAAGATGCATCATTCATGGATTTGGTTGAGGAAGGATCCTTGGGAGAGACTAGCACAATGCAGGGAGCCTTTGATTGGCTCAAGGAAGGGATGAGAAATTGTCTGATATTTGCATTTCCATGTATAACCTAGCTACTTGCACTGGAAGATGGTGATTTAGGAGTAGATGGTGGCACAAGGAAGGTGCAAAGCAGCTACTCCATAGCCTTGGAGAATCAAAAGGCACTTCCACATAGGAGGAAGTCCTCTATATATGACAAGGGGTTACTGGCACTCATGCATGCATTGGCCAAAATCTAGAAGTTTTGGATGGGAAATGGTTTCCAAGAGAAGGTTGACCCGCATAAACTTCAATATTATCTTGGGAAAAGGTAGCTGCAAGGGAGGTAGCAAAGGTGGGATAGAAGTACTCTGGCATGTGGCTTTGGAATTGATAATGTCAAAGAGGGGAGCTATGAGGTGACATGTGCTTCAGTACAGAAATCAGCAACACTGTAATTGAGGAGTATAGATCCATATTGGGAGTCCCAGCTATTGGTGGATTATTCCAAAAACCTCTTCACATGTAAGGTGCTTAATGGACAAGTGACAGATGGCAGGTATTGAGTGGTGGATGGAGTCACCTATTACCAGTATCAGATCTTCTTGACTAGAGACTCCAAGCTCAAGGAGAAGATTCTATATGTAGCACATGAAGCACTCCTTTTAGGTCACACAGATTTCATTGGGACTTATCAGACAATCATGGACAGATTCTCAGAGGAGGGTCTCAAAGAGGATGTGATCTAGCATATCAAGAGGTGTGTAGTTTTCTTGATGAATGAGGAGGAAAGAAACCACCTTGCAAGGTTGTTACATCCACTTCCCCTTTATAGAAATATGGGAAGGATCATCTATGGACCTCTTCACCAGCTCGCCAACAATATATGGTAAATATTGTGTCTTTAAGATTATTGATCAACTAACCAAGAATTTACATTCCTTTGCCATACATTTACAATACATTGCTCCACAAGAGGGTAAGCCTCTCTTTGGATTTTATGGTCCTCTTGGGACTACAGTCAGTGATGGGAATGGCCACTTCCTATAGGGCTCAGGGCAATAATTTTTTTGGTTTGGTTACACTCAGTTGACACCAAATTCCCTTTACTACTTCTAATCTTACGAGAAGCTAGTGGTAGCAAGAAAGTGGTTGGATAGCCACTTATCACTTCATGTTTTGAGGCAGCTAGGAGCATAATAACGTTGGTCTCACTTGACAAACTATTGTCACCATCTGGCATGCCATATGACACTTATTATATTTTTCCTTTACATCCCATATTGTGATGATATTCTATTCACAATATGTGGAATGGCTTGGGAAAGAGAGGTTCCTGGAACCAAAGAGTGGAACCATGAGAGTTTGGATGCCTTTTGGCTTCCTAAGGACAACATTATTGCAGCCCAAGATCAGCAGCAGCTACATACATATCATAAATGGAGAGAGGGACAGCGTGGGGTGGACAACTTGGCCTATCATTTTCAGCCATACATCCCCTCTACATTGCGGAAGTAGAAGATTGGTGAGTTTTTATATGAGCTACCTAGGATGATCCATTTTTTTTGGATGATAGCATGGGGATTGGAGTTTCTCATTGGGGTTAATGCCCCCAACAATTTTTATCTCTCATGCCTCAAGGAGGAAATTGGATAGCATGTCGTTTCCCCCATGGATCTCCCACTTCTTCATGATCAAAGCCATTTGGTTTATTTACCAAAGGAAACTTGCACACTTGGGAGGAGAAACTAGGAGATAGATTGATTGGAGAGAATCTGGTTCAGTGGTGGAGACTATAAGATGAGGAGGCTATAGGAGGAAGAGAGGAGAATTCGCAATATCCCTCCTTTCAGTTTCTTGAGGACAAACAACATTTGGGAGGGGAGGACTGTAATATTACCAATTAGCTTCCAACTAGTTGGAATATTAATTTTTTCTTTTGATAATAAGATAGGTGAATAAGTGGGTAGGGAGACCCATAAATCTCCTTAGTAGGAATAAAACCACTTCTCATGTGAATGTGTCTCATTTTATCAGCTGAATAAAACATCTTTAGGTGTGAATAAAGGCTAAAGCATGTGTACAAGGTCGAAGTTGACCAAATCAACAATGTTGTTATGGAGGTAGTGGGAAGTTAATGGAGGATAGCACAGTCATAGAGGAGTGTATGCATGAGAGTAGCTTATTTAATGAGTTGGAACCAGGGTGAGGAAGCTCACCATCCACATAAGGAAGTGGATGGCAGCAATAGAATGCATTCAGAATATTGTTTATGTATTGGTATTTTATGACTCTTTGCACGCTTTAGCTATTTAGCAGAGTCTATTGTGCTGTTTAACACAAGGCCGTTCTCGAGCAGGAATCCCACCCTCATCCTCGGGGGACCTGAAGTGCCTACTTAGGAGAGGTTTACTAAGCATAATTTACACATTCCAGCATCAGGCCAAGCTTCAACCATCATCCATAGCATACTCTCCTTCAAGATTGTGTTGTTTTGTAGGGCATAAGTAGTGGAGGAAAAATAGATCTAGTTCTGAGCTTGTTTTCCAGTGGAGGGAGAAGCCCTTAAACCGGGAGGCTAGAAAGGAGGATCCTTGAGCATAATTTCATCATATATCATTAGGCTAAACTTCTTCCATCACCTACAGTGCATTTCCCTTTAGAACCTGCGTTATTCTATTGAGCAGTTGTAGTGGAGGGCTTAGTGCCCCATTTTGTGAGTTATATTTCCAGTGAAGGGAACATCCCTTCATCTATTTAGTTGATTGGGTGCTACTGAAGCTAATATATAATTCTTTCAGCCCCATATCAGTATTCATCTCCATGGAATACTTAAGTCAGTCAGCAAGGGTGTAGAGGGTAGCCCAGAAAGGGCCGAAAATCCAAACTTAAAATCTGGCCAAACCATTTCTGGGTGTTTCTAGGTTTTCCTATTAGAGTCTGTGGTTAAAATCCTAGATATTTCTGAGCACTCCAACAACCTCTCGCACATAGATCTATTTCATAGTAGCAGTAGTTTCCAATAGTAGCAGTTATACTTTCTAGTGCTAGATTTCTTTAGTGTATTTCAGCCACCTTTTGGCTTGAGTGCATTCATTTTGAAGCACTGTGTACTTAAATTGTTGTTGATCCTTAATGATATGATTCAGTTTTTTTTTGCTCATGATTATAATGTCTTAATGTAATTTTCAGTTGCAGCACATTTCTGACATTTTTTAGACTTTCGTGCTATATTCATGTTTTCCTTGATTTGGAATGCTACAAATATTCTATATTCTTGTCTTTTCCATTTTCGAATATTATAGATGGGGAGGTATACTAAGGCCACATTTCATGAGAATGAGAACCGAGCAGCAGAAATCATTGAGAGAGTTCACTCAGATGTGTGTGGAAAATTCTCTACACCTTCCAGAGCAAAACATAGGTATTATGTGATTTTTGTTGATGTTTTTTTCTAGAAAGTGTTGGATCTTATTTCTGCAGAAGAAATATCAGGTGTTCTACAAGATTTGTGAGTTCAAAGCACTGGTAGAGAAAGATACAGGGAAGAAGGTCAAGGCTCTAAGGAGCGATAATGGTGGTGATTATATCTCTAATGAATTAAAGAACTTATGTGCAAAAGAAAGAATTCCTGAGAGAATTGATTGCATCTCATAACCCACAATAGAATGGGGTTGCAGAAACAAAGAAAAAATCAATTGTGGGAGCATCATGAGCTATGTTACATGATGAGGGCCTACCATTGCATCTGTGGGAAGAGGCATGCAACACAATGGTATTTGTGCAGAACCAGAGTCCTCATCAAATATTTGGGATGGGTACACCAGAGGAGGATTTTTCAAGTAAGAAACCTAATGTTTCATATTTTAAAAAAATTGGCTCATCTGTTTATTTCCATGTGTCCAAAGATTCCAGGAAGAAGCTAGAACCAACAACAGAGGTTGGGATATTTGTGGGGTACACAGATACTACCCACAACTATCAGGTGTATTTTCTAGCTAACAAGATGATAGTTGTCAGGAGAGATGGTAAATTTGATGAGGAGAAAGCCATGTGATTGTCCCTTGAGAGGAAGATTGACTTGCATGTAGATGAGGAACTCTTAGTTCCAAAGGATGAACCACAAGATGTGGAGCAGCTAAAATATGAGAATCATGGAGTGGTAGAAACCACTCATGCAGAGCCATCCACCAGAAATGGTAGGAAGGGCACTAGAGATGCTTACAGTTTGTGTAATATTCTTAAATTATCATGCAACTAATTGGAATATTAATTTTTCTCTTAACCTATAGTTAGATGAATAAATGGGTAGGAAGGCCCATAAATATTTTGAGCAGTAATAAAATCCCTCTTAATGGGAAATGGGATCATATTCATATCTGGATAAAACACGTTCATGTGTGAACAAAGGCTAATGCATGTGGACAAGGTCAAGTTTGACCAAGTCAACAAATCTAGTATGGAGGAAGTGGAACATTAATGGAGATAACCCAGTGGGAATATGAATCAATCTAGATAGTTAGAATAAAGCCCTCTTGAGTATGGAAGGAGGCATTGCATGGAGAATAATTCAAGGTTGACAAAATCCAACAACGTTGTTATGGAGGAGTGGCATTGATGATGGGACAATGCAGTTTTGGAGAGAGATTAATTGCATGAAGGTGGAAACCCTAATGAGTGGGACCCAAGGTGAGAAGGCTGACATTGTTTATAAGGAAGAGGATGGCAGCCATATGAGGTTAGCTTATGATTATGATTTTCTAAATATGTAGTCTGTTTAGACATATTTTTTTCTCTTGTTATTTAGCTATGATAGAGTGTGTTTAGCACAGGGTGTTCCTGATCAGGAATCTCACCTCTTCCATTGAGGAGATCTTGGAGGAGTCTCACACCATATTGTCCACTATTTGGCTTAAGGCCAAGCATCACCTTTCTTTGACAGTGCAGATCGTGTTGGGGGTTTGGTTGTTTCAGTAAGTTGCAGCACGTGGATACTAGATCTTCAGATCTAGGCCATTTCAATGCTCATTTTCAGTGGAGGAGGTTTCTACTCCATTGGGAGGATAGTATTGAAGGCATTGCGCCTCATTTCAAGATCTTGTCATTATTCCAACTACATTCTAATCCCTACAGCGTAGAAGAGATCCAGATCTACGTAATTTCTTAAGGAGCAGTTGCAGGGTGGTTCAACACACCATTTGGAGAGTTGATTTTCTGAGTGTTGGGGATCTGCCCTTCACTTTGGAGATCTGTTGGAGGATATCCTTTTATTTTTCATATCATATATCATATCAGATCCACTTTTCAGATCTGTAATTTTCAGTAGATTTGCAGTCTTAGATCTCATATCTACAGTTTGTGCTTGGTGTTTTGCTGAAAACGCCAAGGGGGTTCACTAGAGGAGCATGTATAGTGCATGGATGTGATATTGCACATAGCAACTCTATATCTGATGTACAATCTAATTCTATCACATAAGTAATAAAATAATGCTGCCAAGATTTTCCAGCTTTAATTCATGGTTGCAACCCCTCTTTTTGCATTGTTTTTGGACTATTATGGCTTGGGAGGATTGCTTAACTAAGCTACCATGATTTGTTTCAGATCTCCTTTTGTATTTGGCTGCTATAATGTATAAATTAATGGATCCATGGGCTTCATTTAGCTGTTATTTCATATATTTCTAAAACATGTGTTTTTTAGTGCATTGTATTGCTTCATTCCCCATTTGGGAATATTACAGTGGTATCAGGGCATAATCTTGGCTCAGCCTGTGAGTTTCAACCAATATGCTATAAGAAGAAGAAGAGAAGGAGAAAGGGATTAGAATGATGGAAATATTGAGTTTCATCTCATCTCTTTTTAGATCTAATAAGGACCTCACCAAGGAGATCAAGTAGATAAAAATGGAGAAAATAAGTGAAACCACATTAGGGTTTCAAATGAGGAAGGTCCATGTACTTCCTATCAGCAAAAAGAAGATCCAGTATTGCATAGAGATCCAAAGAAACATACTATGGGATTTTATTTTGAAGACAAGAGGCATAGGGACATAAAACACTTAGATCATGAGATTCTAAGTGAGTATCTTGCATAATATAAGTCTCAACCTAGAGCTTTCAAGAAGAATATAACTCTCCCACAGTTCATTCAGCTCAAAGAAGAAAGGAGACCTTACAACAATAGAAGGAAGAAGGGCAATAGATTTCTATTATCCACCTTTGATGGGTCATCCTCATGCACAAAAATGGCTTGGCTAAAGAGATTAGATGCATTTTTCCTGCTACATCTAGTAGCAGAGAAATAAGTTATTAAGATTGCAGCACTGCACTTTGAAGGTGAAGCAAACATTTGGTGGTTTAGCAATTTGAGTCATGAAAGGGTGACTGCATTTGCATATTTTACTCAAAGGCTGATCAAGAAGTTTGACAAGGAGAAATTAGAGCAGAAGAAGCCTTCACCACCACTTGCTGCAAGAGCACTTACATTAAGAGAAAGGACACATGCACCTTTGAAAAGTAGTCTTGATCTCTTGACATCTAGAGTCCCATGCACCATTCTGGAGATGCATGAGGAGGAGGAGACTTGTACCAGTGATGATGAAGCCATAGAAGAGAAACCCTCATAATCAGTAGTTGGGGAAGCCATCACACTAGAGGAAGGAACCCTTGTAGCAATACAATATGTTCCCAAGCTTTACCAAGGTATGCACATGTTTCCATTTTCAGTTACTTCATCAAATCATATGGAAGATTATGTGAATGTGCCATTGCATGACCTAGGGTCAAAGAAAATTTCTGATTTGGAGTAGTAGACTATCACTGTGCTAAGCAGCCTTGATTTATTCAAGGAGGAGATATACAGTCATCCTAGTGTACCATTGTTGAGATGCACACAAATCTTGGGGTTGGAGTGTAGATTCTTGGAGGATGGGATGATTATTGTCCTGAACCATGCCATGCAGAACTATGTGTTCAACATAGAGTATGATCTTAAGAAAACGGATGCACCACCATGGAGATCAGCATTGCTGTCATTGAGTAGCAGTGATGAGTTGGGGGCCCAACCATTATTGGAGCATTCCAATGACCTTGCTACATGCATAGCAGAGGATAGGTGTATGGTTTATGAGAGACATCTTATCTTCTATTGTTATGATGAATATTTCTTGATGAGAACTTCATTGCTCAATGAGAATATTTTGCCTTCAGTATATTTGGATCCTTATGGGGCCAACTTGTTCATTGATGAGTAGTCTTCATTTGGATATCTCTAGGAGATTTCATTTAAACATCCCATGAAATGCAAAGACAAAAATCTGATTTGGGAGGATTGTATTCTCCATTGGAGAAATGCCAATTTTGGAAATGATGATAGACACTCACCATCAGTTGGATGGGTGATGTTGATGAGCAAGAGGTTGGAAAACATTTGCAGATTTATGACACCGGGTAGTAGGAGGCAAGACTGCATTGGCTACTCTTGAAAGAGTTGGGTCATCATGTGACATATCCCTCTTCAAGGGGTATGTTGGTGGATGGACTTGGGCATGACACTTACATCATATGGAAGCAAGGTTTTTTGATGTATTGGGGTGGTGTGATATATTTCATATCAACTATCATGTTGTTGCTCCATGATTTATATGATGATGGTGTGCGTAGGAAACAAGAGTTGTTGTTTCTTTGGTTGTTATTGAGAGAGTATGGGCTGATCTTCTCCCATACTTTGCATGATGTTGTAGGAGTAGGAGGTGGCACTATCATGGTGCAAGGGGGATACTCCTTAGCCTTGGAGGATCAGGAGGTACTTCCACTTGGGAAGGAATCTCTCATATATAGCAGCATTATGATTGATGGCTTTGACATGTGGTATGTCAAAGGATGGATCTATGAGATGATAGGAGCCTTATTACAAAGGCCAACAACATTTTCACTTGGGAGCTTGGGTTTGTTGATGGAGTGTTCCCAAGATCACTTCACATATGATACACTTGATGGGCATAAAGGAGATGAGAGTGATGGATTAGTGGATGGAGACATCCATTACCATGATATGATCTTCATGACTTGGATTTTCAAGCATAAGAAGAAAGGTCTACTTGCAGCACATAGTTCATTCCTTTTCATGGGACTATGTCATATCACTATGGAGGGCTCATTCATGCATCTTATTATCAGATTACTCTCAGTACATGGTAATAAATTTTTTTTTGCACTTATTGATTATCTAACACAGTATTTGCATTCTCTTACCATTTCTATACAGTGCATTGCTCCACAAGAGGGTAAGCCTCTATTTGGGCTTCATGGTCATTTTTGGACCAACATTTATGATGGAGAGATCCATTTCTTGTATGTATTTGGGAAAGTGTTTTACTATTTCATCTATGTTGAGCTGATATCCAATGCCATTTACTATTCACTAGTAAGTGTGATGACTTGCACAACTAGAAATTTGTTGGGAGACAACTTGCCACATCATGTTCTGAAACTGCAGTCGGAAAAACTACGTTGTGACTACTTGAGAAACTATTGGTACCTTCCAAAAATATGTAAAACCTTCAGTACTTATCTTATTTTGATTCCATATGATGATAATTTCATATTCATTTTGTATGGGATAATTTGGGCAAGAACCAAAGGGGGGATCTTTTAGGACCCTGTTGCCTTTTTTCTCCGTGAAGGCACATTATTTCAGCCCATAGTCAGCAACACCTATACACTTATCACAAGTGGAGAGAGAGACAATGTGCGATGTACATTTTGATTCATCATATTAAGCTATGCAACCCACCTTCTTTGCAGGAGCCTAAGGTGGAGGAGATGTTTCAGGAGTTACCATGTTGGAGGGTGACTCGCTTTTTATGGATGATAGCTTGGAGATGGAGGCTTCACATGGGGGTGATGGTTCCCAATATATTTCAGATTCCATGCCTCAAGAAGACCTGTAGACCAAATATAGTGTTTCCATGAACATCCCACTTTTTCATGATGAGAGCCATTTGGATTTTCCATGAAAGGCATACTTACACTACAAGAAAAAAGGACATTGGTGAGGGGTGAAAAATGTCACCATAAGCTCATTGGTGAGGGTCAAAAGAGCCTTCGTCACCAAAAACTGAACGTCACCAAAGGTGGCGTCGTTGAAAGTATAGGTGTTGTGGTGACATTCAAGTTCCATCACCAATAGTGATTTATAATGACGGATTGTGACCGTCACCATTTCATATGAGCAATGGTGACAGACAATAGCCTTCGTCACCAAAAAACTGAACGTCACCAAAGGTGGCGTCGCCGAAAGTATGTGTTCTGGTGACATTCAACACCCGTCACGAATATTGATTATAATGAGGGATGATGACCGTCACCATTTCATATGAACAACAACGTTTTTTTGTGATGGACCTTTCATGACCGTCATTGTTGGTGCATATATATGGTGACGTTCATTGACCGTCACCATTTCATATTTGGTGAGGGTCAAAAATTGTCATGATAAGCTCATTGGTGACATCAAGGTCCGTCACAAATAGTGACTATAATGACAAACATTGACCCTCACCATTTCATATCAACAACAACGATTTATGGTGATGGACCTTTCATGTTTGTCACTATTAATGCGTATATATGGTGGCGTTCGTTAACCGTCACCATTTCATATTTTGGTGAGGGTCAAAATATATCACCATAAGCTCATTGGTGATGGTCAAAAGAGAATTCGTCACCAAAAACTGATCATTGTCATTCCCTATTAATATCAGGGCACGATGGAATCGAACCACCAACCTCCTGCTTGTGAAGTAGGTGCTCTTCCATTGAGCTAGCACCCTTTAAAGAATTAAACTTTAAACTAGCAATTGTTGGTTGCCTAGTAAGACTCAATTTCAGTATCCAGAGCAGATCATGCAATCATACCTGTGGTCAAATTATGGTGGAAAGTACAATATTCCAAAAGGATGGGGGGGGCTCATCCCTCGCCCAACATGTTGAAAAATAACATTGCGACATGGAGGCTATTTTGCAAGGATGTGGGTTGGATCTTTGGTCAGTCGTTACAGTAGTGTCAACCACAAAGGCTTTAACCTTTTTTGCTTTAGCAGAATCTATTAACTCCAACTCTCAATGCAATATGGGGTGTTGTTGTGTAACCAACTCCAAAAATAGAAGAAAAGAGATATCAACGCCTTAGAAATGAGCCACTTCGAGGGGGCAACCTCCAATACATTACATAAATGAAAAATTCTTGGATGATACAATTTACAAATCCTCCTTTCTATATATAGGAGTCCATGGGGCCATAATGTAATCCTAGTGGGCCACAATGTAATCCTAGCCGACCTAACAATAATAATTTAAGGGCACAATAATAACAAAATGGGGATTACAAGGGTACAATAATAACAATAAGGGGGGATACACTAACATAATAAGGGGCTACACTATTAATATAGGGACTTAACATGCCCCTCTCCTTCAAACAAGTGTTGTCCTCAACGCTTGATTATTTCTTGATGCTTCTATATAAAATTCTCATCCTCCCATGTGGAATCTTCTACAAGAAAGTTCTTCCACTTGCTGAGATACTCTGAAATTGATCGTACTTGTCGAGTTCTTGTTTTTGTGACTGCTTTAGAACTTCTTTCGATGTGATGTTGATATTCTTGTTGTTTCATTAGATTCTGCACCAAAGTTAGGTTATCCTTTGAGAGTTGGAGAACTTGTTGTTGATGCTCGATGTCATATTCCACTAATTTATCATCCATATTAGCTATTATTTTATCCTTCAAACCATCCAACTTAGCCTCCATTTCTTCTTTTAAACCATCTATGTCCTCTTCGGTTGCTCTTCATAAGATCGAAATTTGTTGCACTTGGTACCATAATTTTGATATCTCATACTGCAATTCTTCCACTTCATGCATCATAGTATAGATTTCTGAGGGCTTAATGGGTGTTGAATTATTTTTAGGCACCATTTTAGAATCCAATATTGATACCTATTCTACAATATGCCCTTGGAATCAATTCAACTTGATTCTTCAAACAAGACTTATGCAATTCGGAAAAAAAATACACACCTTTTACTTGCTTTGAGGAGCTCGATATTGAAATTGAATTATCTATGTAATTGAAAATCTTCAATATCTGAAATTCAGCCCTGTAGTAGCCCTCTGAAGCTTCTTTCAAATGCCACAGGTCTGACCTGATTTGGATTCTCCAAGACAAATTTGTGTCCAATCTCCCACAATGACCTAATTTTGGACTGGTTCAGTAGAGCGAACTTGTACGACTTGCCACGTGTCACTGTTTTGTTTTTTGTCTCTGAAATTGATATCCAAGAAACTACAGGCCGTGTACTTGCGACCACTTTTGACAGCACTCCAATCCAATCTCCAGAGAGAGAGTTATTGAACTTTTTCCACGATCACCTCTTTGAGATGAAATTCAGGAGCCTGAAAAAGCACTACCTTCCACAGATCATATCTCCAAAAATATTGCGAACCAAGCTCTGAAATTTTTTGACGAATTTCCTCAGGATTTCAGCATCGCACCATACAAATTTCAGATTCTGAACCTTCGTAGAAAAATTTTTATAGCGAAAATGCCACGATGACCTGTTTAGGAGCTTGAAAAAAGGCCTAACTTCCACAGATGATATCTCCGAAAATATTGCGAACCAAGCTCTGAAATTTTTAGAAAATCTTCCTCAGGATTTCAGCTTCGCACCCTAAAAATTTCAGCTTCTGAAACTTCGTAGAAAAAAAAGTTATAGCGAAAATGCCACGATGACCTGTTTGGAGCAGCGAAACCCTAGAATCCAAAGCTCTGATACCAAATGTTGTGTAACCAGCTCCAAAAAGAGAAGAAAAGAGATATTCACGCCTTAGAAATAAGCCACTTCGAGGGGGCAACCTCCATTACATTACATGAATGAACAATTCTTGGATGATACAATTCACAAAACCTCCTTTCTATATATAGGAGTCCATGGGGCCATAATGTAATCCTAGTGGGCCACAATGTAATCCTAGCCGACCTAACAATAATAATGTAAGGGCACAATAATAACAATATGGGGGTTACAAGGGTACAACAATAACAATAAGTGGGGCTACACTAACATAATAAGGGACTACACTATTAATATAGGGACTTAACAGGTGTCGGTTGATCTAGAAGACAAGTGAGCACACAAATTACACCATTTCTAATCTATTTGGAAAGATAATCAAGACCACTATTTAGTTCTCCTTCAATGCCGGGCTCACTAGTGTGCAGCCTTGTTTGGCAATTGTAGCTATCTGGTCAACTCTTCCTGCATTGGGATTTGGCAGTGATTGAGCATCTTTGCTATGCTTTCCCTAGGAAGATTAAGTGTAAGTTTTTTTTTAAGGAAATAATTAGTAATCTGTCTACTTTTTGTTCCGTGTCGTGTAATGAGGTACACGACTAGCTATTAACTGAGGGTGAATTATTGATAAGAGATGCTCAATATTTATATTTGGTAACCTATACAGACTTTATTTCTGCTTTGCTAGTATTACAGAAGGGGATACTGATACAAGATCCATTGTATATACACTTCAACCTTTTGCTTTATTGTTTATAAATACTTTTCCATAAATATAAGAGATGTTTTGACAACAAAAATAATGGATGACCTACACTAAAAGCTGCTAATTTTCTTGCATTCTTCAACTGTGTTGGAGCAGAAAAGAATGACAGCCACTAGATAAATATGCATGCCATAAGGAATAGAGAATTATATAACTACGCTGAGAATTGACCTAACCATGCTGAGATGTCATACAATCCAAAACTGAAGTAATCAATGTCCTGCGAACATGAGCCACAGTTGAGGCATACAAAACAATGAAATAATTATGGGACATGTTGTCATATTCAATATATTGCATTAGAGACAAGTGTCTTCAAAAGTATTGGGGATCGATTAACAAAGTGAGAAAACATGTCAGATACTCCAGAAAAAAGGGTAACTTCATCAGGGTAACCAATTCTGGGACATGTTGGCATATTCAATATATTGCATTAGAGAAGAGTGCCTTCAAAAGGCTTGGGGATTGGTTCATGGAATGAGAAAACCTGTTAGATACTCCATAAAGATGGAGAACTTGGTCAGGGTCACTAAGTTCACCTGTTTTAAACCAATAGTGCATAAATGAATTCCAGTAAAAAACGCTAGTGGACTTTGGACCCAAGTGACCACTCGAGCCTAAGAAAACTAAGGAGCTATATTAAGGTTAATAAAAGAAATTTTTTGGTAAAATACATGCATTTTGGAGTTCTAGGATTTTGTAACTAATACTTCACTTTAGTATCGTAACAAATCACATAATCATGTTGTGAATTTTTGTGTCTAACGCAGATGGTGCAGAATACCAAAATGCATGTAGTAAAGGCTCATAATACCTCGTTTCCCTTCTTAAAATATCTTTGTTCGTTGTTTTTTAATATCACCCTCATGATGGTTGGAAACTTTGCACCACCATTGTTGATTCTTGTCCATTTCTTATGTCTTAAATAGAATCTGGTAGAAATAGGTGGTCTATTCCATTACTATGGCAGCCACTAGAAGTTCATAGCTTTGAGGTATCTTGTGCTACATTCCTAGTTTTGAGTACTGCAGCAAACTGTGGAAGATGTTTGATTTTCTGAGTTGATGTATTGAAGGAAACTTTTGTGAAACTTAAATTGTTGTTGCCAAAATAGGCACCACAGCTAAAGGCATATAAAGTAATTAACTGCTAGCACAAGTTGGGCATGTTCATTATATTGCAGTAGATAAGAATACCTTCTAAAGGCTTTGTAGAAATTATTGGCATAGTTACACACCTATCTAGATAATATATCAAGTGATTAGGCTCAA
The DNA here is from genome assembly GCA_034641835.2 of Pinus albicaulis. NCBI lineage: Eukaryota > Viridiplantae > Streptophyta > Pinopsida > Pinales > Pinaceae > Pinus > Pinus albicaulis. The sequence goes on from JAXQQM020061189.1 coordinate 46,517, forward strand.
TAATTCAATGGCTTGCAGAAACAACGCATGTAGTTATGAAAATGAATTATAAAAAACTAGGGATTGTCGATCTCAAGTACACATTAGCTGTAGTAGCTTACGCCAGGAACTAAAACTCCAGCCAAATGAGACCACTATTCAAAGAAATAACAACAAAATGTTATAGCATTAATGCATTTTTCTAAATCACCAAACTGCCAGTAATAAATAATTGAAATTTTGGAGTTCTAGGATTCTGGAGTCTATGGTTACTACAGCTTCTTGGTTACTATGGTAGATGGAAAAGAAACCAAATATTCATCTATTCATTAAGGCTCATATGAGCTGGTAAGTGGGCCTTTGTTTATGTGAATTCAAGTATCATTATTGTGAAGGTCTACAAATTTTCCAAAAAATTGAACTGGTGCTACTTATTGCCTATTTCCAGTGCAACTTAGATAAAAAAAACTGATGTTAAGAGGTGGTTCAATCCATTAGTATGCTGACTAATAGTTGACAGTTTTAAATACTGTAGAATATTTTGGACAATGTACGATCTAATAAATTAATATGTTTGTTGCAATTTTTTCTTAATCACAAATTGTTGTACATCCAAGATAGTTGCCACCTAACCAGGATGACTAAGACCATTGTAATTCTTACTCACTGAGCTAGTAGTCGCAACTTGTCTCCTTACCTTAGTAGAGCTGTGAAAATTGGTGGTTGTACTTCAGTTACTAGGGTGACTGCAAGACTATGCACCTAAGTCTTAATTGATTGTTGGCATCAAGATGATTGAGCTCATGTTCTCTTGATCCATCCACACATACTGATTAGTTTATTTGAGACATACTGATAAGTTCCTTTGAGCCATGGTGTGGGTTTTGTTGTATTCATTTTACTTGAATCCAACATCTCATATGTGATACATACCCCTTGTGGGCTGTAACTGTAATTATCTCCAGAAAACTATGGTCCATGATCAAGTATCTTACCTGCTATCAGATTAATGAAGGACTCCTCGTTGGTTTCTATTTATGGAAACTGGACAGTTTGACAGAACCTTTTAAAGGAATTATTGGTTTCCACATTAACATTTCACTTTTACACTACTAACAAACCAAGCTTGGGACATAGATTTAGAAAATTAAAACCTGCTACCTCAATTTAAAGGAAATCAGAATGTATGGTGTGTGTTCTCTGGTGCATAGTTATCTAGAAGTAGTCATCTAGGAATTTTAGTGTTCAGAATATTCCACTTAAATTCCTAGCATAGATTTATAATCAACCATAGCCCTTTGAAAACATCCTAAAAACTAAAAGTTGATAATGTAATCCTTGATAAATTTAGGTTCTTTGAGAAATCAAGAAGCCAAAATATTGAAAGGTTCTTCATAGTTGCATCAGTTAATGGCTCTTCAAAGTGGGTTGTATAATAATATTTATGTGTATGCTAATGCACAGGAAAGGGAAAATCTCTCTTATATGCGAGATTAATAGAAAAACATGTGAGTATTCATCTATGAAATTGGTGTCCTGGTACAAAAAAATTAATGGGTGTTGTAAGTAAGAATAAATGTGGGTTTTCATCCCCATCAACCCACAACAAAAATCAATTGGTGGGAGCTTGGGTATTGAATGTAAGTGTTTGATGAAATGTCAATACATGGTTTTTTGACCTTGAACACTATTGTTTCATGGTGCGTGCTTAATGGGGATGGTGAAGCAGCTTTGGAATTTTTTTGCTAAGGACAATATCGAGGAAGAGCAATTTCAATAGAAATCTAGTGAAATGGAGATAAGATAAATTTGTGGCATATAGGGAATGATGTACAAGATAAATACCAATCAGAGAGATTCTGAAAATAATGCTATGAGATGGTGACATGTGGATGTCGAGAGACTCTAAAGACTCTAGCATGCTGCACAAGTATAGGGATATGAGGCAAAAAATATGCATTTATTTCTTTAACTCTCTTCTAAAACCTCGACCCTTGGTAATGGTTTAATATCATCAATTTTTTTTCATATAGCTATGCCATCAATTCATTTTGCACAGACAGTTGTGTGGCTAGAATGACGGCTTGCATTGTACATTTTTTTAGATGCAAGAGTGCTACTGCTTATTAATTGTTGGGAATGACTGTCTCCAGGGTGTAGTCAATTAGCTAATGATTCCATTGATAACAGGTTTGATTCAGACATCAATAGTGAACTAAATCCACTATTGAAAGAAGACAAAAATTTTCAGATGGACTATTTATTTTTGTCTCCTTCCATTGAAACAGATACAATTTCGTTTTTATTGTTGAAGACAGATCTAGAGGCTTTTTTGGTCCATATCATAATTATATGGGAAAAAATATATGGTTGTATCTGTCTGAAGTTCGATTAGGAACTACCCATAAGGCCAAATTTGGTAACAATCAATTGAGTCTGAGTCAATGCGAGAAAAAACCCCTGCAATGATTCATGTAACAAGGGGCATTTTTGTAACATTAAGTCACCAATGGTGTAAACT
>JAXQQM020062829.1:0-52995 GCA_034641835.2 Pinus albicaulis
TAATATGTATTCATAGTTTGCATAAAATGTAACGAAGTCAAATGATGTACAGGTGTAAACCATATGTATAGTTTGTCAAATTGATTATGGTATAGTTGGAAGTTGTGTATGAGATAGTTAATATTATGATAATTTAACTATGATATAAATTTTAAAGTGTATTTAGAGTTGGCATATATAGAAGGTAATTTTTTATTTTTATTTTTTATGGTTAAGTATTGATGTATGTTACAATTAATTAAAATATAAATTTAATGTTTATAAGGTTGCAAAATTTTTAAGAAGCTAGTATTTTATTAGTACTTTGTGGGCTAGTTTTTTTGAGTGTTTCTTAAAAAAAAAGTGATATTGAAAGATATAGATAAGAAAGATATGGGATCTTTGGTTTCTCTTGAAAAATATAGATAATTTTTTTTTTCTTTTTCTAGAAAGATTTAGATAAGAAAATTCAATAATTAATCATAATAATGATTGATAACTACCATAAACTTAATAGCTTTTACATGAAGTATGTTAATTTATATAAATAGATTTATTAAAAATGTTATTTATAAATATAAAGAAATTCTTTTATATATATATATAATAATTTAAAAATAAAATATTAAAACATAAAATAAATAAATAGTAATAATAATAATAATATATTCACACCATATTGATACACATTCCCATTACAAAAATAAAAATAAAAACCTATTTAACATCATAACTATAAAATAAATCTCAATAATTATATTAACTTTTAAATGTAATCATGTCTCTGTTTCCCTTTTTTTCACTTAATGTCAATGTGGTTGGGCATCTCTAGTGCTTGGATTGAGGCTTGATTAATGGTGAGTCGTGCATAAGATTATGATGTGCTCACTGTTTTCTGTGGGCTTTCACAGACTGGCATAATTAGGGATTGTGCAAATCAAAATGGCAGTCTTATTAGTGGACAATATTTTTTATCAAGATTGGATATAACATGTAAATCAGGGGATTGTTCTCGATTACTTGATATTAACAGAGTCTAATATAAATTAAATATGTATCAAAATATTTATATTTTATTTGTAAAGTTGAGAATTTGTAAATTTTTATAGTAATGATAAGTAATATAAAAATTATTAACCACTCTTGATTTCATTTGTTAAATTATATAAAACTAAAAAAATCATATTATTAAATCTACACTATTTATTTATTTTATTAGAAATTTTAAAATTCTAAAATTTTTATTCTAAAAAAACCACACCTATAAACATAAATATTTTAAATTACCCATGTATCTATGATATTTGATTACCAACTTGTTCTTCCCTCCATATTTTCGTCTCTCCCAAAGCCTTGTTCTTGTTGATAAGGCCCGCGGTCTTTACCTTCAAGCCTACTGAATGCACTGTTCATTGTCATTCTAATATACAATGGCTATGCATCATCGTGATCCCGTGATAGAGAGGCTATATTTCAATACTGGGGAGGATGACTACGATTCTTGGCTGGAGATCTCATTATATTGTCACAGGCAAAATCTTCATTAACACTATTTTCACAAATATAAGCAGAAACTTTCACAAATATACGCAGCAACAATGAAACCCACATCTTTTTCTGAGAACACATGGTACATAAACAGGCAAACACCAATGGAGGAAAATAAGAGTTAATTATTTTAATATTAAATTAAAAACAATGAATCATGTGTAAAAAAAAGTTTTTTTCTTGTTTAATTTTTTAAAATTAGATAGAAATTTATTGAAATTACAAGTTTGATAAATAATTTTATATAATCAAAATACTCTATGATTTTTCAAAATGTTGAATCTATATCTTTAATTAAAAAAAATCAATTTAAATAACACATACAAAATTTCACCTCAAAATTTTCAACAACACCCAAAATTCCAAAAAAATCACCTAAAAACAACTCCTCCCTCATAAATATAAATAGGGTCAATGGTCAGAGCCCTTTACTATATATGTTCACGAACTTTTAATGTAAGCAAACAACCAACATCATCGCTTCATTAAATTTTCCAAGGGCTTATCATTTTTGGAGGCGTGTTTTTCTTTGTCCTGCATCATTCTTTATTTGTTTGTAGACCATAGAGTGGCCTTCATATATTTGGTTGCTCGTTGCCTCGACTGGAACCTGTAGACATTCACTATAGCTACTGATTAAAAGGGTAATCAACAACGTGCACACGTCTTCCAAATCACCCTTTTATCAATCCTCTACGGATGACTTCATGAATCCTCCAACAATCATGGGTGGTTAAAATTTCTAAATGTAAATAAATTAATTTCTTTTATAAAATATGATTTTTATTATGAATATAGAATTAAATGAAATTATGTTTTCGTGGATATAAAAAATTTATCAATACAAAAATATATTTTAGACTCTACATTTATTAAAAATGGAAAGGGATTAAGTTCCTCTAAATACATATTTTTTAAACTTTTTCAATTAAAAAAATTTATAATTATAATTTTTTGATTTAAAAAAATTATAATTATAATTATATATGTAAATTTCATATTACAGAAATTATTATTGTTATTATTATTCATTTTTAATTTTATTCAACTTGAAATGATAATAAAATTACATTAGGTAGAAGTTATTTTAAACATTCAATCATTTTAGCAATACAAAGAAATTATTATCTGAATCTTAATTTTATTCAATCTCGAATAAGGAACAAAATTACATTATGTAGAAGCTATTAAACATTTGATCTTATTAGCAATATAAAGAAAACTGTAAAGAATTACATAAATTTGTGGGGGTTAAGCCTCATAAAAATCACCTATCTTCCCTCTTTTTTCCCTTCTTTTTTTTGAACCTTTTGCCAAACCATATGTCACCACAATCAGTTCATTTCTAGCTAACTACACCCTTTTCGTTGAATTTTTCCTCTTTTTGCTACTTTGATCTCTACTAATTTAGAGCCCTTCGACATGTGGGTCATGGTTCCTGACTAATCCACAACATCTCCCTCTCCTTGGTTACCATGTTGTGCTTGTGCATCCATATTTGGATTGTTCTCTATTGTCTCTTATTCTGTTAGTTCTATTGTCTCTTATTCTTTTAGTTCATAAATGTGAGGTTTATATACATGCCATCTCTTTGGCTTATGGGCTTGCCTCTTTTTCTTTTTTTGATCTTCTTTTCCCTTGGGCATGTATTCTACAAGTGTCTTTTTTGAAAACAAATTCTACATCTAAAAATTGTGTTCTCATAATCTAAAACCCGTGTCCACTTACTTTTCATTTTTCTGTTGGATACAATTAGGTAGACCTTTACTGTGGTATATCTCTAAACAAATTTTGGCATAAGTAAAAATACCTTTTTCTATTATGTCAAAGTCCATCTTTCTAAATTTTCCTAGAGTATTTCCAATATTCTATAGGACCTCACGATGCTAGAAAGGAAGAGAGAGATTTGATAATCTCACCCAAACCAACATTGTTATGACCACCTCAAAAAATGGGAACCATGGGGTAATGAAAAGCCCAGGTTTAGCCCAAAAACATAGCCCATCATTTAGGACTTTATCCATATTTTTTAGTGTATTAAGTCAAACTATGAAGGAACCTTTGGAACATAAATATATATCAGAGTTGGGTGTCCAACAAGAAAAGCCCCATTAGTGTAAATCTTGACCAGAATCAACTTGCATATTAAAGCCTTGGATTGTAGGTAAAAAAAAAATGAATTTACCTTTGGGTGTTTAACTTCCATGGTTGGTGCTTATTCCATTTGTTCTACAAGGTAGTCTTGACATATTTTGGATCTGATTGGCAAGAATGATAACCTTCCCTTTCAATGCATCCTTAAATAGATAGATTCATTAGAGTTTATGAATCTTGTAGCTCCTCCCGGTAACTTGATTTAATACACTACAAGAAGAAGGGTCATTGTTAGGTCCCTATATTACTAGTGTAGTCCCTTATTGTTGTTAGTGTAGCCCCCTTATTATTATTGTTGTACCCCTGTAGCCCCCATATTGTTATTATTATGCCCCATAAAAAAACCACTATTATTATTGTTGCACCCTTACATTATTATTGTTAGGTCGGTTAGGATTATATTGTGACCCCATGGATTCGTATATATAGAAAGGGGGTTTTGTCATTTGTATCCTCCAAGAATTGTTCATTTATGTAATGTAAAAGAGGTTTTCCCCTTGAAGTGGATTATTTTCAGTTGTTGATCTCTCTTTTCTTCTATTTTGTGAGTTGGTTTCATAACATTTGGTATCAGAGCTTTGGATTCTAGGGTTTCGCTGCTTCAAAAAAGTCATCATTGAATTTTCGCTATAAATTTTTTTCTACGAAGGTTCAGAAGCTAAAAAAAAAACCCATTTGCGAAGAACTCCTAAGGAACTTCGTGTAAAAAATTCCAATCCTGGTTCGCAATATTTTCGGAGATATGATATATGGAAGTTACGGTTTTTTGAGGCTCCCGGATTTCATCTCAAAGAGGTGACATTGGGGAAATCGTCATAACTCTCTCTCTGAGCATCATATTAGAATTCTGTAAAAAGTGGGTGAAAGTAAACAGATTTTAGTTTCCTTTTTATCAATTTCAGAGCTTAAGGTTGAAACAGTGACACGTGGCACGCCATACAAGTTCGCTCTACTGAACCAGGCCATAATTTAGTCATTGTGGGATACTGGGCATAACTTTGTCTTGAAGAATCCAAATTAGGTTAGATCTGTGGCATTGGAAAGAAGATTCAGAGGACTACTAAAGAACTAAAGATAAAATCTTGAGGATCCGAAATTACAGAGATACATCAGTTTCAATATTTAACTCCTCAAAAGCAAAAAAAAATGTGTATTTTTTTCCAAATTGCATAAAACTTATTTGAAAAATCAGTTTGAAGTGATTCGAAGGGCATATTGAAACATATATATATTACTATTGGGTTCTAAAATGCCCTCTAAGAGGAATTCAACACACATTAAGCCCTCAGAAGGCTCTACCATACTCATGGAGAGGAAGAAGTGCAACATGATATATCAAAATTACAAGAGCAAGTGCAACAACTTTCATTGTCGCTAACAACAACAAAAAATGAAATGGAAGTTTTGAAGAAAGGCGTGGAAGCTAAGATGGATGGTTTGAAGAAAGGTGTGGAAGCTAAGATGGATGGTTTGAAGAATGACATGGAATACATGGAAGAAAAAAATGAAAGACAACATGGAAGACATGAAGACTGATCTAAAAGCAGACATGGAAGGTTTGAACGAAGGTTTGAAAAATTTGATACAAGAAATTATTCTTAATGATGAAAATATAGTAGAGGAAACTCATGATGAGAAAAAAATAAATGTTAATCGTGATTTTAAAAACTCTAATGTTGGATTGAAGACCCACCATATTCCAAAGATTGATATGAGGAAGTTTGATGGCAAGGATCCCATAACATGAATACTATAGATGGAGCAATATTTGGATCTCAATAGTTTGAAAAACACACAAAAGTTACGCATTGCAACTTTATATTTAGAATAAAAAACATTTTTATGATATCATTGGCCTTTCTCCCGTAAAAAAATTATCACTCGATCAATTTCTAAGGAGGAAATGATAGCACATTATGAGGATACAAAGAGCAACACCTTCTTAGATAATTGATAAATATCAAACAAAAGGGTTCAATGGTGGAGCACATTGAGGACTTCCAAAAATTGAATATAAGGGTAGCTAATATTCCAGAGGAACAATGGATTGATGTCTTCATAGGGACTTTAAAGGATAACATCCAACATGATGTTCGCCTTTGGGAACCTGATTCATTAGAGAAGGCATTCAGGTTGGAAAGAAAAAATGAATGTAAATTTATGGTAACAAAAAAGCCTACCACTCACATATATAAAGATGGAAGTGTTGCGACTCCTAGAATTCCACAACCTACAAGGTTGACACCACAAAAATTGGAAGAAAAAGAAAGAAAAATGGCTTCACTACAGTTGTGATAGCAAATACAGTAAAGGTCATAAGTGTGCCGAGAAGAAATTATTTTACATATATTGTGAAGAGGAGGAAGAAAATGAACAAGAAACTTCAAAAGAAGATGATATACACTAAGAACCAACTCTAGAGAAAGAAGAAACGAGTCCGACCATATATTGTAATGCATTGGAAGGAATTACCACTCCTCAAACTCTCAAGATAGAAGGACATATTAAGAAGAAAAAGGCAATAGTGTTTATTGATTCAGGTAGTACCCATAATTTTATTCATTGTAAGGTAGCCAAGGAATTGAATTGATTCCTATACCCAACACCAGAGTGTCAAGTGATGGTTGCAAATGGAGGGACTATAAATTGCTTTAGAAAATGCCATAATATCAAGCTAGCCACAGGGGAATATGTATTGAATAGTCTAATGCTTTCCATTCCAATGGGAGGTGCTGATGTTGTACTCGGAGTACAATGCTTACAATATTTGGAGATGGTAGCTTTTAATTTTTAAGAAATTTTCTTGAATTTTTTTCAGAAGGAAAGGAAGTGGAATTACGGGGTACTGCAGGGAAGCCAAGAAAGATAATAAGCTCTAATATCATGACAAAGATTCCGAAGAAAGAACAACGAGGCGTAATTGCACAATTATGCTCACTAGAAGTTCTAACAACAAAATCATCTATTTCTCGAGATCTCCAAAAAGTCTTGGATAATAATTCCAAGGTGTTTGAAACTCCCAAAGGACTCCCACCTATTCTTGATCATGATCATGATACTCATTTCATTCTAGGAAGTGTTCCTCCAAACATCAGATCTTACAGATATCTTTATGTCCAAAAGAGTGAAATTGAACGTATGATTGCAGAAATGTTAGAGAATGGTATAATTCAACCTAGTCAAAGTTCTTTCTTTGCTCCAGTAGTATTGGTGCACAAAAAGGATGGATCATAGTGCACGTGTCTAGATTATAGGGAGCTCAATAAGCTCACTATTAAAAATAAATTTACCATTCTTGTGATTGATGAATTATTGGATGATTTACATTGAGTAATTTATGTTACCAACTTGGATCTTTGTTTAGGATATCATCAAATTAGAATGAAGACTGAAGATATTCTAAAATCAACATTTTGAACACATGAGGGTCATTATGAATTTTTGACACGTTTCTTCATTTGGTCTGATTTTGCGAAGGATTTTTTTGGGTTTAAGGACTTTTTGGCATAACATTCAAAGGACATTTCTTGGAGGTATGTGATTCATTTTTTGGATTTTTTTGGGCTTCATTTTTTTTAAGGTATTTTGTTTTTAGAGGTTTTAGGCTTAATTTTCATTTTTTTTAAGGTATTTTGTTTTTAGAAGTTTTGGGCTTAATTTTCATTCTTTTTTTTAAGGTATTTTGTTTTTAGAAGTTTTGGGCTTAATTTTAATTGTTTTTAGAGGTTTTGGGCTTAATTTTTAGAGGACATATTTTTGGATGTATTTTGTTTTTAGAGGTTTTTGGGCTTAATTTCCGAAAGACATTTTTTGGTTTTAAGGTATTTTGTTTTTAGAAGTTTTGGACTTAATTTTGATTTTTTTTAGAGGTTTTGGGCTTAATTTTCAAATTACATTTTTTTGGATGTATTTTGTTTTTAGAGGGTTTTGGGCTTAATTTCCAAAATAAATTTTTGGACTTAATTTCAAAATGACTCTTTTTAGGCTTAATATTCAAAGGACATTTTTTGGAGGTATTTTTTATAGTGATATTTTTTAGGGGCTTTTTGGAGGTATTTTTTAAAGTGGCATTTTTTAAGAAGTTGGGCTTAATTTTCAGTGGACATTTTTTTTTGAGTATGTGTTTTGGATTGAAGTAAATATTTGATAATGACTTTTTAAAATGAGTTTTTTTCTAACTTTTTAAATGAATTTTTTTTGCAGAACTTGGAAGGAAATATTTTGAGCTTCGTTTCATTTTTATAAGACATTTTTTTCTTGGATTTTTTAAAGTAAGTGTTTTGGATTGAAGTATGTATTTTTTGCAAAATTTTTAAAATGAGTTTTTTTTTAATTAAATATTTTGTAATGTTTTTTTAATTGCGTTTTTGTCTAAATTTTTGAAGGAAATTGTTTGAACTTCATACTCTATTATCATGGGAAATCAAAGGAATTGCACAAGAAAATATGATTGAACAAGAGGCCCTGAGGAACGTAGAGAAGAGGGGAGAGAATCTCGCAAAAGAAAGAGAGAAGTACTCTCAAACACTGAAAGGGAAAATCAACCTCAACTAGAAGTTGAAGAATGTATGTAAATGTAAATATTATGAATTTTTTATTTAAAATTTTCCTAGTGTAAAATGTGAAGCTTAATTTTTATTTGATGAACTGATTTGAAAAATATTTTGCAATGTAAATAGAGAGAGATATTCCTCAAAACATTGATGATGAGATACAAAATTTTGAAATAGAAAGTAAAAGAGATATTGAACCAATGATTGAATATGGTGAAAATGTTGAAAGAAATTCAAGTGAAGAAATTGAATCACAAGGTGTATATATATATGTGTGTGTGTGTTGAACACATGCATGTATTATTGAAATTATACATATTTATTAATTTAGTTATTTATTGAATATGTAAACTTATTATGTACTATTAATTCGAATATGTATAGATGAAATCAATGTCGATGATGAGATGTTAGAAAATGTTGACACTCACACATATGGAGATAAAAGAGTTGACCATGTTACACGATATCATGTTAAAAACATTTTTGATACGTACTTCATAAAATAAAATGTGGCAGTTCAAGCCCAATTGTTGAAAGGTATCCTATCATTAAGGAAATTAAAAGAAGCTATGACTTTATTGGGTATTCGAAAATATTAAAAAAAAAGATAAAAAAATGAAGGAAAATGTGATGCAAATTATAAATAGTGCTATAAATTCAATTAGAAGATCTAGACAGAAAAATGTTTCAGTTGTACGTAGAGAAATACATATGGTAGTGGTTTCATCAAGTACTAAAGAGAATCACTTGGTAAAATCTATGGCACGAGCATTAGGAACCTCACGAAAAAATTTGCAGAAACATCGAAAATTTCGGTTGCAAATAGATGTAAATTATGAACTAAACATGAAGCCTAACATGACAACCTTTTAAAAGGAATAAGTTGGAGAAAATTTTAAAAAATTAATATATGAATATTGGATGAAAAATTCACGTGTTTCACCAAAAGCAAGGGATGTGATGCAAAGAAGAATAACATAAAATTAGTACGAATAACATGCAAAACATTCTTGGACACCACTCAGATAGAGTTGTTCAAAAGTTTGAAAGAAGATATTGAAATGATCATACCGATGATCTTTGTTAACAAAAACCAGTATAGAACTATCAGCTGCAATAGCATTGGAAGTCTAATTCTCGCATTAAAATTTGAGTTATATTATGTTTGATGTCCATATTAATTTTTAGTAGAAAAATTTGAAATATTCACCTCTTCTTCCTGGTGATTTCATATCTCAAATTGTATGTGGAAGAGAAATCGATGAACTATTTTACAAAAGAAATGTGTTGGTGGTAAAAAATGCGATGATTGTGGAAATTTGACTAAATTTCAAAACAAATATCGTACTGATATAAATGATCAATCATTGTCCAACATGAAAGTAAAATGGAAGAGATATGAATATATCCATACATCGATTCAAGGTTCAAATAGTGCTAAAAGAATTGAATTACAAGAAGAAGAAATTTTTGTGATAGATTTTTTGAGAAAGTTTGAGGTAAAAATTTATAAATACACCAAGCATTTCCATTTAGATGGCAGGACTTGAAATTCAAAAAATCCCATGAATTTTTTCCACCAGGGACCATTTTGTCAGTAATTGATTTTGCAGAAAACTACACATTTGTTCCACAAAAAGAAATTCAGAGTGAATACTATCATTCTGACCAAGTCTCCATGCTCGTCCATATTATATATAGACATGTTGAAAAAAAATTTGATCATATAGAAAGCACCAGTGAAAATCGGCATGTTATTAAATAATATCACTTTTATATCAGTGATGATCGTACACATGATACATATTTTGTACAAAACTATTTTGGAAAGATTTATGACTACTTAAAAAGTCATGGAATAAAATTCAATGAACATCGTATATAGTCAGATGGATGCGCAGGTCAATTCAAATATTCACAATCATTCTTTTGGTTGTGTTGTCTTCATAAGAAAACCTGCATTAAACATTGTTGGAATTTCTTTGAGACTGGTCATGGAAAAGGAGAACATGACGGTGCAGGGGCATACATAAAACGAGCACTTCGAAGATATCAAATGGACCCCTCTGTAAACCGACTTGTGGATGCTAAAGAAGTTGTTCAATGGTGCATCGCTGCACTAAGCCATGAGACTAACCGATCAAGAGAAGTGTGAAGGTACATTCAATTTAATTTTTATTGGATATCCAATTTTAAACAATGTACATTTATCACAATGATTATCTTTGATGGTATTTTGATATAATATTTACATTCTTCTTTGAATTTTTCATATATATATTTTTGGCATATTGGGATCGAAGATGTAGATAGATCGATTGGAAATGACGTTGAAACAATAAAAGGGACTCGAAAATTGCATTCAATTAAAACAAAGTTGTCCACAAATGTGTTTGCATTGGATAAAAGAAAATATTATTGTTTTTGTCATTTTTGCATAGACAACACATAATCCAATGATGTTTGTGAAAAAAAATGTATGTAAAAGATTGGAAACATACATAGCTAAAAACAAAGGGGAAAATGTCAGTTGCAATGTTTGAAGAAATGCAATTAGAGGAGACTAGAATATCATCTGATGGTGATCGAGTTTCTAATCTTGTTAGAGAAGGTAACATTTGAATTTCTTTGAAATGATAGAGATCTAGAAATAGAGACTAAAATTATTTTAAAGTTAATTTTTCATGTTAATTATGATATAAATTTAAATACATAATTTTTTTTTATTGTGCAGGAGATGTTTTTGCTGTAATTGCACCGACTGTCAACGATGAAAATGTGAATTATTATTTGATGCGTTGCACTATATGAAAGATGAAATTATTAGAAAACTATAATTATCACGGGTTTCCATATGACAAAGGATCTATTATACAGAAAGGTTATTTTTTCAGACAAACTAATCAAAGTGGGGATTTTGTTTACTTTGAAGACTATGAACCTGATTTCATAAGTTGTCAATATAGTCACTTGGTGTGTGCAGCACGATGAAGTTGATAGAGGTTCAATCAAAGATAAAAACAAAAATTAAGAAATGGAAAACTTCAAAATCCGATCATGAACATATCATTGAAGATGGCATTCCATTGGAATTTTTTTGATTGAACTGGCCAACAATTTCTTCTCTTTAGATTCATGTTTTAGAACATCCAGAAGTCAACTAAAAATGGAACTGCCTTGTTATGTTATCTATGCAAGTGTTTGCACACGTACATTGTTTTGGTACATGCACACTAGTGTCAACTGAAAGTAGCTTTTCCAGGTGCATTGATGAAAAATGTTGCACGTACTGGATATATATGTTCTAGAAATTAATTAACTGAAAGTAGCTTTTCTATGTGCATTGATGAAAAATGTTGCACCTGGATATATATGTTCTAGAAAGCAATTAACTAAAAGTAGATTTTCTATGTGCATTGATGAAAAGTTTTGCTCATACTGCATATATATGTTCTAGAATTCAATTAACTAAAGGTAGATTTTCTATGTGCATTGATGAAAAATGTTGCACGTATTGGATATATATATGTTCTAGAATGCAGTTAACTAAAAGTAGCTTTTCTATTTGCATTGATGAAAAATGTTGTAAGTACTGGATATATATGTTCTAGAATGCAATTAACTGAAAGTAGCTTTTCTATGTGCATTGATGAAAAATGTTGCACGTATTGGATATATATACATTATAGAATGCAATTTTAAAATTTTATGATTGTTTGACACATCTAACAAGACCTAGAATCTTATGATTGTTTATATATATATATATATATATATATACATATATATATGTATTGTACTTCAATCATTTTAACATATATATTCAAACATGTACTTAAATAATTTCTACATGTACATATATTCATAAGAACTATTTTTTGTTTGGAAAACGACAACTTGAATTTTAAAAACAAAACATTATATCATAATCACATGCCAAATGTAGTTCAACTATCCAATAAAAACAAAACATTAAATATCGCAATCACATGCCAAATGTAGTTCAACCATCCAAAACTTAAGTTTTAAAAACAAAACATTATAGATCACAAAATTACTTCACATGCCAAATGTAGTTCAACCATCCAAAACTTAAGTTTTAAAAACAAAACAAATTATAACACAACATTACTTCACATGCCAAATGTAGTTCAACCATCCAAAACTTGAGTTTTAAAAACAAAACATTATAGATCACAACATTACTTCACATGCCAGATGTAGTTCAACTATCCAATAAAAACAAAAAATTATATCACATTCACATGTACCAAATGTAGTTCACATAAAATATGTCCAAAATTTGTAGATCTCACAAGTATCAAGTTATGTATGATTGCATCTAGATAAGACTATATGTAAAAAAATAAATTTAATCTACTAAATCTATTGAAAATATAATGTTTCACGTGCATGTGCATCATCCATCAAATACAGATGGATGTAGTGTCTCTCCCAAAAAAGTCACGATCCTCGAGCTATCCTGCGAAGCATGGGGAACCTATACACAATGTGTAAAAACATTAAAATTTGATTTTTTAAAATTGAGTGAGAATATATAGAACTTCATGTAAAAAAACAAAATGTAAAAAAATCCTCTAGAGGAACCTAAAATTCAAAAAATTTAAAAGTATAAAATAACTCAAGATCTAGATCTCAATTTATAATAAAAATTTTGAACTTCAATTTATAACTTATAACTCAAAAACATATATTTAAGTGATAACCTATAACTTAGAAACATATATTTAAGTGAAAAATTGAATACTTGTGCTGGTGGATTTGGCACATCTCCTAAGAGAGGCTCCAAAAGAAAATATCCAAAAACCTAAAATTAAAAAAATTTAAAATGACTCAAGATCTCTAGATCTCAATTTATAATAAAAATTTTAAACTTCAATTTATAACTTATAAATTAAAAACATATACATATTCAAGTGAAAAATTGAATACTTTTGTTGGTGGATTTGGCACATCTCCTAAGAGTGGCTCGGAAAGAAAAACTCCAAAAACCTAAAATTCAAAAAATTTAAAATAACTCAAAATCTAGATATATCTCATTTTTAATGGAACTTTTTGAGGTGGAATATATAACTTAAAAACATATTTAAAAGTGAAAAATTGTTCATGATTGTGATGGTGGATTTGGCACATCTCCAAAGGAAGAAGAAGATGCCGCCATCCCAAAAACATTAGACGTAATTAGAATTTTTTAAAACATTTTATTATATATATACATGTACATGTGTGCACAATTATTTATTTTAAAAATATATCATCATGTTTTGATATATATAATAATATATAAAAAATAATTGTACATCATCATGTCTTCACTTAAAAAACACTAACATTTGCCAACATATCTTGATGGTGAAAACCATCTTGATTGTATGATTGATGGTGAGAACCATCTTCATTGTTTGAATCAGAGGCTCCGACCATGATATTAACATTTTCTTCATTCATCAAGCATGAAAACTGCAAATGGTGTTAACATATAATGATACATTTATGCTAGATTAACGTATACAAATAAATGTATGTATTTATGTATTTATTACAAATTGTACATGTGTTAAAATAATTACCCTAACCATTAACACATATTGTTCCCATGCCCTCTTGCTCATGAAAAATTAGGTCATGTCAACCATTGCGACAATTCTTTGCATATGTTCATAGATCTTCAACACTCATGTTGTCAATATCTTCATCTGTATAATACAAAAAATTAGCACGTGAATTCTCACGTGATCTTTGTCGATTTAGACAAACATCAACTCCACCCAATCCACTGTGAACATTGTCAATGATGGCATCCCTTGCTTCTCGACTAATTTGAGAAGTGGAATCCATCTCTGATCGCAAAGTTTCGACACAAAGAGGTCGACTAACCAATGGTGGCTAACAGCAACAAAACTGAAAGTCGGCCACCTAAGGAGAGCTGGCCTCTACGTTCATAGCTCTGTATTAACTCAGTTCACCTCCACGTGGTCTTCTGATTCCCCACACTATAACTCTGCGATAATCCTATGTCTGCCACCTTATGCCTTACAACCTTAATCCCTCCGACTTACATTAATAACTCGAAAATATTTTAAATAAACACTTTAATATATTCCGGGCCCCCACATATACTCGACGGTTCACACTTTTAAATGTTCATACCTTAGATTATCCTTCGTGCTACTTCCAAATGCGATCATCGTTTGATTAGCCTTTCTCCAGATCGACGATGTTCGTCGATATCACATGGCCTCCTCAGTCAAACGTTAACATGCGATGGCACGCGAAAAGGGGGTTTCCGGGGTCCCACCTTATGCAACGTGTCAGCCATTCTATGGAATCGCTCCAATTTATTGAATACCGCTCGTCCCGCAAAGGTGGTGCGATCAAAACTGCTTCCAACCCTTGAACAGTGATTGACCAGGGTTTACGTCGGGTTTACACTATCCCTTCGATTCACTCCAGTTCTAAAACTCATGTTCGAACTTTAGAACAACTATTTCTTTTCAGGCGGGGTTTTCACCTCAGTTGACTCACTGTGCTGTGGAATTTCAACGCTTTGGCCACACAATTCTCGGCCCGTATCGAGGTTACAGTAATCAGCTTGGTTTCTCGCAGGGGTGCACGTCAATAAACACTCAGGGGACTCAACATAGAATACGCCCAATCATGGACAGAGAGAATCTTTCGGAGGTTCAACACAGCAAATTCTTCGTCGAATATCACAAAGCTGGAAGCTCAAATACATCGGACTCAAGCTAATGCACACGCAGAGATAGTATATCTACCATTCCACAAAGATGATAAAAACATCGAATTATATTCAACAAAGAACAAAAATGCTTAACATATACACAATCTTCACTGTGAGAATCTCTCTCCTTCAATGAATCCGGGGGTTACATTTATACATCAACATATGTCTTTTCGGTTCCTCTATGAGGACCGTTTTTGGTAAATCAAAAGCCTAACTATAGTTCATTAGAATTAACTGAAACATGATAGATGGACTGAATCTAACCCATTCGACTTCTACTGACTCTAACTGTTCTAAAATTAACAGACAACTAAGGTATTGACAGCTTGCTGCTACAATTCGAATGATTCTGAACCCTCCTAGCCACAACACGTGGACAAAATTTCCTACATTGCTGGCTAGTGTCTAATGCCCCTGCATCAGACTCTCGAGGGAGATTTTCTTCATGGCTCCTGTCCATGAGCTCTTCCATTGATCTGCCTATCTTCTACAAAATTCCTTCAGTCATCCAAGTGGCATCTTCCTCCGTCTTGTCATTCCATTTGATTAAGTACTAAAAGTACTCTTGTCCTCTAGTTTTACTGAACACTCTTTTGTCCAATATCCTCTCTGGTTGCAATGGTTGTGCTCGAGGTAGCTGCTTTTCCCACTCCATTTGTTCCTTGTCTGCTGGTCCCTCTTCTGCATCATCACCTTCATACTTTTACAAATCTGCAACATTAAAAATGGGAGATATTCCAACATCAGGAGGCAATTGAATCTCATAAGCATTTGCAGAAAACTTTCTAAGTATCTTGCATGGCCCAATATTTTTGAACTTCAGTTTGTTATACTGCTTCTTTGGGAATCTCTCCCTTCTCAAGTGTGCCAAAACCAGATCTCCTACTTCAAAATGGACTTCTTTTTTGCTCAAGTCTGCTCTGCCTTTGTATTTGATGTTGCTGCCTTGTAGCTGTTGTTTCACTTGCTCATGTATGGCTTGGATCTCTGAAGCAAATTCCTCACCATCAGCGCTCCTTAGCTCTGCCTTCCCCAGATTTCTTAACTCTTATATTCCTCTGGGGTGCATTCCATAGACAATATGGAATGGAATCTGCCTTGTGCTTCTGTTTGGTGAGTCATTATATGCATATTCTGCCTGGGGAAAAATATGATCCCACTGCTTGGGATGCTCTCCTGCAAGACTTCTCAACAAATTTCCCAGACTCCTATTCACTACCTCAGTTTGTCCATCAATCTGAGGATGATAAGCTGAGCTGAAACTTAGTTTAGTACCAAGTTTCTTCCACAGTGTCCTCCAAAAGTGACCCACAAATCCGGTGTCTCTATCTGAAACAATGCTCTTGGGCAACCCATGCAATCTAACAACTTCTTTGAAAAACAAGTTAGCAACATGGGTGTCATCACTAGTTTTATAACGTGGAATAAAATGTGCCATTTTGGAGAATCTGTCCACTACAACAAAGACTGCATCATTCCCTCTCTGAGTCTTGGGCAATCCTAGAACAAAATCCATACTCACCATGTCCCAAGGCCTGTCTGGAATAGGCAAGGGAGTATACAATCCTGCATTCTGGCTCCTTCCTTTGGCATATTGACAGATTTTTCAATGTTTCACAAACTTTTCCACTTCTACTCTCATCTTGGGCCAATAATAGAAATGACTCAGTTGCTCATAAGTTTTGTCAGTACCAAAGTGTCCATCAAGTCCACCACTATGCTTCTCCTTGATCAAATTTTCTCTCATGGAACATTTCGGTACACACAGTTGGTTTCTTCTGAATAGTAAGTCCTCCTGCAAGAAATAATCCAACCACTGGCTTCTATTTTTTAGAATAGGGTTACAACATGCCTCAAATGCTTCCTTAAAATCTGAATTTTCTCTATACAATTCCGTGAGAAAATCAAATCCTACAACTTCAAAATTGGTTTCTTGAACAAGCATGTGCCTCCTACTCAAAGCATCAACTACTTTATTTGCTTGGCCACTTATGTGTTTCAAAACAAAGTTTAATCCTTGGAGATACTCAACCCATTTGGCATGCTTATGATTCAACTTGGGCTGTTGTACAATGTACTACAAAGCATGATTATCAGAGTATAATACAAATTCTTTGGACATCAAATATTGCCTCCACTTTTTCAATGCCTGAACAACTGCATAGAATTCCTTCTCATAAGAGGAGTACTTCCTTCTAGTGTCATTCAAATTTTCACTGAAATAGGCTACAGACATATCATCCTGACTCAGCATAGCTCCAATGGCTTCTCCACTGGCATCACACTTCACTTGAAATGGTTTAGTAAAATCAGGCAGAATCAAAACAGGTTTTTCAATTATCTTTTGCTTCAGAAGTTTAAAGTTTCTTTCTGCTTCAGCAGTCCACTTAAATGGTTGTTTGCTCTTTTTTGTTGTCTCAATTATGGGTGCATTAATCTTACTGAATTTTCTTATAAATTTCTTGTAAAAACTGGCAAGTCCATGGAAAATTCTTACCTCAAAAACATTTCTGGGTGAAGGCCACTCCACAATTGCCTTAACCTTTTCTGGGTCCATCTTCAATCCTTCTGCAGAAAAAACAAAGCCCAAATACACCAACTCTTCTTTCATGAATGAGAATTTCCTTAAGTTTATCAGCAGTTTCTCTTGGTGCAACTTCTTCAAGATAGAATTAAGATGCCTTAAATGTTCTTCTTTGGTTTTTCTGAAAACTAATATATCATCCAGATACACTATCACAAATTTACCAATGAATTCTTTCAATACTTCATTCATAAGTCTCATGAAAGTGCTAGGTGCATTTGACAACCTAAAAGGCATTACCATCCATTCATACAGTCCTTCATTCATTTTAAAGGCAGTTTTTCACTCATCACCCTCTCTTATTCTAATCTGATGATATCCACTTTTTAAATCTATCTTTGAAAAATATTTAGCACCACTCAAATAATCCATTAAATCCTCAACTCCGGGCAAAGGGAATTTGTACCTGACTGTTATCTTATTGTTTTCTCTGGAATCAGTACACATCCTCCAGCCTCCATCTTTCTTTGGGCTCAACACTACTAGTACTGCACATGGACTCAAATTTTCTCTGATCAGTCCCTTGTCCACCAATTCCTGTACTTGTCTCCTGATTTCCTCATTTTATGTGGGAGTCATTCTATAGGCTGCCTTATTTGGCAGATTTGAACCAGGGATAAAATCTATCTAATGACCGATATTTCTCACAGGTGGCATCTCATCAGGTAAATCATCCACAACAATGTCACAATAATTGTCTAACATCTCTTGGATTTCTATTGGAAAATCAGAAATCTTTGTAGAAGTAAGAACTACCTTAGGTTTGCAAACTAAAGAAAAACTTACCTCTTCTTCTTCTATCTGCTGCAGATATTCATTCCCGCTCAGCAACAAGGTCTTTGGATCAACCACTCTGCTTGATGGCTCTCCTTCTTCCATGGGTATCAATGTATGATGTACCTCGTCCTTGAAGAACTTGTAAGTGTTATTATTGCCATCATGCACCGCTGCTCTGTCAAACTGCCAAGGTCTACCCAGCAATATGTGACACACATCCATGGGCATCACATCACACAGGACTCTGTCTTTATATTTTCCCATTTGCAGCTCTATCTCACATTGTTCTTTCACAATCAGCTGGTGCCCTTTATGCAGCCAGGACACCCTATAGGGAGTTGGATGCTCCCTTGTCTTCGGTCTCAACTTCTCTATCACCTCAGTGGAAACCAGATTGTCTGTGCTGCCACTATCAATGACTAGCTGGCTGCATTTCCCTTGGACTTTGCATATGCTCCTAAACAAAGTGTTCCTTTGTGCAGGCTCAGTGACCTCTTTGGTTTGCTTCAACAGGACCTTATTAACAACTAAGGACTCTCCCCTCTCTGGTAGAATTTCTTCTTCAATTGTTGCCTCTTCTCCAGCCTAGGAAACAATAGCATTTCTTGGACCAGCACCCACATTCTCTGGGCACTCATAGTGCTTGTGTCCCACTTGCTGACATCTATAGCACCTCAATTCTCTACCTCTGCCTCTGCCTCTGCCTCCTCTTCCTCTATAAGAACCCCTTCTGCCTCTTGCATCACCCTCTGTAGATGTATTCTGAGGTGAGCTACTGTTAGCTCCATCCATGGGTGTAGTAGGCTTTCCTCTACCACCCTGACTTCCCTTTCCATGGAAAGTACCTCTCCCTTTGGCAGACTGCTTCCTCAGGAGTTTCTCCTTTGCTTTCAAGGCCATCTGGTAGGCCTCTTCCACTATCTTAGGAGATAGAAGGCCAATCTCATCTTGGATCTCCAGCTTGAGACCATTCACATATCTGGCAGTCTTCTCTGGTGTGTCTTGGAATTGCCTAGCTCTTATGCTTACTCTGTAGAATTCCTCTGTGTATTCCTTTACTGTCAGCAACCTCTGTCTTAGGTTCTGCATTTGCCTAAACAATGTTAGCTGGTAATCACTAGGAAAAAATTTACCTTTTAACTTAGCCATCATTCTTGTCCAGCTTTTGATAGGTTTCTTGCCAACTCTCCTCCTTTCTGCCTGCACTCCATCCCACCAAAGTGCAGCATGTCCCTTCAGCTTTGTTACTGCAAACTTGACCTTCTTATCCTCGCTCATTTCTTCATAGTCAAAGCACTTGTTCATTTCATTAATCCAATCCACCAGCTCCTCTGGATTCAGTCCTCCTACAAAACTCGACACTTCAATCTTGGGCTTAACTGCAGACCCCATAACAGTTCTGAGGAGCCTCATGTCAGGAGGAATCTCAACAATTTCTCCAGCTTCTTCCATTTCAGGTTCACTGATGTCTTCAGGATCTCTGGGCTGCCTCCGCTCCATGGCATCCATTATGGCCTCGAACCTCTGTAAGGTCTCCAACACTTCTGCATTGGCAACGAGTCTCACTCTGCTAGCACCTCTACCAACTCGGATTGCCATGTTAATTATTTGAAAAAACAACTCAAAAACACGCTCTGATACCACAAATGACATCAACAAAACTGAAATTCGGCCACCTAAGGAGAGCTGGCCTCTACGTTCATAGCTCTGTATTAACTCAATTCACCTCCACATGGTCTTCCGATTCCCCACTCTATAACTCTGCGACAATCCTATGTCTGCCACCTTATGCCTCACAACCTTAATCCCTTCGACTTACATTAATAACCTGACAATATTTAAAATAAACACTTTAATATATTTCGGGCCCACACATATACTCGATGATTCACACTTTTAAACGGTCATACCTTAAATTATCCTTCGTGCTACTTCAAAACGCGATCACCATTCGATTAACCTTTCTCCAGATCGACGGTGTTCGTCGATATCACACAGCCTCGTCAGTCGAATGTTAACGTGCGATGGCACATGAAAAGGCGGTTTCCGGGGTCCCACCTTATGCAACGTGTCAGCCACTCTATGGAATCGCTCCGATTTCTTGAATACTGCTCGTCCTGCAAAGGTGGTGCGATCAAAACCGCTTCCAACCCTTGAACAGTGATTGACCAGGGTTTACGTTGGGTTTACACTATCCCTTCGATTCACTCCAGTTCTTAAACTCAGGTTCAAACTTTAGAACAACTATTTCTTTTCAAGCGGGATTTTCACCTCAGTTGACTCACTGTGCTATGGAATTTCAACGCTTCGGCCACACAATTCTCGGCCTGTATCAAGGTTACAGTAATCAGCTTGGTTTCTCACAGGGGTGCACATCAATAAACACTCGGGGGCCTCAACATAGAATACGCCCAATCATGGACAGAGAGAAGCTTTCAGAGGTTCAACACAACAAATTCTTCATCGAATATCACAAAGCTGGAAGCTCAAATACATCGGACTCAAGCTAATGCACACGCAGAGACAGTATATCTACCATTCCACAAAGATGATCAAAACATCTAATTATATTCAACAAAGAACAAAAATGCTTAACACATACACAATATTCACTGTGAGAATCTCTCTCCTTCAATGAATCTGGGATTACATTTATACATCAACATATGTCTTTATTTTTCTCATCACTTCTACAAAAGTATCAGTGGTTGGCCCAAGGTTTAGGTATATATCTACTAGTTCGCTTAAAGAGAGTGTAGCTATTTCCAAGCTTTGTCGACTCTCAGAAGGGGGAGTCAAAGCCATGAGATCTCTCTTTAATTTTTCATGAAGATGTTGACACCTTTATAAGGTGCATTGTTGCATGTTTGTTTCCCAAGGTATATTGGAAATTTCGGATGGATAAGTCGTGGTTGGTGTACAACCTTCTTCTTGAATGACACATTCTACCCCACGTCTTTTTTGAGCAACATTTTCAGCCTCTTCATCAATACAAAAAATTGTGTATATTAAAAAAACACATGTAAACAAATTTATACAAATTGAATGAAAATAATATTCAAATTGATGGCCACCTTGATATGGTTGGCTAGCATCTTTCCCACCCTGAGACTGTTGCGAACCAGAACGACCCTGCTGAGAACCAAAATTACCACCGATTGGTTGAGAACCAACACGACCATCCGTTGATTGGCCTCCAGGGGAATACATATCACCACCTTCACGCAATTCGCCAACACTTATTGATGAACCTCCAAGGGAATGTGTACCACCACCCACCTCACGAGACGAGAGATAAGCTTCTTTAAAAAACATGAATGTATAATCAATTCAAAAATAAATTCATACATATAAATACATGTACATATTCATTGATTAAATTGCATGAACCATACCACGATTGCATGAACAATGGGCATGCTCCATTGATGGAGTAGACACCCTTGTCCTCCTACCTCCTAAAAAATAAAAAATAAAACTTATTAACAACTAATTTAACTCACAAAATTGATAAAAAATCAATTCCCTATGTAGACACATGTATGTATATGTATGGAGATTTAAGATTATATTTAAATACCATGAACATCCCTCGATCCCTGATCCCCCTCTCTCATAGAGATATGGGATTATGTTGATCTTCATCGTTCATCCTCCATGATATATATATCTACAGTGGACATTTACAATTATTTTTTAAAATTACTATTTAAAATAAATTCAAAATAAATTTCAAAAAATTAATGTAATTTAGTGTACAAAAATGATGTAAAACACAAATTTCAAAGCACTAATTGATGTGTGAAACTCAATTTAAGAATTTTTTTTATAAAAATACATTAAGTTCACCAAATTGGGCTTTACATGGTGGGAGCACCCTTGGTATATAATTGAAAACATGGTGGGAGCACACTTGGTATAAAATTGAAAAAAAAAATGCATGGTCATTAAAAAAATAAGCGCGAAACTCCATTTAAAAAAAAATTGTTGAAGTCCTCACATTTTAATTTTATAAAAATGTCAAGTTCACCACTTGTTGCAAATGTGAAGTTCACGTTGCGCTTTACATGGTGCGGTGGGAGAACACTTGGTATATAATTGAAAAAAACACATGGTCATTAAAAAAGACACATTTATAAGTAAAAAACACACACATATCCAAGATATGTTACAATGTCCATCAATAAATTTTGAAGGAGAGTGTCTCAAAACTAATTCATCTTTGAGAGATGAATCTTGAATTTTTGAAGAAGTGCATCTCAAAACTAATTCATCTTTGAGATATGAATCTTGCATTGGCGTTGCCCCGTATAATTATAATGCATCTATTAGTTCATATTTCATATATGAATCCTGAATTAGAATTTCTCCACGAAATAGATCAACAGACATATTATTAACATTTTTACAGTGTCTTATACTAAAAAATTGAAATTGGCTAACAATATTTTTTGCTTTTCCATGCAGTTGTTTTAGCCTCTCCTTCTTAACTTGGTACAAGCCTTTCATCCTGTTGCACACAAGTTTGGAATTTTTGAAAAATAAAATTCCATTTGATCCATACTCCCTTAAAGTGGTACTGGTTTATAAATACTTAAATGAAGAATTTCTATTTCTATTCCAGATATTGACTGTAGGCGCATTTACTAGATATGTCACCTTTGAGAAAAGATGAGATCCAGAGGCTACCCGGCCCTTTACAGACTCTGTATTTAGAACTTGTAGAATTTAACACTCAGCAAACATACTAAAATCCTATGGAAGTTCAACCACTTTAGGTTCAATTTTTAGACCTTCAAGTTTGCCTCGGAGAAATGGCATGTTCATGGTTTTCCTTAAAGTTTTCCTTAAGTTTATGGGAGAAATCACATCTAGAAATGACATGCCTTAAATTTTTCCTTGCGTAGAGTTTAAGAGAGAAATGACATGTACATGGTTTTCCTTATAATATATGGGAGAAATGACATTGCCTTATAGTTTATGGGAGAAATGACATAAAATGACATAGAAATAACATAGAAATGAGACATGTCTTAAAGTTTTTCTAAACGTTTATGGGGGAAATGAAACGTGTATGGGAGAAATGACACATGTACACTATTTTCCATAAAGTGGTAGTGGTTTATGGATATTGAAATGAAGAACTTATATTTAGATCTATTCCAGAGATTCATTGTCAAGGGATTGACTGTAGGGGCATTTAATGGATATGTCACATTTGATAAAAGATGAGATCGAGAGGCTACCTGGCCCTTTACAGACTCTGCCTTTAGAACTTGTAGAATTTAACACTCAACAGACAGACTAAAATACTATGGAAGTTCAAAATCCTATGAGAGTTCAGCCACTTTAGGTTCAATTTTTAGGCCTTAAAGTTTTCCTTGAATTAATGAGAGAAAGCCTTTAGTTTGTGGGAGAAATGACATTTACATGGTTTTCAAAATTATTTTATGCACTTAATAAAACAACTAGTGGCAGTGGTTGATGAAGTTATGTAAAAAGTCACACCTTTATGAGTTTGTGGGAGAAATGACAAATTGCCTTATAGTTTATGGGAGAAATGAAATAGAAATGACACATGCCTTAAATTTTGCCTAAAAGTTTATGGGAAAAGGGAGAAATGACACATGTACAAGGTTTGCCTTAAAATGGTAGTGGTTTATGGATATTAAAATGAAGAACTTCTATTTCTGTTCCAGAGATTGACTATAGGGGCATTTCCTAGATATGTCACATTTGAGAAAAGGTGAGATCCAGAGGCTACCTGGCCCTTTACAGACTCTGCCTTTAGAACTTGTAGAAGTTAAAACTCAACATACAAACTAAGATGCTATGGAAGTTCAAAATCCTATGAGAGTTCAGCCACTTTAGGTTCAATTTTTAGGCATTAAATTTTGCCTTGAATTAATCAAAGAAAGCCTTTAGTTTGTGGGAGAAATGACATTTACATGGTTTGCAAAATTATTTTATGCACTTACTAAACCATCTAGTGGTAGTGGTTGATGAAGTTATGTAAAAAGTCACATCTTTATGAGTTTGTGGGAGAAATGAAAAATTGCCTTATAGTTTATGGGAGAAATGAAATAGAAATGACACATGCCTTAAAGTTTGCCTAAAAGTTTATGGGAGAAGGGAGAAATGACACATGTACAAGGTTTGCCTTAAAGTGGTAGTGTTTTATGGATATTAAAATGAAGAACTTCTATTTTTGTTCTAGAGGTTGACTGTAGGGGCATTTATAGGATATGTCACCTTTGAGAAAATATGAGATCTAGAGGCTATCTGGCCCTTTACAGAATCTGTCTTTAGAACTTGTAGAAGTTAACACTCAACAGAAAAACTAAAATCCTATGAGAGTTTAGCCACTTTAGGTTTAGTTTTTAGGCCTTAAAGTTTGCCTTGAATTAATGGGAGAAATCCTTTAGTTTGTGGGAGAAATGGCATGTGCATGGTTTGCCTTAAATTTTTCCTTAAAGTTTATGGGAGAAATCACATCTAGAAATTACATGCCTTAAATTTTTCCCAAGTGCCTAGAGTTTAAGATATAAATGACATAGAAAGAGAAATCACATCTAGAAATGACATTACACATGCCTTAAAGTTTATGGGAGAAATGACACGTGTATAGGAGAAATGACACGTGTATAGGAGAAATGACACATGTACATGGTTTTCCTTAAAGTGGAAATGGTTTGAACTTACTCAAACGTTTTTCTTAAGGTGGTATCGGTTTTCACTTACTTAAACAACTAGTGGTAGTGGTTGATTAAGTTATGTCGAAAGTCACACCTTGATGGGTTTGTGGGAGAAATGACATGTACATGGTTTGCAAAATTATTTTATGCACTTAACCAAACAACTAGTGGTATTGGTTGATGAATTTATGTCAAAAGTAACACCTTGATGAGGTGTGGAGAAATGAAATGTACATGGTTTTCCTTAAAGTTTAGTTTTCCTTGAAGTTTATGGGAGGAATCACATCTAGAAACCTTTACTTTGACATCTATAAATAGGCTAAGAACATTAAAAATGAATTTTCAACTTGCATTAGTTATGTCCTGAATAAGAAGGATGATTTAGCACATAATGGATTGTTTAATAATTTATAATAATGTAATTTTTGGCTTGTACTATCATTCATCCTTCATATGTACAAGAATTTTACAACTTGAACATCAACCTACACTATCATAATATCATTGTACATAATCTAGATTATTAATATCCATTACATCATAAAACACTCCACTTTTAACATTTTACAAGATTAGAAGCATCATGGAAGGTGTAAATTTAGGTACATTAATGAAATAAATTGGGTTGATTTAAATATTACAAGAATTCTAAGTTGCTAAATTCTCTGTTTGAATTTATTTGCAGTGTTTAATTCTGTTAATTTTGTGTGAATTTCTATTCATTATGTTGATGAATTCAATGTGAATTTCTTTTCATTCTGTTGCTAAATTCTGCGTGAATTTATGTTCATTCTTTTACTGAATTTTGTGTGAATTTATGTTCATTTTGTTGCTGAATTATGTGGGAGTTTCTTTGAGGTGCTTTTCTCTTCTGTTTTATAGTTTGCTGAATACTAAGAATACTTGGGTAGATAAGAAAAGAAAACATATATTATTTCTAAGACTAATAAGTATTTATTCATATCCTATAATGACATCTACATGCTGAGCAAGACTTGTCATGTTCCAAATAACTACTTTCAAATTACAAGAATGGAGACTGACAACAAGTATATTTTATTTCTCTTTAAAATTACACGAATGGAGACTATTCTCTAGAGCTCTTAGAAGCGACTGGGAGGTACCAAAGGGACCCTAACAGTGATAAAAATTCAAAGAATGAATGCATATTGGGTATTTATAATGAAATATCTTCCCTGTACATTGAAAAGGAATACACATACATAACCAGACAACCAGAAGTAAAGAGATGCATGCAGACAGATCAAAGACCACGATGTAGTACTAACACATAATTATATGGCTGAGAGGTATCGAAGGGACCCTAACAGTGATAAAAATTCAAATAATGAATGCATATAAGGTATTGATCATGAAATATCTTCCCTATACATCGAAAGGAATGCACATACATAAATAGAGAAACAGAAGTAAAGAGATGTGTGCAGATACATCAAAGACCTCGATGTAGTACTAACACATACTTATACGGCCAAGAGGTACCGAAGGGGCCCTAACAGTGATAACAATTCAAAGAATGAATGCATATCAGGTATTGATTGTGAAATATCTTCCTTGTACATCAAAAGGAATACACATACATAACCAGAAAACTAGAAGTAAAGAGATGTGTGAAGACAAATCAGAGACCTCGATGTAGTACTAACACATAATTATATAGATACTGAGACTCCCTAGTTGAAGGAGGATGAGCATTGAGTGATCCAATACTACAACAAAACTATTTATATTGTAGAAAAATCTTCTCAAGTCCTGGAATTGATTGTCCCTTTTTCCTTCCCATGAGATCTTAGAAGCTAAACTCAAAATGTGTGGTACATGTTTTGTGATTTCCAGTTTACTATCAACTAAAAGTAGCTTTTCTATGTGCATTGATGAAAAACGTTGCACATACTAGATATATAAGTTCTAGAATGCAATTAACTCAAATAAAATGTGTTTAGGAAATACATTGCACAAAATACCTGAATTAATTTAAGTATCATAATTGAGATGTACATAGAAATATTTGTAATGTAATTATAAATAAATAAATATGTACAGTACTTGTGTGGAGGGAAAACACATAGTATAAGAGACTAAGGATATTTGTACAAGAGGTTTTTTCCTGAATTATAAAAGAATAGATTTGTGTAAGAAAACATAAATCTAATTATACTTTGAACTGAGTTAAGAAAGTCAAAGTAGTGATTCTAAAAAGCCTGAAATTTTAGGATGTAAATATATATAAGAATCAAAGGCAAATGGAATGAAATAAACGAAAGTATATACCTTTGTTATCAAATCTGGAGTTGGATATAAATTATCGATTTCTGCAACATAAGCTTGAAAAGAAATAAATTATAGATCTTTGTTATAGTTTCCAAGAGTGACATGAAGGATTGAAACAAGGGAAACAAAAAATCAATGAAAAAAATACAGAAATTAAAAATCCCAAAATCAGAAATACATAAGATCGAAATTGAAATCGAATTTCATTAATAATGAGGTAAATTAAGTCTTCTCTGGTATTATTATTAGAAGTCAAAATTTCATACAGAATATCATAATTTCCATTAACGTTCAGTACGAGGGTATTGGATTGAGAAATAGAAATTTGTACAAATTACAATGATTCTAGGGAACCACAAATTTTATGTCGAGAGACAAGAATTTGTTTCTATTCGCCTCATTGAAAATTAGTTAAACTGCACAATTCTAATCAAAAGAGGAAATAAGTAATGAAATTCCCAATTTGCATACGAGGAAGACCATTGGGGAATTAAAATTGCAAATATGAAACTGATTGACTCTGGTAAAAAACATAGATACAAAACTCAAAAGTCAATTCGATGAAACCACCTGACCATTAAACAAAACTTTCGACGACCATTAAGGTGAGCTAAAATCGATGGGAGTAAAAACATTATAACCCATTTCCTTTCAAACCAAATCGAAATGGTTGGAATAGTGTACCGAGGAGGAATTAACCATTTATATAGAAGAGTACATAACGTAAATAATTATTAAACTCTGAATTACAAATAAAATAAATTTCAACAAATTGAATCTGAGAGAAATGTGGAATTTCACTAAGAATTTCACCTAGAAATTGATACCAAAGAAATTATCAATCAAAGCTAAAACGAACTGATAAATTCGGAATTTAGTGAACAGATTAGGGAAAATCTAGTTGACGAAAACATATATCAAAGTGATCCAACTCTTCGTTCTTCTGAGGAGAAGAAACTAGTGGGTTTGGATGAATGAGTTCAGTGAAGAATATACCATGCAAATAGAAATGGTGGGTGAGAAAAATTGAAGACATATCTGTAGAGTAAAAGATGAACAATTACTTTTGTTGTTGGAAGGTGAGTTCGTAAGTATGAAATATGTATATTGTAGAAAAATCTTCTCAAGTCCTAGAATCGATTGTCCCTTTTTCCTTCCTATGTGGTTTTCCCTTTATTTTGTATATTTTCCATATCTACCAAGGTGAAAAGTGTTTTGGGCCATCACAGTTTTTAATTTTATGCTCTACATTGGAGTTACAGTAGTTGGTCATGGCCATGGTTTAGAATTTAGTAAGATCATCATATTTAAATTTTAATGACTAATTTTATTTTTTTAACTTGCTAAAAATAGAGGTTATGATGATGCATACTTGGAAATTCGCAGACGACAAGAGGACGAAGCCTCACTGAGAAGAAGAGGTGGGATATCACTGGAGACATCATGGAGGACGCATATCAAATTCCCTGTGAACAAAAAATATTAAAAAAAAATCACAAAAAAATAGAGCAACACCTCACCTCGTCGCTGCGGCGCAACATCAAGCCCCTGCAAACAGATTTCGCGAGACAGCCAGACATGAGACAGAAAATAGACAAAGGTAATAAGCTCATCATGGAGGACGCAGATCAAATTCCCTGTGAACAAAAAAAATTAAAATTAAAATCAAACAAAAAAAAATCAACAAAAAAAAATTACAAAAAAAACAGAGCAACACCTCACCTCGTCGCCGTGGCGCAACCCCAAGCCCTTGCAAACAAATTACGTGAGATAGAAACATGTGAGACAAAAAACATACAAGGGTAATAAGCCTAAAACCTATTAATGTTTGTGGGCTGGTATATTTATAAGAACAAGTTCGGCTGAGCTATTTTAAAAGTTCGGCCAGGCTAATAGTTCGGACAGACTATTAGTTCGGCCGAACTTTGGTTGTCAGTTTTCCCATATCCGGCCAAAAATATGTTTTCCCATGTCGTCAATACGCCATCAATGTAAATGACATAATTAGTTCGGCCGAACTCTAAAATAGTTCACAAAAGTGTAACCCACCTTCGCATTTTTACCCTCATGCCTTTTGGCCTTACCAGTGCACCTTCTACATTTCAAGGGTTGATGAATTCCATTTTCAAACCCTTCCTTAGAAAAATTGTGTTAGTATTTTTTGATGATATACTAATCTACAACAGGTCTTGGAAGGATCATGTTGATAGGGTGCTCAAACCACTGGAGGAGAAACAATTATATGCAAAAACATCCAAATTTTTCTCCAGAGTACAAGAGGTGGAATATCTGGGTCATACTGTATCTTAGGAGAGTGTTAAGGTAAACCCTAACAAAATTAAATCCATTAAGGAATGGAAAGTCCCCACAACCATAAAGCAGTTGCTAATATTTCTCAGGTTAACGGGGTATTATCGCAAGTTTGTTAATAATTATGGGATAATAGCAGCACCTCTAACAACATTATTGAGGAAATATGCATTTTCATGGACTCCTAAAGCAAATAAGCCCTTTTAACATATTAAAGAGGCAATGTGCCTAGTACCAGTCTTAGCTACGCCAGAATTCATAAAAACCTTTATTGTGGAATGTGATGCCTCACGAAATGGAATTGGTGTTGTTTTAATGAAAGAAGAAAGACCCATTTCTTTTGAAATTCGTCCAATCATGGGAAAGTATTTACAGAAAGATATTTATGAGAAGGAAATGTTGGGAATACTACATGAACTAAATAAATGGTGACCTTACCTAATGGGAAGACACTTCAAGGTAAAATTGATCATGATAGTCTTAAATAATTTTTGGAACAAATATTGTCTTCAAAAGAGCAGAAAAAATGGGTCACAAAGATGTTGGGTTATGACTTTGAAATCATCTACAAAAAAGGGAAGCTAAATGTTGTTGCAGATTCACTCTCAAGAAAGGATGAACAGGTGGAAGCATTAATTTGTGCCATTTCCATTATCCAACTAGATTGGATAACCGGAGAAAGGGATGAATGGAAGAATGACGAATAAGTGTGGAAATTCATTCAAAATTTGCAGCAAGATCCTAGTACATATGATAGATTTAGTTGAAAAAAATGATTCCTTATGGCACAAAGATTGTTTATATATTTGTAAGAATTCCCAACTAAAACAAAAGATTCTTTTGGAATTTCACACCTCTCCCTTAGGAGGAAACTCAGGATTTTTAAAAACTTACCACAGGGTGAGGAAATATTTTTTTGGCAATGGCCTTAAATATGATGTTCAAAATGTTGTGGCCGAATGTTTGGTTTGCCAGAAAAATAAAGTTGAGACAATTAAGACCCCATTTCTTCTACAACCTTTATCCATTCGAACTAAACTTTGGGAGGAGGTTTCAATGGATTTTATCACAGGTTTTCCTAAGTCTGAAGGAAAGAGTGTCATCATGGTGATAGTTGATAGATTTACCAAGTATGCACACATTTGTGCATTATCTCATCCATTTAAATCAAATACATTTGCTACTTCATTTATGGAAACAATTCAAAAGCTACACGGAAACCCAAAAATTATTGTAAGCGACTGAGATCCCATTTTTGCTAGAAATTTTTGGACAAAATTACTTTCTTGCTTGGGTACTTAACTAGCTCATAGCTCATATTATCATCCTCAATCCGATGGGCAAATTGAGATAGTGAACAAATGCTTGGAAGGATATCTTCATTGTTTTGTATCTGATAAATAAACACAATGGGTAAAGTGGTTAGCTCTCGTTGAAGAGTGGTATAACACTTCCTTCCATACTGTAGCAAAAATGACCCCATTTATGGCATTTTATGGATATCATCCATCGTCCATCTCATCATATTTAAGAGAGAATTCTAAGGTTCAAGCAGTGGAAGAGCACATCAAGAATCAACAACAAGTTCTCCAACTCTTAAAGGATAAATTAAATTTGGCACAAAATCGAATAAAACAATAGGCAGATCAACATCGCAGTGAGAGAAGTTTTGATAGGAGTCTGGGTATTTTTACGGCTACAACCATACAAAAAAATGTCCCTAAATCAAGCTAATAAATTATCGCCAAAGTACTATGGTCCTTACGAGGTGTTGCAAACGATTTGTACTATGGCATACAAATTGGATATTCCTGCTTTGTCTCGAGTGCACCTAGTTTTCCATGTTTCATGCTTAAACAAGGTTATAGGTGACAAACTTGCAGTTGAAACAATATTGCCAAAACTTGATAAGGAAGGAAAAATCATATTGGAACTTGAAGCGGTCATGGAAACAAGAACTCAACAGCTACGAAATCGATCAATTTTAGAGTATCTCATTAAGTGGAAGAAATTACCCACTGAAGATTCCACATGGGAGGATGAGAATTTTATACAGAAGCATCGAGAGCTATTCAAGTGTTGAGGAAAACACTTTTTTGAAGGAGAGGGGCATGTTAGGTCCCTATATTACTAGTGTAGTCCCTTATTTTTGTTAGTGTAGCCACCTTATTGTTATTTTTTTACCCATGTAACACCCATATTATTATTATTGTGCCCCATAAAAACCCATTATTGTCATTGTTGTGCCCTTACATTATTATTGTTAGGTCGGCTAGGATTATATTGTGACCCCATGGACTCCTATTTATAGAAAGGAGGTTTTGTCATTTGTATATCCAATAATTGTTCATTTATGTAATGTAAATGAGGTTTCCCCCTCGAAGTGGATGATTTTTAAGTCGTTGATCTCTCTCTTCTTCTATTTTGTGAGTTGGTTTCATAACAGTCATTTAGCCTCACATTTGCACCACTATTTTTAAATGATTTGAGAGATCTTTATTTTTCAAATAGTGGTGAAAAAGTGATGATAATGTGGGGATACGAAATTGGTGCTATGTTTTCTGGTGCACAAGTGGAGTTAGTAAAAAATGTTAAGTTTGGTGTTAAATTCGTATGTGGAATTACATGGCGTATGGTGGAAACCACCAAAAAAACAATCTAATGTGGATCAAGATATTGTGACGCAAAGCACCAAAACCAATTTTACAAAAAATAAAAATTCATCATAAATATATCAAAATTATTATTATAATAATAAATTTTATATGGTGCAAAGCACCATAACATAAAAAATGATGCAAAAAAACATTTATTATTATTATAATAAAATTGTATATGGTGCAAAGCACAATACAATATGAAATGGTGCAAAAACAATGCCTCCTTTATTTAGAAAGGTTATATCACTACTACAGAAGGGGGGTTTTAAGACAATATTTAAGGCAAATTTTGAGTAAATTGTATTAACTTGAAACAAACAAAAGACTTGTAAATTGTCTTAAATATTGTCTTTAAGCGGGTGCCTCAAATTATTATCTTAAAAAATTGTATTTATAAAGACAATATAAAATACATGTATTATTATTTGTTGAGAGACAATTCATTTTGTCTTAACTTGAGACAAAAAAACACTTGTGAATTGTCTTAAATATTGTCTTTAAGAGATTGTCTCAAATTATCGTCTTAAAAATTTGTCTTTATAAAGAAAATATAGAATACATGTATTATTGTCTCTTAAGAGAAAAATAATTTAAGAGACAATAACTACGGTTAAAGACATATTGTCTCTATAGAGACAATATGTCTTTAATCACAGTTATTGTCTCTTTAGAGACAATAAAAAATTATCTTTAGAAAAAAAATATAAAATGTGAATCTTTTTGTTTCTTCAATGACTAAATCATGTTAGGGCATGATGGAATCGAACCACCAAATTCCTTCTTGAGTGGAAGGTGCTCTTCCATTGAGCTATCACCCTTTATAGAAATGTGTTATCTCGATAAGAACAAATAAAAATCAAACAAAAGGAATGCCATAATGTGTTATCTCAATAATGTATCTCAAATAAAAAAGTACCTCCCGTCAATATGGCAATGCCATCCAAGTATTGGTTTTTCCTCTCTCCAAATCTATGAGCTTCAAAGCACCAAACTTCAATGATCAAATTGGGATACCTCCCATGGATGTAATATTCTAATACTATGATTATGTCTCTTGCATTCGTGATCTTATCAAACAATAGAATCTATAATTTACAATATATAATGATTCAATTCCAGTCCTTGATAAGTAGAATGAAAAAGAAAACATGAAAAAATAGATATTTAGCATAAACTATGCTTAGAAATGTTCATCTTTATTTCTAATAATTAAATCAACATTCCCAATTTAATAAAAAAAACCCAAAAAAAAATTGGGACACAAAATATACAGCTTCATACAAAACAACACAACCCAAAATCAACCTTGAGGGTGTATGATATGCATACAAGTAAGATGGAAGTGAATAGGAAATAATTTCATAATTTCATGAGAGGAAGGATTAAGAACCAAACATAATTTCTTGGAACCTTGATATAACAGGGTTTATACCTAACTGGAACCTTGCAAAACATCAAAGTTCCACCTACATTTATGCCATGTTTCAGCAAACATCAAAGCCCCACCTACATTTATTCCAAGTGTGTATGGTGATGAAAGATCAAGGGTTTTATTTAAACAAAGAGTGTGATTTTCAATTATTCTCTCTCACATTATGAGGAAAACAAATGAATAACAACATAACAAAGAAACAAGAAGAAAATTCTTTTGCATCAATTACCTTGCAATTCCTATACTCCACAAACATCTTCTCACTGTCTGTCACATCTTTTCAATGTCTGTCACAAAGTGTGGAAAAATATAACCAAGATCAAATTGCATTCCCTCCAAATTAATAATATTACAACAAAGAAAAAAGAAGAAACTTATTTTTCATAAATTACCTTGCAAATATTATACTCCACAAACATCTTCTCATTGCCTGTCACAAAGTGTAGAGAAATATAACCACGATCAAACTGCATTCCCTCCATAACATACGAATTATTTTATTCACTTTTTCCCTCTTCAAGTGTCACAACACCTTTCCTTCCAGCTTTGCACATAACCTCTACTATAATTTTTCCTATTTCATAGTTATTCGCAGCACTCACTGAAGAAACATCTACTAATTCATTGTCTTCAACCTAGAAAATAATACAAATTACAAAGTGGCAACATGTTTAACCATTCACACATAACAAAAATTCCAAAAATACAATGTTTCACAAGAAACTCCTCAAAATGCTACCTTGGAGTAAATTCCAAAAATACAAATGTTTCACAAGGAACTCCTAAACATGCTACCCTGGAGTAAGGATTAAATGAGAATGTTGCATTAACTATTTCCATAATAAAAGTGCACCTCAACCATAAGACGAAACAACTACAACTATTAAATATGTAACAAGACCACACAACCAAATGTATTCCTCAAGACAAATACTGTATGAAAAACAAAAAAAAAATTGCAACCAAAAATACCTTAGGAAACTAATTCATTCAATTAGTTACAACACCAAACCATCAGAAAAATAGAAAACCATCCTGCTCAAAATATGAGGATTTACCTCCTTTGACAAACTTTTGAGTTCCAAAAGAAAGGCCTTTTTTGTCATGTCAATTCCCCTAGTAAGTTGAATGGGATTTGCACCTTCTGCAACAACTTAAACAAAAAGGTTTCATTTCAAATTTTGATTCAAAAATTTAAGATACAATCTTATTCTATTGGGTCCTTCCTAATAAGCTTATAAAAATTGACAAAAGGATCAAAATTTTCAAATACTTGATGAAATTTTTTCATTCAAATACCATCTTAAACTCATTAAATCCCAAAACAAAACTAAAAAAACAAACACCATAAAACCCTACAAAAATGAATCGATCTTAAACCAATACTATTGGAAAAAAATTACCTTTACACCTTCAGTTATTAAACCATGTGCAAGCACAACAGATGTGGTAGTTCCATACCTAGATAAATTATTTGTCTTTGTTATAGCTTGTCTTGTCAAATTGGCCCCAATATTTTCAACTGGGTCCTCTAACTCAACCTGTCAAAAGGACGAAACCATGGGAATGAAATACATTTCATTAGGTTGTCCATTACAATAGAACTTGAATTAGAAACAACTCTTTGTTTTAAGTTGTTAAAATATTTATTCATTACTCTCATGTGACTAGTCCACAGACCAAGTAGACCGCTTAGTAAAAAAAATATTGTCTTTGACCTTTCAATTTGCAAATTTTTCCTACTAGATCTAAGACATTTAGGAACGGGAACTAATATAACATTAAAAATAAAACCAGAACACACATCTACAAATTACCTACTTAGCTACTGTCATGCCATTTTTTACTATTTTCGGAGAACCATACTCCCTCTCCAAAACAACGCTTATGCTCTTTGGTCCAATGGTGACTCCAACAATATCAAAAAATTTGTTCGCACCTGCATGCAAGACAATTAGAATGGGTTTTCAATAAGAGTGCAACTGAATGTAGGATTATATGCCAAAACAACCCTCCACGAAAAATTAAAACCACACATTAACATCAAATATAAGTGGACAAGGAAAGATCATCCACAGTGAATTTTTATGTGCAGGTGACCTTCCTTTAAACATGAATTTTTCTTTGGCCTGCAATTTTTTTATCGTTGAGCCATCCCAGTTGAAGTACAACTCCTTTTCCATGGCTCCTGTATTAACTACTTTCTCTTTGGTGTGTAGTCTCATAGTCCATCTTTGACTTAAGCGATTAAAAGAAATGGGTGAAAAAAATGAAAGAGAAGACAATTGTCTGCCATAATTATTAAACACTGCACAAAATTTCCTCTCCTTTCAAATGTTTCCCAAAGAGGCAGACATGGAAATTGCTGTCACGTTTCCCTAAAGAAGAGGCCATCTTATCATATCCTAAAAAATTACAATATTTTCATATTATTATCTATGTTTGAAAAACATGAATTCCATTGCATAAAATCACTTATAAGTGTTAAAAGGAAAACTAAACAGCTATCAAGACTTTAGGAAACTTATGGAGCATCAAGAAAGAAACAACCAAATATAAATCCAACCACAATCCTCATTTTAATGAGACACAAATATATATACTAATACTAGTACAAAACAACATTAAGCTAATACAAAGAAACCCCATCTATATTAATACCAACACAAAACAACATTAATCTAATACAAAGAAACCCCATCTATATTAATACTAGCACAAAACAATCTAAGCTAGTTTCGATTGCTGGCCTCCACATTGCACTTTTTTAATTTGAACTTTTTACCTCTATGTCATGTGCTAGGGTAATTTTTCCCTAGTTTTCAACAAAATTTATCCTTTTGTACAACAATTTAACATAATAAATCCAACGATTCACCCCTACCATTGATACTACTGTACAATATTATGATAATTCAGTCTATAATTTTTTGATAAATAACCTTTATTTTTCTATTACAGTGGTCAAAGTTTAGCTCAAAATTGCTAATCTGTCTTCAGTGATTACATTGAACAAAGGTATATAGAATAATAAAAAACAATACAATAGTATTTGACAATACACTACTCAATATCATAAACCCAGATTCACAACATGAAATTCAATTCAAACAACTTGAGTTCTTCACTGATGAGAAATATGAACCACAAGTTAAATCAAAATTCCACAATATCAGTTACTCTAACCAGGAGTCACAACTTAAATGAGTTATGTTTCCTACACTTCCTAGGTATTACATTGTCTAAGAAGTCATTTCTGAACCCATTACAGAGTTGGATTCACCACAATATGCCTCCTTCTACCAGACTATATCCTTCTATTGGAGGATCTGAATTACTGGCAGTCACGAATTACATGAAATTCCTTATATGACCTGTATAGGAGTTATTCTCCATAGATTGAATGGAATACAAACTCAGTATTTTCCTTTGGATCCAAAGACAAGAATAAAATTCCCGCAACTTGGAAACCCTCCTTGATGCTCAACCCGAATAGGTACTACTTCAGGAAACTTTGATTCGAACTGTATTTAGGCTTTGGAACCCTTTGATGAGTGCTAAGTCACTACTCTACTGCATTATAAACCTCCAACTAACCATCCAATTTGGGTATAGCTTGGTGATATAATACCAAGGCTCATTCTATGACATGTAACACCAAAGGGACAGGAAAGGACCTCGCTTGTTAGGACAAGAACTAGTCGAGTAAATTCAATGCCTTCTAGAGATATTTCTTGTGCCATAAGAAGAGAAAATCCAAAATGTTTGTTGGATTCTCAAATGTCCTTCATGTTCGAGATATCCCTAGCCTATTTTTGCAAACCTTCTTCAGGAGATTCCTACCCCCAGACAGAACCTCGCTCTTCCTTAGAGTACAGGAGCACAAAAAATATCATTATGTATTTCCATACTTCGTCCCACAAGAACGCCTCACATACCATGAAAAATACCTCACTAATCCAGATGGGAACCTATTCAAAACCAAAACCATGGAATTTTGTTTCCCAACTAGAAAACCTTTGTCCCAAAAATTAGAAAGATTATCTTAGAATTTTGTTCCTCCTTCAAGGTAATTCCAATGTTAAGCAACAGAGAGAGAGAATGGGAGTGTTGTAGAATGTAACTAGATTTTGTCTTCATAATTACCTTCATTCTTATGACTGTATATTTTTGTAAAAAAAAGAAAAAAATTATTGTTTTAAGCATGGGTTTCATGCTCAAGTTGATTTGTCTTCTAGGTCAGTCATTTTCTTCATGCTTTTAGGGCTTGTCAAGACAAAAGAATATTTTTCATAAGTGTAGAATTCAAGTCCCATTTGGTTCTTTGATAAGAAAGTGAAAAATGAATTTTGATTTGAGGAAAAATGTTAATTTTAGTCCCTACAAGACCAAGTCAGCATTGTTTGGGGTAATTCAACCTCCTAATATGTATATATATAAGAGCATCTTGAGATCAATTGGAATATACATCAACCAAGTTTGATATCTTGAGAAAGGAGGAGGAGAATAAGAGAAAAAGAAAAGAAAATAAGTCAAAGTCAAGGAGAGAGAAAGCAAGCTCAAAGGAGAAGGAAATTTTCATTAAAAACTCCCACATGTGTGAAATTTCAGAGTTGCAGGAGGGCCAAAAATTTCAGGTCTACTGCAAGAGGCTAAAATTCTGTTGCATGGGCCAAAATCTGAAATATTTTGACCCCTATTGGAGGGAATTAACCATTGTTTACTTGTGGAGACTTTGAATTTGACTTGTTGGAAGGATTTCTTTGTGCGCATGTATCCTTGACAAAGGAATTGATATTCTATGAATTATTTATGGATAAAAATTTAGGATGATGGAATTTTGGGTGTTCATGAGTTCCACAATAAATATGATAAAAAATCATAATATACTACAAATAAAGTCTATAAATAATTTCAATGGAAATATAGTTTAGCATTCCTACTGAAGAGTGTTATGTAATACAAAAAAAGATACAATAAGATGAGTTGAGGTAGTAGTTTACAATAAGAGAAATTTACATAAAAAATGCAATTTAAATATAAGAGAACTGTACATAGAAATAGAAACATTAGGCTTCCCACATTTATAGTTTATGTTCTGATGATGAATTTACTCCTCTGAAGGGAAACTTATGCCCAAAATTTGGACTGATCCATGTTGTTCATTCCAGGGATAAATCTATCCTCCCCCTTCCTATTGGTAACAAGGGTTCCAGTAACATATCTCCATGCTGGACAATGGGCAAGAAAAGTGATGTGGATAGAGAGGAGTAGCCAACAAATAAAGAGAAATGTTGATTTCACCAAGGTGAATTAAGAAGTGAAGAAAAAACGAATTCCAAAGTCATTTATTTTGAACCTTATTATGATGTGGGTGATGAGATTCATGGTAAAAATATTAATACGAGGATTGATGATGACTATTGAAAACATGTCCTGAGATCCCTTGTCCTGGATGACACAATATGCAGAGGGAGCTGATTGTAGCATAAGTAAACGGTCCATTGACCAAGAGTTTATAAATATTGGTGATGTGAAATATTTTTTCTAGAATCAGAAAGACATAGAGACACATGTTTTTTATTTCAAATATGAGCATAAAAGTACAGCTGCAATGGATATCAAGAATATAAAGTGGTTGCTATGGAAAGAGAACACCCAGATGGCACAATCAACAAGGATGTGGAACAAGCTTGCAAATTGGAAGATTGGTGATTGTTTTAGGCCCAAAATAGAAAATGGTTATGTTGAAATCAATGATGGGTTTGATAATAAAATCGTTGGTTTCTTGGAATATGAATTTGGACAATTTTTAAATGTCCAAATAGAAGTTCCTTCTCTGTTTCCCCTAGGATTTAAAATTTTGTAAAGATAAAAATGGGGCATCCCTTTCAAGAATAAAGGTAATGCAAATGGGGCATCCCTTTCAAGAAAAAAGGAAATACAAATGGGGCAACCCCATGCCACAAGGGTGATTAAGGTACACAACAAATATGTGTCTTTGAATTCTTTGAGAACATAGATGTTTCACTATTCAATTATCTAGTGACAACCAACTCAGAATTCTCTCACAGAAACAAAATTGAAAATGACAAAGAGAATGAACATCGAGGTCTAAAGTAGAACCCTTTGTTTTTAAAGGCATTACAAAGTTGTTG
This sequence comes from Pinus albicaulis, assembly GCA_034641835.2. Lineage (NCBI taxonomy): Eukaryota > Viridiplantae > Streptophyta > Pinopsida > Pinales > Pinaceae > Pinus > Pinus albicaulis. Next base: position 39,912 of record JAXQQM020062829.1, read on the forward strand.
CTAATTGTTAGAATACTTTTTAAATTTTCTTCATTATTATGATCCATACATCACAGTTATTAGGATAGCAAGTTGTTCAGGTATTTTCTACAATGTCCTAGGAAAACATGCCATCAATGAAACTGACGTAAGCATAAATGGTGTTCTTATTCGCATAGTCTCGAGCATAACCATAAAGGATGATGTGTCTACTCCAAAGAAAAGATAATGTTCCTAATCTACATCTATGTGTGAAATTCATATCGATGAACCAAACATGAAGAAATATAGATATTACTATACACATAAAATTTCTATATTCAGAAAAAGATACACTATTTTGTGGGAAGATGTAGGTATTTTATTCGATTCATCAAAAGGAAGCAACCATAAGTATACCTATAAAGAATAATCCTTACTATTAGAAGGGTATGTAAGGCTTGTTGGAGAAAATGTATGTGGCAACTCAGGAAAATAAAAACTTGAAAATATTTTTGGTGAAAATGTGACAATATTGAACAAATTTACAGCCTACAAGAAATAAAACTTCAAAATTACCCTATTTTTTATGATAATATAACACAAGAAAAGGATATTGCCTCCTTTAGAGCTTGTGGTGGCTACACTAGATCACATATTTCACATTAGAAATATTTTGGTAGGGATGAGATTCTAGGGTTCTCAAGTGCTCCCAAGAAGAACTCATATCTCCAAGTTGGAGCGAGATGTTACCCAGAATCTTGTGGGGTAACTTTGCGTGGTCTTAAAAATACTTATTTAAGATAATGATTGTGTTGTTATTTGTGGAACCAGATTTAGATTTGAATCGTGTTGAAAGTGTGAGGACACTGAACCAGGTACATGACATACTAAAGTCATAAATGACTCATGAGAAGTTCCACATTCCAAAGGGAGCTTGTGTCTCCCATTATCTGGATGGAAAATGAATAATAAGGTTGCCTACCATATGCCAAAGTACTAGGGTGGTTAGGGTGTGTTGGATGCAAAATTACCATAATTTTTTAAGAATTTCTTTTAAGAATTTCTTTTAAGAATAGGGGTGGCGTGAGAGTCGAGACAATTTACTCGAAGTTAATCACATGTATTTGGGTGAAGATTTTCATCTAGTGCTACCTGAATCAATTGTTTCAATGAAAATGGTATAAGGAAATGTCTAACCATTCCATGATTAGGTCTCAGAATAATACACCTCTCCTCAATCCCCCAAAATATTCATATATAGTCAAAATTATGAGATATACCAATATCGATCAAAGATGAGTAGATAATATCATTTTTCAAGGACTCAAATAATGGATTCTGGTGTACTTTCATAGCAATTTCTTGCAATTATATGCAATCAATGAATGAAAGAATGCATAATTCATAAAGGACACCAAATCTACAAAGAAGAGCTTTGTGGAATGATGAACCTAAAACTTGGTTATTACCTGATTTTTAAACATGGACACCATGATTATCCCTTTATAGTACCAAATGAAATGGTAGGTAATAAGGTCGAAATTGGAAAAAATTGAAATTTTCCTCAAGGTTCATCAACTTTGAACTGCAAGAATCAATTTCAATGAACCCTGTGATTTTGGTCCAACATAAGTACAGAGTTTTGGCTTCACGTCAAGCTAGGTTTAGCCTTTTATAATACCAAATATTATTCTTAATTTCTTCCAATGACACCACAAATTAATTAAGTGTGGGGACATCAAGATGGGATAAAAAACTAAGTCCAAACAAATAAACTAAAGATCATGTAAACAAGTTTTTTTGAAGCTAATGGGGGGCTACAGAAAGCATTGACTTTGCAGTGCCAATTAGAGATCATATATTTAAGGATATAGGCTTTGTGAGCATGACATAAATTTAAAAAGTTCCCATCAACCATTGGTAAGTATTCTCAAGCTTATATTTCTAGAAGATTTTGGATTATGGAATGATTCATCTTCTTATCCTTCCACCAAAATAATTGTATCCACATTGCTTGCTTGAATTTCCCTTTAAGTTCTTTCCAAGAAACCTCTATCTTAATCTCTTTTTTGCAAGGAGTTTATAAGTCCTTGACTATGTTAATCCTCTTTTTGACAAGGTGAGTGGTTAGAACCAGAGCATTCATGCAAAAAATTTCAACATTCCTACAAGCATCAATGACCACCAAAGAGTGTGCTCATTGAAATAGAACCATGTAATGAATTAGCCACCCTCCCAAAGTATGGCTTGAAAACTTCTCAATTTTTCTAAATATTATACACTACAAATGATTCAAATGTCCACACTTCAATCGATGTTTATGCAAGCATCTCTTCCTAAAAACCGAGGCCTCTTCGACACCTTTTGCTATATGGTGTTATTGAAATTACACAATTGCATAGCACGATCTTCTGAGCCACTTTTCTCTATATATATGATGATCTATTTAGCACAAAGAGATAATATCTTCCTCTATAACTCAACCTATCTTCCCTCTATGAGTTTAGGATCGATAATTCCTGAAATGACCTCCCTTGGGGAGAAACACATGTTCCAAACAATGCCATGAACACACTTCTCCCCATCAAGCTTCGCCCATAAGCACTTGTTAGTGTGGGGGGAGAGCGATAACAACAATGTGTGTGAGATCGCTAGGACTATGGTTCAATTCTGGTCAGACTTGTAGTGGCATTTGCTTGCTCAATCATCTAAAATTGTTTTGTCTGGCTCTTTACAATATCTATTGCCAAAGAACAATGATGCAAGCTTCAAAGAGTAAAATAACGCCAAGAAAATTTAAATTTTGCATTGGTTTTATCAAATCCAAGCGCAAGTTCTCCAACCTATCAAATGTTGGACCAAAGAGCTCACAAAAAAGATCCAAACTTTCTCGCATAGTTTGGAATAATTCCCCTTCCTCCATAATTGTGAGAAATAAGTCCTCCACAATGTGGCCATTAACAATTTCACCAATATTTTTTTTAAGAAAAGTGATGCCTCTAATTTTTCTTTGGTCAATTTCCCATTCTAGAGGGCAGCCGAAGGCTTTGGTCATGGAGATTTGGGACATACAAAGTCAAAGTAAGAAAGCAACCTTATCTATCTAATATTTTTTAATGTAAGAAAAGTCAAAACATCTAGAAATGGTCTTAAAAGCATTGAGAGGATAAAGAGTAATAACCTATAACAAGGGGTTAGCTCAACTGGTTGTTGCTAGGAATTTGGCTAGTTTCATGACAACAAGTTCCTTTTTTGAAACCCTTTTGGTTCATCATGCTAGGCTAATCCAACAAGTTTTCTAGAGGTGCCATTCAAGAATGTGGAGAAGCATTACTTGGGTTTCTCCATGATGTTTTCTTTCGATAAAATTCCAACCCCTATAGCATAAAGCATTGCAAAGATAAAACACAAAAAATAATAGCATAATGAATTAGGTGGATAAAAAGCCAAAACCTATAGCATAAAACTTTGAGTAGATAGAACAAAAATACAAATATTTTTTCAAGGATATCACAACAATAATCAATAATGTTTTCAAGCTCCCATTGTTTGTAAAATTACAAAAAAAAATAACCTTTAAAATTCTAGTTATTGTTTTCCATCAAAGATTAAAGAGTGAAAACAATGCATCTTATCTTGTAGATTTTTTCACTATGTGCATTGAATAGAAAAAAAAAAAAAAAAAAACATGTCGAAATAAGCAAGAAGAAGAGAGTTACCAGGCATCCTAGAGGCGACAGGAAAGAAGAAGGGCCAGATTTCACATGAGGCTTGAAAAGAAAGTAATAATAAGAAAATATATTTTTACATTTTATATGTGAGTAAAGATCGCACTGGGTGTTGCGTAAGGGTAATAGAATCTCGTAACTATAGAATTATAAGTCTTGCATGCGAATATTAATTAACTGGCATTAATAGGAAGAAAAATATTCTCTTCATATTTTTTATGTGAATTTCGACCAACAAATATAAGGCAATATGTTTAGGGAATGCACTACTGTGGTGAATTTGGAGAAGTAATAGTATCTAAAAGGCTTAGATCTACCACCAGTTGAAAATTGTAGACGAGGGAGTACTTAACAAATAAGAATAAATGCAGGCACCACATAGAGAAAGCTATGTTCCTTATAATATTTAGAATGCTCAAAAACAAAAACCCAAGAAGTACTTATAGCCAATGCAAGAAGGGATTTTTAGTACAAATATTAATACACATTAATTTATAATAGGTATAATATGAAGTTAACACTACCTTTTATCTCAGTCGAGGATTTCAGAGTAATAATTGGAATCTTGGTAAAAGGATTTGTATTGAAAATTATTTCACCCTGGAAAGATATACACTTCATCATTGATTGTTAGTTATGACATTAACTTAATTGCTCTATTGAATCTAGACATTTTCTCTACAAAGATGTTACAGAGGGTTCTGTAATTGGAGAATTTCATTAAGGCCCCATGCCATGAGGTGGTATACATCTAGCTAATTCCTTGGAGGGGTATGGACTCTTTTACTATAGATTTACTTATAAATTTATATGTATATGGAGTTAAGTAAATACTGTAGTGGTAGAGGAGAAAGTGAAAACTAGTGAGCTCATATGAAGACATAGGATGATTATTCTAATTAAATACTTGCCTCCAATATAGTAAAAATAGATAGTGAATCAAAGGAAATGATTACACCCAAAAATCCAGCACGTCAGAAAGTTGATTTCTAGCTAGGCATAGAATAGAATCGGAAACCTGAAAAATGGGTAAGATTGCCACATAATTAACAAATTGAACATGGTAAGTTGAGGGGGGAACTAAGTCCCATTGTAACTATGGTTAAAAGGGCTAGTAAAGGTTAACTTAAAGATTTCAACTATATAGTCTGGTTCCTAGGACATGTACAGTCAATGTATACATCACCTAATACAATAAAATCTCATTACATAAACACAAAAGGAGTTTAATATATGTGAATGACAATATAGAAACCATTTCTTTCCATTAAAAAATCACAGGTGATACATCACTTAGTTATGTAGTGGTATAATGCAAAATAGACAAAGAAATAGAATGTACAACATGAGGGTCATTGAATGAAAAACACCAAATCAACCATGGTTATTGAGCATTAATTAAATAGTATACAGACATCGTCTCAGTTGAAGCACTGAGCAAAGCATAACACGTTGGCCTTAGCTACACTCCACCTTTATGACATAAATAGATAAGGGTAAAATTTCTGAAAGCGAGATTTCTCCACTCAAGTGTTTTCCTCCAGAAGAGGAACAAGAAACCCCCATCTTAATTTCAAACAACCTACATTATTTCCCGAGCGAAAAATATGAGGTTATCATAAAAACCCCAATGCATCAACCGATCGGGAAAAACTCCAAACCCAACAATGAGAATACTATCAACCTATATAAAAAGGGATAAATGAGGAAGGATATTAGTTTGCGAAGCACCAAGCCATGCAACCTTGGAATGAACTAGGAGAAGAGTCGGAGCGACTACATACCTGAAAAGCACATGAAAGATTAGAAATTAGTAAAAAAAAAAAAATTCAAAAAGGTTACCCTAAACATATCTATTAACAACATGGAATGACAAGAGAAATCAATACCTATATTGGTGGTTTACAAGGAAGATATTTTAATGAACCGTGCGAGGAACCTGTAGCCCAAGCACAAGGGGAAATGAGGAGAACAAAATGTATGTGCAAATAAGAGAATCAAGGAACTAGTTTTAACCAAAATTTCATTACAAAGTAGCACACCATTGTATGAGAGGAGCCAACCAAAATGCTTTGGGAAATTGATAAATGTTTGATCGTCGTTCAACAACCCCAAAACTAATGGAAAACCCTTGAAAATAAATTGGGTGTTCGTTGTAGGAAGAATGTATGACGGATAAATTGTTTGTGATTTCTTACCTGTTGTGGAATTGGAGAATGGAGGAATAATCTGGATGAATGACCCACGATGCCGAGACAAGAGAATTAGAGACACGATTTTTAGGCACAACACGAGATCTAATAATCCATGGAACTAGAATAGCTGCAAACTTCCGGTGTGAGAGGGAAAATAAGAAAGGTGTCATGTTAATTCAACTAGAAGGAACCCTCTTTTCTCCCCGAGCATTGTGGGACTAGTAGTGTAGAAGGAAGTTCCAGAGGGAGGCTGTAGATCCATTTGGTCGAAGAGACAACAGGAAAAGCAATGGCATTGACACAATGCTCACAAAATTTGAGAGGTTAGGGTTAGGAAAAACCAATCGTGACCCTTGATCCTCTGTAAACTATCACCATAAAGAGAAAAGTGAAGCATATGTGTTCACATACACTCTATATGCGTGGAAGTTATGAGGTGGATCCCTCTATTCACCGAGGGATGCATGACAAAGGGACATTAAAATATGTGTACTAGAATCATAATGTAGGATTTAAAGCCCTTTATGTTGGATTCAATGCCCAATGGAAAGGGGATCAATCAATATATATAATTCTGATAATTCCTACATGAAGTAAACTCCAAGGGTTATCATGCAAGATTCACAACATGATGGTAACATTTAATTAGGAATTACAACCAAAATTAGAACCATAATTAAAACACTTGAGGACATAAGGACATTAATATAGGTTCATGAGGATTGAATCAGAGAGGGAAATGACATTCCAATATTCTAATGAAAAGACTAGAAAAATGGAATGTGAGGCGGTGCATGAATGTAGGAAGTATAGCTATGGAGACCCTTGGATTGGAAAAAAATGGGTTAAAGTTACCTATTTTTGAATACTCGTAGTATTTTCTATTAAATTGGAAACCTCATGACTTGATCATACAAAAGTGGAGGTATCATGAATAATTCTAGGAATTAACAATAAGAGGCATGAAAAAGGTACATACTTATAGCAGTAGACCAAAGGTAAACCATTGTTATAGTAAATGTGATGCCATGGTGAACATGATAGAAGGATGCGAAGAATAGTGGAAGGAAAAGGAGATGGGTACATGATGGTAGCCAGTGTTTGAGCTAAATTTTAAAAACAAAAAAAAAGGTTACATGAAAACCCAAACCCAAACCTCCTCTTTCTCTCCCTCCTAGAATTTAAATGAGAATTAGAATAATAATTTACAGGGGTAAGTGGGAGGCTAAGGTTTTCAACTCTGAGGAATCCTTTGTTCAATTTTGTGAAGCCACATTGTTCCTAAAGCCGCGGATCCGTGAAATGAGGAAGACGCAATTGTAGAGTCCATATCGTGTGCCCTAATGTCAAGCACAACCCAGAGGCATGACTGAGAGCCTAAAACATCCATGTCCTACAAACAACGGTGAGGCTGGCGCTATCCCTGTAATTCAAGAGTAAAAACAATACAACCATGCTTTGGTTAGAGACTCGACAAGGCTACCTCCCACTCCTCTTTCTTTCGAACTGTCTCTAAAATTTACCTTAGCCTATATGGTTTTGTTTGAACCCTCAATTCATCATGTTTGTTTCCCTTGCTATGCTCAGTTTCCCGAGAAGTTGACACCTCATCAAGATTCATTTAATAAATTATAATTTTCTTAAAATTTAAATTTTTTTAAATGTGATCCATTAGTTTGGTTTTTTAGTAAAGGAAAAAAAATATAAAATATTTTGATAAAATTTTAGTGGTCATTTTCAATATATATGTAATATTAAAATAACATTAATATCAACATTTCCTAAAGTTGTTACTCTAAGTATTTCTCGCTTTAAATTCATTATAAAAATTTAATAATTATTTATTCATTATAAAACTTTAATAATTATTTATTTTATAAATATTATTAAAGCAAATAGAGGAAAAATAAAACCATTTTTTAATAATGTCCAACCAATTAGTATAGATTAGTCTTAAATTTTAATCATAGCACAAGTGTATCACATTGTAGGGATGATTTTTTCCTGACCAATGTAAACAATAAGAAACCAATAACACTATTTGTGAAGGACTCCAACCCATTGAGAATATTGAGTTTCTCACTCACTAAGCCTCAACTCAATAAGAAACACCTTTTGCTAACTATAAAAGTTGTGAATATTAAATTGATACCAATAATTGTGTAGTGAGAGGCCTCTGGTTGCAACGGTTGAGGATATTTTGAGGCATGAGTGGATTAAGTGGAGTGTAGGTACTACTCCATTCATCAGGGAGAGTACAGGCTGCAAAACCAATCTGTAAGGGAGCAGTAGTCCCTGGACCAACAACAACTCCTTCTTTGAGGGCTCGTTCTTTCAACTTAGGATGCAGTGGTGGCATTGTGGTAGAGACAAAACGTATACAGATAGAGGCATGGAGTTGGGCTATCTGTGTTTCAGGAGCGACATCAAAACCATGAAACTGAATATAAGCATGTAGGAACTCATTAATATATGGATCAGTCAAAGATACTTGATATCTAGGAATTACAGATGACCAGGCAGGGCCATTATTGAGTGGGCTTTGAAAACCTCCTATCAAAGCATCATGAAACTGATTCATTCTAGTATCTAACACACAGGATAGACAAGATGTATTCAAGCCAGGGCGGACTAAAGGGTTTATGCCAAATTGAAGCATTCCAAGGTGAATGTATTTATAACCTTTGCTTAACCCCCATTCAATATCTTCAGGCTTAATTAGAGGAATTTGATAAACATCTTGGCCAACTGAAACAGGAATATTTACAGAAGTGAATCTAAACAACTGAACAGCTTTAAACTGAAATGTAGGAAGCTTGTATAATTTGTCAACATAAATCTCTGGCAATGTCCAGTTTGGATCAGGCTCATATTCTTGAACCACTACTTTTTCATCATACAGAACATCATTCTCAGAAGATTTATTCAGATACTTAGAAAGAAAAGACCATCGATTCTTATGAGCAATTTTTCTATCTTCGGGCTTCTGAAGAGCAAACTCATTCATATAACCAGCCATTGCAAAAAGGTAAAAGTAAGAACCTGAACAGAGAAGTAAACAGAAGATTTCTTGCACCAGGAAAGCAAAACACGGCAGTCCGTCGCCTCAACAGCTCTCAACCAGCGCCTTACAGTCACCTTCAGACTTGTGGACAGGAACTCAGATAAATACCATACAATAGGAAACCAGATATTGGAAAAATTACTCGGACAAAGAACCAGAATGGCTCTGATACCAATTTTATAAATAATAGATCGATCGCACAACAAGCTTCATACCACTTCTGAAAGATCCATATACCAATAATTGGAACTGTAGATTTATTCTCAAGGCTTCGATATATAAGAACTCTCTTCACTCTTAATCTTAATTCCATAGCAGTACCTCCAAAAATTAGATTCTTCTATCAAACAATATCAAGCTCAAAGTCCAAAAATGAGATTCTTCTCTTAAACAATATCAAGCTCAAACTCTAAAAATGAGATTCTTATCTTAAACTATATCAGGTTGAAGAAATGAGATTTACTACTCTCATTAAGATCCCAAGTCCTTGTGCCCACTTAGAAAATGTTGTGAATAGTATTCAAGTGTCTAATCACTTCATAGACCTATAACCAAAAGAACTTGCTCTTACTCATTTATATTTGCAAGTTCTATATGAAGATATGTAGTCTAATAACTAATCAGTTATGATATTTGTGTAAATATGAAAATGGTTCTATGATATAAATGCCAACATGGGATCAAACTACAATGTTACATTTCATTCCATCACTACTATTCCTCTAAATCCTTTAGCTTTGTATTATGAAAGAAAATTTATATATGCTATGCTATATTTGAATGCTAGATTTAAATGTATACAAATGGTGAATGGTTAAAGTATAAAGTATAAATTGGTTGTAGGTCTTATAAAAGATAAACTTCATCTGCAGAAGAAGAATTAACATCACATTCTTCATATCTCTCCAAGAGGACTATATTTATCACAATGTTTTGAGTAGATCATGAAGATAATAATAAAAAAGACATTTGGAAAAGGAAAATAAAGATCTAAATGCATATGAAAGTCAATACGGTAGTGGATAAATTCAAGAAAAAAATGAAACAAAGCTCAAAGAAATACTAATATTGTAGGGGAATTTCATACATGCAATAAAAAAACCAGAAAAAGAGGGAAACAACAAATTTCACAATTAGATATCATTGAAAGGGACACCACTAGTACTAATATATTGAATAACTTCATACATTGAACTACTACAAATGGAAATGAAGAAACAAACATCAATAGACTCTAAATGGACTTTCATACAATTATTTTTTTGACAGAACCCTCTAAGACTTAGACTAATGCCCTACAATGAAGTTTTCACATACATCCAGAAACAATAAAAAAAAATTATGTTCTAAAGAGAAAGAAAGAACGAACAAATATGTATATATCTGAAAAAATCCATGTATCTACATAGAAGGATTGAGAAACAAACAAAATAAAAGGGAGCAGGACACATTAATAAACAAAAAAAAATAAAAGGGATCAAGACACACTAAGTTTGGGTAAGAGGAGTTTTATATTGGGAGGAAAGTTAAAAATAAAATGTTTCAAAGAAGCATTGGGTGAGGGTACACATAATTGGGTGAAACTGAAGGTACCAAGTTATATTGTAAGTTTTACCTCTAAATTGTAATTAGTTTAAAAGGACAAACAATCAATCCATTGATGATTGATTGGGGCTCAGATCATGTTTACAGAAAACAAAACAGATTCGAAAACTGGTATCAATCTAAAAACAGAATAGATTGGAAAACTTGTATCAATCTAAAAACAAACAGAACAAATTGGAAAACTGGTATCAATCTAAAAACAGAACAAATTGGAAAACTGGTATCAATCTAAAAACAGAACAGATTGGAACACTGGTATCAATCTAAAAACATAACAGATTGGAACATTGGTATCAATCTATGAATGAAAGTAAGTAACTGTTGCACACATCATGGCATTCGTACCCTCTCACGCAGCAACCAAACAACTATATCGTATTCAATCATCTTCTTGATAGGCCACATTGCAATAACCCTAGGGAACATTCTTGTTGATCCTTCCCATGTTTATCTCACAAAATTTTATCAGGGGATGTTAGGATTTGCACAAGCCAAGCAAGGTTATTGATTGGTGTGATGCTTTTGAATTAAGGATATTGTTTATATTTGAAAATATTGGTGTTACTACCTAGCTAGTTCCGAGTGAACTAAAATAAGTAAAAAAAAAATTGAATGCACATTGTGTTAACTTGTAAATAGTAAAAGAAATATGAAAGAATAATGAATAATTTGTGAATAATAAAAGATATAAAACAAATAGATTTAGATTAAATAGGTGATTGTGACCAATCCATTCTTACTTATACATGTCTCTCCCTGTATATCTACCATTCTCAATGCCTATGGTCAGTGTGCATCATAAATAAAAAAACGCATAAATCCACATACTACTTTTTCTCTGTGCTAAACCCACTCCTAGTTCCGAAACTCACCTAAATCTCACCTAAATCCAAATAAAGAAATGTAAAAAAATAGACATGAATAAACCTCTTAGAATATTAAGCTAAGAATTACATTATTGTATTAATATGATTTCTAATACATCAAAAATATTTGGTATCACACTCTGGCCTTAATAGCTTGTTGTGGTATCTCTGGTAGGTGCTTGTGGGTAAGTACTCACTATTGTAACTAACTGTGTTTCCATAGGAGTAAGCTATGTAAGGGGAAGTTTTTTGTGTCCTATTTTATTATTCCCTCAATACTGACTTACTTACTGGCTTTCAATACGTGTAGTCTTACCATTACATGGCTTTCCATGTATCTCCGTAATCAATACAAGAACATATGGGATATAACAGAGCTCTTATAAGTGGCCTTAATAGCTGGTTGTGATAAGTAAGTCCATTCTTACTCATGTCTCTCCCTGTCTGTCATTCTGCATTCTCTATTGGTGTGTAAAAGACTATGTACATCAGTAAAAAAAACACCTAAATCCACATACATTTCCTCTAGGCTAAACCCATGCCCGGTTCCCAAAACCCTCGATTCATGTATCATCATTGGACTATTACTTTATGTTCTACTACAGTTGGAATTTCAAAACCAAAACAGATCCATCTAGCAATCATGATCTTACTTGCTAATAGTAGGTATTAATTGCATAAAAGGAAAAGATTCAAATAACTTTTGAAGTGATTTAAATATCAGAGTCCCAAATAATTATATGTATGAAGAATGGAATGAGAAGTTCATATAAGGGAAAATATACTATGCGTGGATGTTTAAAAAAATATAAACAAACAGAATAAAATGAACACTGTTTGGAATGTGTCCATTAAGATGATACCCTACTTAAACAAGGAGAAAATATTCAGTCACGATTCAGGATATCTATTGAACTCAACATTCACAATATCATATCCAACATTAAATCACAAATCAAGAATATCTCATCAAAGCAATCAAAGTAATCAAAGTAATCTCTCTTAACTATATTGGCAAACACCTTAGCTAATTCATTTCATGGTTTTAGATTACCTGTAAATTTGCTCGGTGCAACTCCTGAGCAGCAATTTGCAGGTGCCAAATCAGCAACAAAGTAGCAACAATTCCACAGAAACGATTCGCGAGCACCAAATCAACAACAGAGTAGCATCAACGCCATAGAAACGAACATAAATGAAAATCAAAGCAGAATCCCGCGAAAAGCAGATAAACAAAGACGCGTGAAAACGAGAAAAATTTTGCAGGTGATATATTTATAAAATATGAGTTCGGCCAAACTATTAGTTTGGCTGAACTAAAACTTTGACTGAAATATTGTTGCTGGTTTTCCCATCTCTGGCCAAAAATCAGTTTGCCCACATCGTTAGTATGCTGTCAATCTAAATGGCAGAACGAGTTTGGCCGAACTTTTTAGGAAGTTCAGCCGAACTATTGCGGAAAAATGTTTTCTGCCCTCGATTCTCACAAAAGTGTAACCCAACTTCACATTTTCACCTTATGGTGGAAATGTGGATCTCATGAATCTTCATAATGTACAATAATTCATTCCATATTATTCATAGATCAAATTCCATTTAAATACAAGATTTATCATAATGTACAATGATTCATTCCATGTTCATTTTTAGATTCATTCCATATTC